>CM074961.1:12868033-12912083 GCA_037577455.1 Pangasius macronema
CTAAATGCTAAAACATAGCAAATATACATGCTGGATTCAAATGGACAATCTCCCAAGCAGGCATATACACACAGTATACAGAAATTAGATCCATAGTTTCTATCCATGTATAACCAAATACACTCTCAGTAGTCCATGTATAACCAAACACACTCTCAGTAGTCCATGTATAACCAAATACACTCTCAGTAGCCAAGTTATTTGGGACACCTACCATAAAGGTGCACTTTTGTAGACATAATTACTGAATGTAGACTTGTTGCTATGCACAAACTGTCAGACACGCTCTACCCCATCCATCAGTCAGAAGAGACCAGCATAGGACCAATGCTGAACTGATATTATTAGTGTGGTGGACCATATATGTGTGTGTGTGTGTGTGTGTGTGTGTGTGTGTGTGTGTGTGTGTGCGTGCGCGCTGCTGGGTTTTTTTAAACACCTTAATGACACAGCACTGTTGAATTCTCGATTCTGTTTGATATTGATTACACACAGTTTATAACAGCATACTCAGACAGTAGTTCCAGCTGCAAGGCATCACACGGTCATATTAATTATTGTAATGCGTTGTCATTTTTCTCGTACCAACTTATGCACCAAATTATGACTTGTATGGCAGGCGCTCTACGCAAACAGATAAGAAATGTGTGCAGTTGTTGATTTAACAAAGTTTTCTATGAGAAGACATTTACTGTATTTAGCATTTTTGGAAGGAGTCTCCAGAGTCAATGTTCAGAGTTAAAGCTGTTCTTCTACATTTTCCAACATGAGAAAATCTGCAGGACAGCAGACTTTGCTTTTTCTTGGTAATGTAACAATCACACCACAACCACATCACACCACAGATGATTATTTTCCTATAACAGCAGGTCCTGCTGTATTTTATTCCTTACTTAAACAGCTTAATATCACTGACGTTTAAGAGCAGCTCAACAACCCAGTGTACCCTAACATCAGCATCCTGTTGCCATAAACTGAGCACACATGAAGCACTAGATGACAACGGACACATAGAAAAGTCTCTTACTCTGCACTTACAAGGTTTAAGTGTGTCTAACACAAGCATCATGTCACTAAAAAGTTAAAGCCCCTAGATCAGAATAATAATAATAATAATAATAATACACTAAGAATGATAAAAGGAGAAACAGCAGATAGAGAGAGATTCCTCCTTTACACGATTAAGATCCGAGACGTCCAATTCTTTTCACCCTTAGAACCTTAATTTGGAACAAGAACTACGACACATAGCGACTTGACATGAAATGTGCAGCCCATAGAAGTACAGGAAAGTGCTCACTTCTGACTGTCTTACTCAACTCTTTAAACTCATGTATTCTCAGAATTTGGCAGCCATGAAAAATGTAACAAGTTGAGATATAAGGAAGAAAATGAATTATCATATCTCTGTCTGTTTGTGTGTGTTCCAGGCTTTCCTCTCTCAGACTGGGTTTTGATAAGCAGTATTGTAAAGGAGCGCTGGGCCAAGACACAGGACAAAGGCCTCTTTGAGGACCAGAGAGTGTTGCTAGGTGATGGGGAAAAGCTGGCGACAAACTCTGGAGAAGTAGCACTGAAGAAATGCCCGTGTATTTAAAGGGCCAGGACAACACACAATACCATCAGTATGCTACTCGAATCTTAGAGGAGAAAATGAGAGAGGTGAGGCAAGAAAAAGTAGAGGAGAAAGGAGAAGAGAGGAGAACAGAACAAAGGGGTGATAGCAAGAAAGAGCCGGATATGAGAACGGAGATGAGAGGAGAATAAAGGACATGAGATGAGTTGAGACTAAAATATATGAGGCAAAAACAGACAACATAAGAACGGAGATGAGAGGAGATAGCGTCTAAGGAGAACAAGAATAGTAACAATAATAAAGTTTAATATAATAAAAGAAAGGCAAAAAAAAAACAGCAAGAGTAAGCAAGCCTAGTTTTCAAAAAGGTGTTTTACATCATAGCAGCATCCAGCGATGCAGTAATATAAAAATAAAAATCAGTGCAAACCTCATAAACACCTGAAGGGGAAAATCATGAAAACTGGCTGTTTCTTAATAATCTGTCAATGAAATGGTTGGGATAATCAATCAGCAAAAATGCCTCTGGGATCAATTTGGGATCAATGACTAGTTTTGGTCAGAGTCTTACTGATGGCTAACCCCACCATGCCACATAGGAAGCGTGGCGATCCAGAGCCATAGAGTTAAGGCAAAGGTGGCAACAACACAGAGCTGAGAAGGTGTCGTTTCACTTGTAGTTGTTCTCGTTACCTCGTGTGTTCCGGTTGTGAACAGGTTTTGTACTTTCGTTAGTCCATTGACTCACAAGAGGAGGAGAACAGAAGAGGAGGAAAGAAAACAGCTAGAGAGAAGAGAGAGAAGAGGTTTCTATTTCCCACTGATCTGAAATAATTGCCCAATACTATAATAAACAGACTAGAATAAACACTACAGTAGGAGTAGCATATTTAGGTCATATTATAGCCTGCATATTTATCCTGAGCCGAGACAGAGAAACCCAGCTCACCTGTCCAGCCTGCGAGACAGCGGCAGTGTCCAGTTGCAGGGTGACAGCCATCAGCATGACTGCAGTCACAGCGCTCTAGACAATCCATGCCATACGTCCCATCCTAAAGAGATTACACCATCACACAATACTGCTTACAACCAAAGGTTTGGATTCTATTGGGTAAAAATAAAATACTTTTGTATTCATATTACTTGTTATAGTTATTTGTAATGTGATCAGTGTGATGCATATGATATATGAGGAAGCACTATGCTCTTTCAGCGACTATTGCATTAATTGCACTTCTTTGTTATATGTTATACATCAGGATAAGTCCATTAAAAACTGCACAATAAATGCATTTTACACATTTTACAACAGCCTTTGGTTTAACTTTGCAATGCCTGTTATTCATCCACTTTATCCACATAAATTCCTAACGGACTTCTAGGATAAAGTGATTTTCTTTCCGAAAGTAAGTTTGATAAGACGAAGTAAGACTCGGTCACTAACGAAGAGAAGTGCGACATGTATGGAAGCCACACCATAAAAAAGCCTAAATTGATGTCTATGTGATGTGATGTTATGCCTGAAATGTATTCAGCTGACATTTAAAACTACCCAAGGATCGATTATATGGTTTGAAAATGTCAGTAAACAAAAAAAAAAAGTCATTGTGGTCGGTACAGTACAGAAGTGTGTGAATTTCTTAGAAAACTCACCTGGCAGTGAACGTCACATCGTTCACCTCTCCAGCCTGGAGCGCAGGTACACTGGCCATCTAGAGCATTACAAGCTCCACCATTCCCACACATGCAGGTGAGGTTACAGCCAAGTCCCCATGTGCCACTGGGGCAGTTTATAGAGCAGTGCACTCCATGCCAGCCTGGGTTAAAGAGATGGACATGAGGAAAGTTCTCTACACCCACAAATCTGGATGTGTGTACAAGCACAGTAACTACTTATGCTTATGATAAACACGTCAGAGCAAACCTAAAAACCATTGGCCCATTTGGCCAATGCAGAAATTTACAGCCCACCAAAAACAGCCAAGGGCAACTACTAACCTGATGCTACCACCACTATACTTCACTGTGGGGTTGGTGCTCTGGTTACCCCAGAACTAATTTAGGGAGTTCACAAGAAGGGTAAGAACTATACTGATTTCCCCCACAATATTATGGGCTATGTTGTGTAGATTCATAACAAACATATAAGCCCAATTAAGTCCATTTCAGTTCCATGTTGTAATATTACAAATGTGAAGTTCAACACTACTTATGCAAACCACTGGGGGGAAAAACACATTTTAACTGATCTGAACGTAACAGAATGTAACAGCAACACACTGTTGCTTTAGTGATAATAATTCTGGTAAATAATTATGGTAATAATTTTTAACATGCTGGTAAATACTTACATTGTAAAGAATGCTACTTGGACTCCTCTCTGATAAACTCTACGTTGTATGGTTTTACACAAACCTTTAGGAATTCATCCAGAGGGACAAATAATCCTTCAGTACAGATCTAACTTTTTTTAAAACTAAAGGTCCAAAGAGGAGTTAAACCAGAACGGTCAAGGACGGGTGATTGATTGACCCCCCACGACAGCTACCAACTAGGGAGGGTGAGGCAAACAGTGCTTCCTCCGAGGCATGTGACGCCAACCTCCGCATCTTTTTCAAACTGCTGCTCATGCTGCATCAGAGGGAAGCGTAACGCACTTGGGGGAAAGCGCTATCTACCCTCTTCCACATACGTGAACTCACAACGATAATCCTCTTACTCAGAAAGCATGGCCAATATTGCTGTCTTGATTCAAACTCACAACCCCCTGACAATAGTATTCGTTTCTGTTGTGCCACTTGGGACTTGTGCCACATTGAAACAATTTTTTAATAGTGCATCAACAAGTCCTTCATAGAAAGAAAAAGTTTAGTCCAACTTAATGGACGAAACGTACACGTCCTAGGTAGGTGTCCACTTGTGCACCGAGGTAAGAAACAGGTACAAGCAGAGGAGCAATTTACTCCATACATCCCTGCTGGACAGCGTATAGAGCAATCGGCACCCTGAAAAAGAATTTGTAAACAAAAGCTGCTTCACCAAAAGAACCATAATGATTCAGGAATTCAATAAGCACTAGGAAAAAAACCCTGAAGAAAATTACTGCACAAATATGAAATAGTATAAAGAAACACTGCAGAGATAAATGTGTGTTCACCTGAAAGCCAGGTGCGCAGATACACTCTCCTGTCACACTGTGGCAGTCTGCACCATTCTGGCACTGACACAGCTGCTGACACTCCTCGCCATAGAAGCCTGGTGCACACGTCTCATTACAGTAGATACCTGACCAGCCAGGCTGGCACAAGCACTCACCTGATACAGGGTGGCAGCTGGAGAGAGGTACAATACACATCTCATCTACCAGTTCATCTTAACTTTTTACATAACGTACAAACAAACACGCACACAAAGGTGACACCAAAATAGGCAATGACATAGTGTAGTATTAGATTCAGCAGAACCTAACCTCATGATGCATGAAAGAAAAAAAAACTTATTTGATGTCATTTCATTTCTTCACCTAAAATCTTAGATCCTGGAAAATATGTCTGAATTCAGCTTTTCTGAATTCCACATAAGGCAGATTTGAAAAATAAATCACTTAATAAAAAATCAGCATTTCTAAAATAAAATAAGCAAAATCAGCATTTTATATAATAAGCCGTGTAGCCAATTTATTAAGTAAATTCCCACCTTCACACAAAGTGTAAATTCCAGTTTTATCACTCGTGGTATAACTCAGGATGTAAAAAATCAGTGAATTTAGAGACATGAGAGCCAGTGTTAGGCTTTGCTGGTTCTAACCTGAATTGCCATGCTATGTAATGCAGTGATAAGAAAATCTGCCTAGACAAAGACAGCACAAAACCATAATTCCATTTATAGTGTGTTACAACAAGACAGGATTCAGCAAACTAGATTCTTTCAAGGTTTTTCTTTAAAGCATCAGAAGTTTAAGCTCAGGTTCTGGTCAATCTGATCTTAACTCCATACATGCTGTAATCAGGGCTGCCTGATTAATGGGTTAAGTTTCTTGCATAAGGACTCAACAGCAGTGTGTAGTGTGAGGACAGTAATCACAAAATTTCTCTGATAGGAGACATCTACCAGCTGCCCCAATCATCTTCAGCATGGGGGTCACATTTTTTGTATCCAGGGAGCCTTTCAACTGTACAATAATTTCATCGAGCCACTTGGTACAGATTTATTTCATGAATATTATTTCCATGTGTGCAATTATATTTTGTCTATTTATTGGCGCCATAGAGTTTTTTATTCCTGAACGTTCCACTGACAAAACGCATTAGGTCTAAGCTGACATTATTTATAGTCTACTTGTTTTAGTTAGTGAGGTCTGGATTGTAAATAATAATAAATAAAATAACTTTGAGAAGCACTAATCTACAGTATATATCTTCCACTAAGCCTGTACAATGTTAATACTGTCATTCAAACAAACGTAATTCTGTTGGTAGATATTCAGTTCATGTCTATACTTCAGGGAGCACTATACATTTCTGTTATTGAACTTAAACTGGAGAATGTCATAAAAATTTGTCAATTGTTGTCAAAAGATCTCCCACCCCGTTTGGTAAAATTTGTCTGTCCGCCCTTCCTCAGTAATCTGTAAACGGTGTCTGGCGTTGGAGGCTGTTGTTGTGGTTAGTGGTCATGGCCTGTACCTGCTCGTTGGGGCAGCTGGTGGCACCTGAAACAGCCGCTCTATTGAGTGAAAGTGAGGCAGCTGTCCACACACACACACCACATGGAGCCACTCAGCTGTGCTAGGCTGTCTCATCCGTAGGCCATAAAACACAATGGGAAACTGTGTGCTTCTTTAAACACATAAACAGACAGACTTTCTCCCACTCGCTGTCATTAAAACACTAAACTGACCCCCACACGTCTACATGTGCTGCCAGCTTTCTCTTTCTGTCACTTTTCCTGACTTTCACGCACGTATGTACAAACACTATGACTATAGACACATACCACATCCTTATATGCCTTACCTTTGGGTGTTTGGGGCATGGCATGGGCACCTTTTGTCACACTTGAGGCCATAGATGCCCTTTGGGCAGATGCGGGTTTCACACATCTCGCCTGTGTAACCCGGCTCGCACAGGCAGGCACCACTAATGTGGTAACACTTGGCTCCATTTTCACAGCGACATGTCTGGCGGCAGTTCACGCCATACTTGCCAATAGGACATTCATCCTGGCACCTGCCAAGACACACGCACAAGACACACACCTCTAGGCATCAATCACATGAACACTGAGCACTGATTGATTGTGTGTTAATGTTGGGCAGTTGCTGCTACTGCTCGTGCTTCATATGCTTGTGAGGGAAAACCAAAGCCAAGTCCTTATAGATGAGCTATGAGCAGCAGGTCTGTGTTCCAGTCGAGTGCAAAAGTTTGTATCCTCCATGGTATTTAAATGGAAAAAGGACATTTTTGGTATTAAAAAGATTGATGGGACATCCTACAAGGAGACAATGATCTAAAACATAATTAAATTTTATCGTCTCTCTCTCAATCTCCAGGTCTGATTTGACGAAGGCAGTGTAAGACATCTGGAAGAGTTATATTAGATATGTCAAGAATAACGTAATCAAGAAGATTATTGAAACTAAGAGGATTCCAAACCTGTTCTGAGGATCCTTCAAAAGCTAACGAAAGTTATAAAAGCAAAGACTGACACACAAGTTTGTTGGAGAATATCAGTATTACATCCAAAAAAAAAAAAAGGAAGTGGTGACTCAGCGTTTAAAGCTTTAGGCTCCTGATTGGAAGGTTGTGAGTTCAAATCCCAGCATCAACAAGCTGCTATTCTTGGGTCCCTTAACTGCTCACTGGGTATCCTGTCTCAATTTGTAATTAGATTTAGATAAAACTGCCAGTCATGTGGATTTATAGGGAAAGCTGCAAATGCAATATGTAAACTATTAATATCTTAATAAACACTGTTTGACTATTTCTTTTACTTGCAGTAATGAAGGATCTCATAACACTTCAAACGTCTTGATACAATAAACTGACAGCATTCATTCAACTTTTTTTGGTCTGTGATAACATAAACGCATTCCTTACTGTGGTTTGTGTTTGATATCCAAATTTCTTACTAACCCTTTATAATAAAATTATATGAAATATGGAGGGAGAGAGTTCTCACCAGTTATCTTTTTCAAAGAAAGTTGTTGTCTTTATGAGAAGCCCTCCATGGTTGCTGACTTTTCTTTTGCATCTGGTATATTTCAGTAATTTTTGATACTTTTGGTCATTGTGTCATGGTCACAACGTTTTTTTTTTCACCCTGAGCAGTCAAGGTCAAGCTCTTTCAAAATATAATGTAATATAGTAGCATCTATAAAGGTTAAAAACAAAGAATTCTGATAAAAACCTAAGAAGCCCAGCTCTCTTAAGTCTCCTAACAGGCGCCTGTGCAAGAACTGTAGCTCATCAGAACCCACTTGTTGATGTCTCCCTCCTCCGGATGAACATTCCCTCCAAGCAATAAAGAATTAGACACATAGGGAGAACCCATCCACCAGCCCACTGATAGAGGACCCAGTGGTTTTGATAAACGAGTTTGTCAAGCTGGAAAAAATCAGGCCATGTCATTTGGATATGGCTATCTTCTCCATTAGCTGTGCAGATGGGCTCTGGCTAAGCTGTTCCCAAAGCTGGCACATTGCAGAACGGATGGACTTGCGTGGGAACACATGGAAGCTGTCCAACCGTACAGTGATTCCCACTGATTTGAGTTCCATGCAGAATATTGCATCTCACAACATCAGGCGTCTCCTACAGAACAATATCCATCATGAGGAAGTCTGTTATATCGTCACTCTTTTGGTAACAGTGTTTTGAGAGAGCACAGGTGCAGTTCAAAGCAACTTTCTATCCGAAAGTGAGAGTCTGTGTTCTTTTGCTCTTTTTTTTCCCCTTACATGCTCAAACGTGTCCCTGCTTAAAGTTGAGAGCTGATTATTTTCCAGCCCATAGGGTGTGGTGGGATGGGGCCTGCTTGAGTCGGTCGGAAGCTTCTTGTGACGTCTATCTTAGCCAAAGCACTTATTAACTCATAAAAATGCACTTGTAGTGCTATTCCTGTAAGCCACAGTCTGCTTAAGTATATGGTTCATGCGCTGTGATGCTGGTAATTACGGGCACAGGGCTGTGCTCCCCAGCCCCAGCTTCATTCCTACACCAAGCCCCAATTTCTGCTTCTAGTCAACTCATTGACCCCAATACCCACTGAGACCTGAATGTTGTTGCCTACAGTGTGCTACCACTCAAGATCAACTAGCCTAGCCAAGACCAACTTACCGGTTATGCCTCAAAACAAATATATCCTAAAATTTGCACAACTCTATACAATGATACCATGTTCTGCTTAGTCACCTAATACCTAATGGCAGATTTTAAATCATAGTTTCTAATTAAGAGGAAAAAAACAATGAATCAAGTGTCCAAATGATGTTACATGCAATTCAAGTACTTGGATAAACTGCATTGGATAAAGCACTTATAAAGGTCATAGTTTTGACCTTTGGCTGATTATTAAATTCCATTCTAATAGACATTAAGTCCACTGTGGACAAACAGGTGAGAATTTAAAGGAAAAACTGGTGGTCCTGATATGCTTTAAGAGGCATTTTTTGGGTTTTGGTCCACTTGACCCGTTAGAGTAAAGAGTCTCTGCAAATCAATATAAGTCTATGTCAGTTTTTCAAATCTATATCAGTATGATCTTTATCCTGTGGTGAAACATTTCCATCCTGATGGGAGTGGTCTCTTCCATTATGACCCCATCCCCATCCACAGGGCATTCTGAATGGTCTAATGAATATGAAAATAATGTAAATCATATGCTGTGACATTCGCATTCAACAGATCTCAATCCGCTTGGACACCTATTGTAGATATTGGAGCGAGGTCTTAGAAAGCAATTTCCATCACCATCATCAAAACAGCAACTGATGTAATAATCTTTGGAAGAATGATGTTCATCCCTCCATTAACTACATGTTAGTGGTAGCATAAATAAATAAAATTATTCCCATGTGAAGATGAGTTGAAGATCCAGAAATGTAATGTAATATAAAATCTACCTAAATGTCTGCACTATATATTGATAGGTTAAAATTTTGATCCTGCTCTGCTTGTGATTTTATTTACTTAGGAACAGACAGAAAATTTTTTTTTTTTTTAATAAAGGAATTTAACAGTGTGGTAACATTAGACAGACTGCACTGACATGGAACAGCTGTCTGTTGTCAGCTGTTTGAGGGCTCTTACTGCCAGCCGTATCCAAGGAAATATAATGAACAATTTTATGCATGCTTGTTTCTATACTCTTGATTTTATTAAAGGGCACCTACAGACTTGATAATCTGCCAATATGTTTTTTTTTAAATCACAATAATCATCCTCATTTCATTATGGATTACAATGTATTGCAGTGATATAATATTGATATCATAACATGCACGTTGGATATGATGGTATAACTTAAAAATGTAAGGTACATATACTCAGTACATGCCTCCTACATTCATCACTCACTGATGCACAAACATGACTCCATACATCTCAGCTTCACCCTCAGCAGAGGTTTACCTGTCGCCTTACTCTCTTCCCTGTCTGCCAACCTCCCTTCCTCTGTGTACACAAACCGCGACCGAAAACATTTCTGGCACTAAGGCATAGTTCACTTGACTTTTCTATACTACACAATATCA
Organism: Pangasius macronema; assembly: GCA_037577455.1. NCBI lineage: Eukaryota > Metazoa > Chordata > Actinopteri > Siluriformes > Pangasiidae > Pangasius > Pangasius macronema. Next base: position 12,878,362 of record CM074961.1, read on the forward strand.
GCAACTGATTCACCTCACAAAGACTGTGGCTACACTGCTGTTGTCTTTGTTCCAGGACAATTTCGGCAGAAACCACAGCTTGTCTGAAAAACCTGCCTTAGAGTAAATGAAACACACCTCTTCTCAGGTTCATGTGTCACGGTGATGTGATTCTGGCTCCGGTGGAACAAATGACAGAACCGTGGCTAAATCCCACACAGAAGAGATGTTTTGCCCTTGCAGAGCTGAAGCATGCTTAAGTTGGATGTACTTTAGGATTGTAAGAGATTTATGGTTTTAGTTGTCCTAGGTACAGCGTAGTCGGTAAGCAATAACACAGCGACGATTATTTAGTTTAGAATTAATTGCATCCAATTGGATGGAGTGAAATAAACAAATAAATTTGCCAGCCTTGATTCAAGGGCATTTACATTTATAATCTGAGCAACCACTATCATCCAATCCATTACTGTGAGCAGCAAAGTCCTGCTGCTTCAGTATAGACACTTCGTTCTTCAGATTTCTGAATATAATATACACTATATACATACAGGTGACAAATTAAAGGAAAAATCAGTGGCTCTGTTATGCTGTTGGAGGCATTTTTCCTGCCATGGTTTGGCTCCATTTGTCCCTTTGGAAAGAGTCACAAAGTTTGGACTCATCATTCTTACCCTATGATGAAACATTTCTATCCTGATGGAACCAGTGTCTTCCAGGATGACTTTGTCCCCATCCATATGGCACAAGAACTTTCTGAATGATTTGATTAGTAAAAAAAATGATGTGAATCATACGCAGTGTTACTCATTGATAATCCTAAGATAGCACAGCAGGTGTTTATTTTCAGCACGAATTAAGAACAGTTGACTTCACTACTTAATTATCATGCGACCTTGCTGCAAGTGGTAATTATTGATCCTGCGTTCATACAAACCCATAACATTATCTGATGCAGTCACCACTCACCCAGATACCAATTACCATATCGAACAGCCCCGCGGATCAATCAACTCACTCACATGACCACATTTAATACTGTCATGAACTAAATTAAAACTAAGCTTGAAAAGAGAAATTTGTGGTGATGGAAAAATGTGTTTTTCTAATGAATTTGCTAATTAAATACTATTACGTTCTAGGTTTTCAAATAAACTAAACAAGTTTATTCAGTCATTAAAATTAGATAATAGTAATAAGCATAAAATCACATCAAACCTCTCATATGGATATTTGTCTCCGAATGTCATTATTCAGCTTCATTCAAAAGGGGACGAATTCACCATGTTTCTAAAATGGCTCGCACTTACTCATCACATTTCGAAATTTTCAAATAGCACAAAGTTTACAATTTCCGATGCAGTTGCATATTGAGTTTTCTCAATATGGAAAAACCCACAAACGTTTAATGCTGATTTTGGTGTTAGTAATATAAAATGGCAGCTGGGAAAAATATTGACGCTTTTGCCAGTTTTGTATCATTTCTAGTGTCATTCTACCTTATATATTGTTCTTATAAAAGGCATTCTAGTTAGCTAAATTGTCAGTCTCAATCAATAATTAGCTTATGCTTGGTTTCCATGGTTCCTAGATGTTTTGCAAGTTTCTTATGGCTTTAAGCACTTGAACAGTGTTGTTTATTGCGTATTCACCTTCCCACGTCAAAAGCACACTCATGAATGCTTTTGAACTGGCAAAATGTCATGATCTTGCCCTTTCTGCTGCAACTCATGAATCCCACTGTAACAATGCTATGTGCTTGTTAGTATATGACCCTCTCTGGTCACTGTTTTATTTACCTTTTTGTTGTCACCTGTGTCTAGTTTCCTTTCATTTGTTTGTGTGTATATATGCTCTTCTGTTTCTGTGAAGTCTGAGTTCCAAGCCTTAATCTCTGTGCTTTTGCTAGTTCTGTATATCTTCTTGTTTTGTCAATTTGTTTGGTTTTGTCTCTTGCCTATTGTCCTGTTTATATAATATAGTCTGATTGTCTAGTTTTGTCTCTTGCCTATTGTCCTGTTTATAGAATACAGGTTAACACTGTTTGGCTGTGATCTGATTCACACTATGGACATTTTTGTGCTAATAAATTTTAAGCAGAGTAAACACAAATTTTCAAGAAACATCAAAGCTTGTGTCTCACCTCTCCCCAGTGTAGCCTGGACTGCAAAAACACTCTCCTGTAGAGGAAGAGCAGGTTCCTCCATTGTGACACTGACACTCCTGAGAGCAATTCCTACCAAAGCGACCCTCGGGACAGGGCTGTCCACACACAGTTCCCTGGACACAGACACCCAAGTCATTTATACAGCCCTTTGGAAAAATAACGTGCAATGTGCAATTTAACCATAGCAGTCACAATGAAAGCAACAGGAAGGATTAATTGCCTGAACTTTATTGCTGTAACTACTAATGAGCGTAATGAGCTTAAAAACAATACACCAGAATGCAAGTATCGTTAAATCAAAAAAGTTTAAATAAAAAAAACACAGCTTTATATTAATCTGCTCATTGTAACATTATAATTTCTATACAACAGCTAAATCACAGGGACCTGTGTGGGGCATGCTCCAAATAATCTAAAGCTAATAATATTTAAAATATATACAGTACTGTGCAAAAGTCCTAGGCACATGCAAAGAAATGCTGTAGAGTAAAGATTTCTTCAAAAATAATGAAACCTAATGTTTCTACATTAAAAAAATACTATAAAGAGCAGTAAACAGTAATAAATGAAACAAAGTCAATAACTGGTGACTCTGACTGTCACACTTGCTTCTTATTTTTGCAGCAAAACTCAGCAGCCTTCATTATGTTTTTTTGGCTGAAAAGTGGTCTAAAATATAAAATAAAATATAAAATATAAAATAAAAATCTATAACAAAGTTTTCTATTAAAAAAATAGGGTGCCTAACACTTTTGCACAGTACTGTATGTATATATATATATATATATATATATATATATATATATATAAAAAAACAAGAAAATGTATAATTGTCGATATGGTGATGTTTTCTGTAAGGAGATGTTTATGGAAAGAGTCTCCAGTGTCAGCGTGTTGTAACAGTTAGTAAGGTTTCCAGTTTCTCAGTAACATACCAAGATTTTTTTTCTCTTATTAACTTCAAGAGAGGAAAAAAAATGCTACAGATCCTATAACATAAGTGATAACAGCAACTAACCTGTTTCACTGGCATTCCACAACATGTAACTATGAATGGTTAAAAAGTATGAGGAGTTGTAATCATTGGCAAATTGCTGTTTTATAAGAGGAATAAAAGCTGGTGGGCATGCTGTTATAGGGAAATAATCTAAATAAACTATTTGCCTATAACAGCACACCACCAAGTGGTTTATTTCTTATGTAAAACATTGTTAGGGAAATGTCACATTAAATGAAGCATAATGTGTGTTGATACCATCCAGCCAGCAGGACAGGAACATTCTCCAGTTACGTGGTGACACACTCCACCGTTCTGGCAGGGACAACGCTCCTCACACTGCTGCCCGTGTTTGCCCGGAGGACACAGATCCTCACAACTGCACAGACACAGCAAAGGGAGGATATTGAGACTTAACACATTGTCATACGTTTGTGTGCACCTTCTGTTCATGCAGGTGTGTGTTACTGTACTCTATATTTTACGTGTATTTTTGTAAGTCTATTTGCATGTGTATGCGACTCACAATGCTCCAGTATAGCCGGGGCTGCATGTGCACTCCCCTGTGACGTGGTGGCAGGTGGCATTGTTTTGGCATTGGCATTTCTGCTGGCAGTTGTTACCATAGGTGCCCGGCTCACAGCGGTCCTCACACCGCCAGCCACGGTAGCCAGTTGTGCAGATACACGCGCCTGTGATGGGGTTACACAGTGCTCCATTTTTACACTGACACCGGTTACTGCAGTGAGGACCCCAGTGACTACTGTCACATGCTGCATGGAGAGGAAACACATCCAGAGATCAGTTTTTCAGTGTCTTCATGATATTAGTTTTAAGGTAACACTTAACATGTATATTTAAGCCATTGGTAATAATCTGTCAAAAAAAAAGAATAAAAATGGAATCAACACATTATCCCTCATTAAAAAATATCAGTATTGATAAATATCCATGAAGATACAGGTTGAAAATGCCCCCATATCAACCTGCTACTCCAGATAGTGAGTAATAGCGCTAATATTAGTTAGCCTAGCTAGCCACCCAGAAAACTAGCTCAAATCTATCACAAGTAATAAACATCTATAATTAATGGTTTAGCTAATATTTTGATGATGTGAAGTGATGTATGTGTCTGCCAGACTAATAAAGCTCATAATAACAGGTCGTCCTGCCCATAATGACCACATCAGATTCAGCACTAAGCCTTAATTAAATCTACACTTAAATCAGAGGACACAAGTGTATACCGCAAGATGGTACTGAAGAAGCAAACCCAGGGATTAACATCCTCACATGTAGTCAAGGATATAAAACAAGCAATGACATCACTAGCCATTATGAGATTAAATAGTCCTGAAAAAAACAGTCTTTTTCTGTCCAGTTCTGACAGTTGCTGCTTTTGCTGCCATGCCCTGATCCTCAGCCTTGTTTTATGGGCAGAGTAAAAGTATTGCTGAGGTAAGCTAGCAGCTGTCCGTACTTCAGATCTTTACAGAGCAGTAAACTAACGCTTTCTGAATAATTCAATGGAAAATACTTAGTTTAGTCTAATTAGTTCAAGATATAGATCTCAAACTAAGACTGAACACTATGTAAAAGTAAGTAATAATTACTTTTGAAAATTACTTCTTGAAATATGATTTAGACCAGTTATTTAACCAGAGTTATTTAGTTGCATGAACTATATTAAAAAATACTCTTTTTTCCCATCTGGCTTAAAAGTGATTAGTTCTTCTTGGCTGTCTGGCCATTGTGTAACAACAGCAGTTAAAAATATTCAATTCAGTTACATTTTAATTTACATGTATGAACTATTTGTACAGTGCATTTAACAACAGACAAATCAGCTTTACAAATCAGCTTTACAGAAATCTGGATGTAGACTTAGATGATGAGCAATAAGCAAGCCAGAGGCGACAATGGTGAGGATAAACTCCATGAGATGATATGAGGGAAGGATGTATGAGCAGATTGTGAATAAGAGCTCTGGAGAGTCTTTATGATTACAGCAGCAGTTCTTATGTACAAGTCTACATTATCCCAAGGATTGCAAATCTTTAGCATATCCATGTGGACCCATCCACAGCTGCAGTAAGGGAGTAAGTGTGAGAAAGCTCCAAGTAGAGAATAAACTACCATCATTTAATCATCCCCTTCAGCAAGACTAATGTAAAGCCCAAGCCAATCACCAAACTGGCATCAGGCATAAGACGCAATATATTATTTCCCTCCATATTTGGTCTCACCTTTAGAGGCCTATCTGTTGAGCTTGAAACGCCACCCAAGACCACAGCTGACGTGATCAGTCCAGATGCCAGTAAGTAGGAGAGGCCCATACACCCCAGACCATACGTTTAATCTAGAACCGCTTTAATCTGCCTAAAGAGACGTTCTTTTTCAGTAAAGCCAGGAAACTGGTAGAAATGGATTACAAGAGTTTAGTGAACCTATAACTGATTGTTAGAGTTTCTAACAGGTTGAAGGCTGTGTGTTTTAGCAAATGAGCTCACTGTGGAGTCAATAAACACTTCTGATGATAGAGCATACAAAGCACGCTGACGTTAGAGACAACTTCATTTGTGCCCTGGAAGACTTTTATCACTGAGTTCTCCTGACTAGACATAGCTTACAAACAGAATTCATCTCCCTCTTCAAAAACAGCTGTTTTTCACTGATGACCTATTAGGTTTCCAACATAGGTCAAAAACATGAATCATTTGAACATAGTCATGGTAATCATTGAGTTGGCTTTATGGGTAATTTATATTATGATGTTGTGATGTATGTGATGCTTTTCTCCTGGACTAATAAAGAAACGCCTTACAACCACAGCAGTGTGACCACACACAAAATAAAGCACTGTAGCTGACATCTTCACCTCTGCATATATGCAACTGTAACTGTTACTGTAACATGGTACAACAATAACTTATTGCCAACATATGGATGAGAAATTAAAGCACTGACAAGAGGGTGTAGTGATCTTTGAAATCTGCCAGCACAGTGAGATTTCAAACCTACTTTAAGAGACATAAGTCATTAGTCCATACTGGAATCTGGACTTTTTTTCTTTCTTAAATTAACACTGCTTATGTCACTACATTTCAACATAAATAGCCTACTTCACTAACCTTCCAACATAAGACATGTTTTTTTTTTAACATTTTACAAAAACGCCCACTGTGAGTCAGTCATCATCTAATCCTGTAATTAACAGAATAAATATAATGTTCAATCAAATTGGTTTATTTCCGTCTTAGTGACATGAAATTAGCCAGTGTAAATGTTGGCTCAGTGTGCTCACACATGAGAGAACAGCTACAAAAGAGCATAAGCAGACAGAAAACACATTCATTAGATGCTTTGTCAGACAGTCATTTATATCTGCCCCCAAAATCTAGATGGAAAATCTATAAGCTGCTCTTAGCCAGGTTACTTGCAAACCTATAGCACAAAATCTTGGTCTTCAGTTTTTCTTTTTGCATCATGGTCACGAAAATAGAGTCTGTAGTCATGAGTTTAGCAAACTGTGTCACAAGCTAATCAGGTTAAATGATCTCAAAAACACCTCCTTTCAGTTGTCACAGATGCTGCTTCTGCTGCCATGGTCCTCAGTTCCGTTTTATGGGCCACATTAAATTTGGAAGCGTTGCTGAGAAATGCAAGCAGCTGTCCAATCCTGAGCTTTTTACAGCACTAAGCTAAACTGAGCAATAAAATTAGGCTTTCTTAACAGTTCAGTGGAAAATACTTTAGCAGTTTATTGCATTTAAACCATGTAAATGAGCTCAAAAATATTAAATCTAACTAGAACTGACAAGATGTTCATATTGCTGCAAAGCTTGAGACAGAATAAAAACATCAGCTGCACTTCTTCAGGCAGCACTTTAAAAGCTTTCAGTCACATACGTGCCTTCTATTCACATGAAATAGTCCTTAAGGCCACTCAAAAAAGTTACCAGTAACTTCTTGTTTCAAAACCAAGTGCATTATGTCCATTTTGCCACTAGGTTTAGGTTAGGGTTTGTGTCTCTGCAGGTCTACTGGGGTTCAATGAGATTCAAGCTAAATAAACACCAGGTTTCCCACATCACATGGTCTCAATCTGCATAAGCCGACTCATATGAAAGATTTATAAATGGTTTAACTTAGGATGAGGAGATAGAGTTAGTGTTCATAGTCATCTTACAGCTTCATTTTCGTGATATCTGAAACACCTTGCTGTGTATTGCTAGAGATTTTCTTATAATTCTCTTTTTATATTACTAATTTTACTTACTAATTTTCTTATAATATATTGCCCATATTTTCATTACAGTCACTTCCATCCATGAAAATTCCATCCATGAATAATAAATTTGACCATGGGACTTATAAAAATATCCCTCTTCTCTTAGAAATTCTTCGCAGTGTTCCATGTCCCATTAGGCTGCACTGTGCCTAGTGTACATCAGCGCATTCTGGCCCTGGTTAAAAGTCCACCGAACCTCCGCAGGCTAACAAAAACATTGAAGGGTCTGTACACACAAAACCCTTCTTTTCAGCGATCTATGTGTGTAAGACCTGACCTAGTTTAAACACAGTGGACCTGGAGGCCTCGCCATGCTTTAGCCTGCACACTAACGGCCCCCTATTGTCCCACTCAATAAGAGACTCAGTGCCCTAGAGAGGAAATGAGCTTCAGGACGACAGATACAAATGAAGCTGTGCCCAGTGTCGAGTCGTATGCCTGTATTTGCACTGTTACATTACACATATGATTTACTGATACTAATTCATACAAACAGAACTAATAGAACTGAGCAGATCTATCACAAACATTAACAGTGTTGTATAGTTCAGTTAAATTAAATGGGTTGTATAGTTTTACAGATGATTATAATGATGTTTTACACTAAATTTGAGAAACAATTTTCCTCAACTTCTGGCACTTTGTCTGGATAATTTGTTGATGATATCACTGATGATATCTCAATCTGCAGCTGAGAGTTTCCTCTTTGTGGTTCAATTCTGGACTGTGCTTCTTAGATTTCCGAAATTAAATATAAATAAATTAAATTAAATTTGACCTTAATCACTACTTGCAAATAATATAACACCATACTGTATATGATGCAGGGAGGGTTCCCAGGTCTCAGACTATCTCAAAAACTGCACAAAAAATAATCTATCCTAAACATTTCACTACTGGTAAAGGGAGCCACATTTTACTTGTTTCTTTCTTTGCATAGGAAACAAGGTAACTGTGGTGTTCATGCATTTCTTATTTGCAGTATAAGCAAGATTTTTTTTAAACAAGGTCTTGGTGACCACAGACTATATTTAAATTAGCACAGAAAATATAACTAGTATAGCCTTGCTTTTTTTTACCTGCAAGCTTGTTCCAAAATTATCCCAATTTGGTGTAAAAAGCACAGCCCTGGCAACCCTATAGGCAGTGAAAAACTGACTTACAATCAAATGCTTAAATGAATGCTATTAATAGCAACTAAAGTTGATATCAGTTCATTTTTCAGCCTATTAAAAGTGATCAAATTGCATCATAATACACACTACAGTATGAGAAGAGATAACAGCATCAGCAGTTAATAATCAAATCATTGTAGTATTAGATATTTAAGTAATTACACACAATTTTTATTTGCATAATTTCACTTGTTTGTATCTCTGTCTCCAGAGGAGAACCTGATTCAAAATCCAGTCCTAGCTGTTTTAGCTGGAAACAGAGGCATCTTGATTTTTTTTTTCAGACCTGTCAACAGGATTACAAATGACCTTGGTGATATACCGCAAATCACACATGATATTTTGAGCTTTGTTTGGGTTGTGTAGCCACAGTTAAAATGCTGTACGTAAGAGGTCAGCATGGTGCTTCCAACAGCGCCGGTACTTCTAATTTGTCCTGTGGTGTGTTTAAGGGGAGCCTAGACATCTGTTTCTCATAATGCACCACTCAGGTGCCTCCTGCATTTATTAAGATGTTTCCACAGAGCGGCAGAACTGAAGACAATTAGACAGTTAATAGGAAAAGCCCGAGCAGCTGACTGATGACTTATTAAGACAGAGATATCAGTGTGAGGAATTAGCATTTTCTTCAGGAAATGCACTTTTCTCATTTTAAACTGAAACTACTAAAATTAAGATGTGTCTGTAGCGCAACAGAAAAATAAACATACACTTTTAATGCAGTTCCTCAAAAACTTTTTTGCCTGTTTAGAGAGGCCAGTGTTCCAGCTACAATCCGGCTTCACTTGACAAATTTACAATCTGAGCATGAAGCCGAATGACGCTTATGGAAAAGGGTCAGTTACTGCAGAAAAAACAGTGGATGTAATTGATGCAGCCAGTTGTCGAGGGAGCAGTTGGGCTTTGTCTGTGTTGAAATCTCACACCCCTGTGCATGCACACACACACACACACACACACACACACACACACACACACACATGCAAGACTTTCTGAACTCTGTAGGACCTATAAGACCCCCAACTTTAATAAAGATGCAGAAACAGCAGCCAAAAACGGACAGGCAGCAAATGGCTAACGAAGTATGGAGAGACTGGGACCTCTGTTTAACCTAGGCCAATCACACATGTAGCCAGAGTATGAAATGTAATACTTGTCATGTTACTGGGAAACTAAAAATGCAACACGTCCTCTGTTCCATGTTGGAAAACTAAATGTTACAGCTTTACCTCTAACTGTGGCAAAGCCCTGATGCTGGAGAATCCTTCTGTAAATGCTATAGAAATATCTCCTTATAGAAACCTTCACCATATCAACCATAATAGCAATTAATTAGTTCATCTGTGTAAGTTGTTACTATAGAAATGATAATGTAGTTTATTAATATAAACCTGTGATTTGCTTCGCAGCTGGTACTATTGTCAGAGCTGCTGTTATAGAAAATTAACCCTCTACTGCATGAATCATTTATTTATCTTTTGTGGATTTTTATTACTTGAATTAGTTTAAGAAATAAAAATATATTTCAAAATTAAAAAAAAAAAATTAGGGGCGTAGTTTGTAAATTGTTGCCATATGGCAACAATGTGCAGTAAAGGGTTAACTAACACCTTCTGACCAATTAGAAAGGAGAATTCAACAGAGTTATAATGAACTCAATGTTGTGAGCAAAATTAGCAAAATTAGTCCTTCTGAGTTATTACATTTATAAAAATATACATAAACATATCTACATTTCTACATATCTAGCATTTGGCAACTAACATTTGAAAACCTAAATAAATGTTACACACGAGGGATTTTGGATTTTAAATTTTAAATAGTTTAATGGTTTATAAGCCATAAACCATTTTATAAAGCTGAATGGTTTAAGCACAAAACCCTTGCATGATGCACATACGTAGTTTTGACACAACATCACAATGGCAGTGGTAATTTTCTTCTGATTTTTTTTCTTCTAAACAGACCATACTGACACTGCTGGCATTTCTGGCATTTTTTTCCCAGTGTTTTCCAGTCAGGCTTAAATACGTATAGAGATACACAAGCACTAACTGAAGCACTAAGCAGATACAAGTGTCTTCCTACAGAACAAACCCATTTTTATCAGAACTTCTTCTCAAAATAAGTCTAATGCAGCATAAAATCACATCTTGACCAGGTGTAAAATCAGCCTTAGCAGAGACACACCATAAATAGAGCAGTTTCACCAGACCCTTCAAGTGCAGTTTCACCAGACCCTTCAAGTGCAGTTTCACCAGACCCTTCAACAACTTAACAGTGATTTTTTATTGCTAGTGGAGAGATTTAAAAAGTGTTGTATGCTGTAACACAAACCTGAACAACAGCTGCTCTGAGCATTAATGTAAAGCCACTTCTTTAACATGAACGCTGCTTTTTCAGCCTGAAACTGTAGATGTGTGTCACGTCTGCAGTGCCAGGAATCAATACATCATTACAGCAGAAAACAATATGCCCAGGATTTCCTAAACCTGAGAATGATGCATTAATCCAAAGCAGCACTTGACTTAAAGGTGAAAAACATTAGTGACCATATGGTGGTGTGCTTTGCACTGTTGCCATGAGATGCCTCAGTTTGGATTATCACAAGCACTGAGCCCTGAGGTGATTTCCTGCATTTCCTCAGTGCTATTCTCTACTTCTTCCTCAGCCTTTTGTGCATGTATAGAAGGCAATTTCTGCTTTGCTTCTTGAACCCAGTAAAATCCAGAGACATATTGTTATGGCCCTGTGACCTGTAAAGTGAGAGGCCCTTACACTGTGAGCATCTGAGCATCTTTGAGGAAATGAATAGCATATTAGTGTCTCCTTCATGAGACCTCCTTTGGAGAAGGGATCAGATGAGGCCATGGAGGAGTCTAGCCTTGAGCTACTCCTGCTAAGATAGATCCAGAAATACAATAGGGTTTTCAGACAATAGTAAGTCGCTGCCTACCATGTTGTATTGAAAAAGCTTCCCAATTACAGGACAGCAGAAACCATCCCTACCAATTAGCTTCACAAAGCTCGCTCAATTAGTGTCACTATCATCATGCCATGTTATCAAGTGCAGACAGAATGCAAACAACATAGCAACACATTCCTCTAATTAGTCATATACTGTGATGTAGTGTGTAAACACCACTGGATTGCCAACCATAACAGTCAATAGACAATTACTTGAGCAGCGTTAGTACTTTAACCAGTTCACTTTGATCACAAACATAGTTAGTGAGTAAGGACTGAGAAGATTTATGATGAACCGAGTGACAGAGAATCATACTTAACTCTTTGGCTAGCCAGTCATGGGCTAGATTGGGTCTTTAAAAATAGAAAAAAACTATAATAATACTCTCAACATTCCGTGTATACAGCAATGTTCAAATTACAGGGGATGTTGGGGTCCTTGTCTCCATAATCAGACAGAAAGGAGTCATCATATACTGCATTCGGGAATGTATACTGTGTTTGAATTAGTAGCTACACATGAAAAAAAAAAAGTCATATCTAAACATAAACTTGATTTGACAGTTTCAAATCCAAACATTATCTGTCAGATATTAGCAGACACAGCATCAGTCTCAGTCTGGAGACTATCAAAGAACAGTTATGTAGTCAAGACCTTGGAATTATAAGACTCTGCCAGACAATTCTATGATTTAACGTCTTGAGCCATATTTGATCCTCAATACATTTTTAATAACTTTAGATTTTTAATCCATTGGAGTCATATTTTAATGCAAAATGTCCCATATATACAGTACTGTGTAAATAACCTACTCATTTATAGCAATAAAACTTATATAAAACCAAAGCATTCTGAGGTCTCTTAGTGTAGCCCAAATGACTTGCTTAGACAACAGTGATTGCAATGTGGTTCATTTTTATTAATGAAATCGACGGAATATAGATGAATGTAGAATGTAGGACTAGCGTGTGGAATGAGGTTAATCATCTTAAATGAGACCTGAAGAGAAGACAGCTGGCAATTAAAGGTCAAGCTCATATTCAAGCTAGATCAGAACAGGTAAAGCGCCACAACAAAGTTCCAGCGAGTTTTGGTATTATTCAAACACAGGTATACATCATGCCTTACAGAGCCCGGCTAATGCTGCCAGCTGCTAGTCTGGTGTGGGATTAGTATGGCCATACTGGGTAAGTAGCACGATTTATGCTATTTTATGCTTTTATCCCAGCAGTGTATGTAAAACCCACTAAAAAAAATGAATACTATTTACCACTCCTTTGATTCATAGCACGAACATAAGCTACATTATACTGCAATGTATCAAACTAACAGGTCCTTTCATGTGTACCTGTATCCTTTTACCTCTGTCTTTCCTAACAATGAATCCCAGCCCATTGCTAACTAGGAAAGCTTGCTTAATTCCTGAGGGACACCGAGAGACTGGAGACATAACAATGACCTTTTTATTGAGACCCTGAAACACAAGACGAGCTCAGACTGCAGCTACTGAGGAGCTCATCTAATTCATCTGAGCCGCCATCCATCCGCCTGCCGCTGTCAGCACACCTGGCCATGAGGGCACAGGGATTGGGCCTGGCTTCACGGCTAATAAACTAATAAAGATCAATATATGAAAGAGGTGGAGATCAAATGGCCACTGGCTAATACCTGCAGGCTAGAAATTACTTTAAAGATCCATCATGCATAGTTTTTCCTAATCTCTTCTTTCCTAGAGGGTAAAGTGCTAGAAATATCACAGTTGCTTAAGTGGCACTGACTTTAAAGTTGTAGATGGATGGATCTACATTACTGGTGCAAATTTCATGCATCAGATAATAAAAAGCTTATATAATTTTTCAAACTGAATTTAAAATTGAGATTATCACTCATTCTCTCCATCTTACATGTGTGAGTGGATTTCTCCCAAGATGATATAATGGTGGTAGTAAAAATAGTAAATATGTATATAAATATGTATATATGTATGTAAATATGTATATAAATATGTATGTATATAAGCCAAGCACGCATTATATACTAAAAGTGCTTAGATATGATGTGTAGACCTCTGGTGGCTAGAATAGTTCATTCAATCATAGAAGAGTGCAAACAGTTTCATGGTGAACTAAAGAAAATGCTTTATAATCTACAATTTCAGTTTACCCAGAGCCGTAAGCAGGATCAAATTTTAGTGTGGTTATTGTAAATTATACAATAGGTAGTTCCGGTCCACTAATCTGATTGGACAAGCGGGGGTTCCAAGCGTGTGTATGTTTAGTAAAACCGCACTGGGTTTCACTGTTTGTATCACTTCGCTCATCTTCACCACATAAAATTCAAATTCTAGCGATAGTTCGTTACACTGAAAAGGTTACTACAATAGAGGTATGACATCATCAGCGGACATGGAAAACGATACATTTTTCATGAATATAACTTTTGATATAAAATATCAAAACTCATCAGAAAATGGAAGAAGGGAAGCCAGTTTCACTGGAAGTACCTTAAATGGGAATGTACATATCAATGTGAGATAGCTAGCCAGCAAGCCAACCGGCTATAAAGTGAGTATGGCTTCTTCAGGATCTATTTTCAGTAGTGGAGCAAAAATATACAAAACAGTTGGCTAAATGTCACTAAGTCAATAATAATTTCTTGTTTATAGAACTGTTGTATAAAAGCAATATCGCACTCACAATCGTACGGTTATACTGAGTATTGGGCCAGCTGTCATTAGCTATGGTTGAATCACAGCTGTGCCGACATTCAGTATAACTGCACTCTTGCTCATGCAGTATTACTGAGACTTTCATCATTGTGTACATACTACACTCACTGTCCACTTTATTAGGAACACCTGCACACTTGCACATTTATGCAGTTATCTAATCAGCCAATCATGTGNTGTTCCTATTAAAGTGGACAAATGCATTATAAAAATCTATTATACTTGTTCTAAGAAACAAGTAGTTATGTACAGTAATTAATAATGAAGTGTGTATATCTACATCTTACCAAGGGCCTGGTGGTTACTATAAAACCCTGTACATACGCACACTCCAGTTTCTACTACGGCTGACTTGGCCGCAGCCATTCATTCCCGTGAGAGCTAAACATAATGGGCAAACCCTGAGCTGAGTGTCCTCCTCAGCTGCTCTGAGATCAGTTGAAAATCAATCATCACTGCCGACTGGGTCTTATACCGTACATGTTTCTACATAGATAGCTATACTCTGGCACCACATTACATCACTGTTTTCATATTGAATTTGACAACTAGAGATAGACTATGTGAGCTCTAGGGGGAAAAATGCATAGCTTTCCTCATAATCAGTTACAGCCATGAATTTGGCAGTCGTGGCCTAATGGTTAGAGAGTCGGACTCGTAACACGAAGGTCACGGGTTTGAGTCTCAGGTCCAGTAGGGATTGTAGATGGGGATAGTGACCCTCAATACCATGACTGAGGTGAGACTGTTGAGCAAAGCACCAAATCCCCAACTGCTTCCCAGGCGCCGCAGCGCAAAATAGAAAAAAAAAAAGCTGCCCACTGCTACGGGTGTGTGTTCACTACTGTGTGTGCATTTGGATGGGTTAAATGCAGAGCACAAATTCCGAGTATGGGTCACTATACTTCACGTCACGTCACTTCACTCACTCACTCATGAGGAACGGGTAGATTGGCCAAGCAATCTGGCAGAGTTAGAACAGATGCATAAAGAAGGGAAATGGCTTGGTACATAGTAAATTTCACTTTGTCGTACGAGTATGCCAATTTTGCACTCAGTTGTATGTGGTGCACTTAAAAATACCATTAATAAAAGTGTTACATAATTTTTTTAATTTTTTTTTATTCTATAAATTTTATAAAGTATAAGTATAAAGTATTAACAATGGGTCAAAAAGTTCTGAGGCTTCTCTTTATCCTGGCACAAGAGTCAAACCCTTTGGCGTCACTCTGGGTGCCTTCCTTTGTGTGCTGATGTTTTGGAAAGGTTGACACAGCAGCCCACTGTGTGTGTGTGTGTGTGTGAATATGCGTGTGTGTGGGCGTGTTATGAGACAGACAGCTCCAGCTGGAGGACTTACCGCTGGAGCAATCAGCTCCTCCCCAGCCGGGTTCACACTGACAGGTGTTGGGGGCCACGCAGCGGCCGTGCACACATTTCTCAGCACAGTGTGCTAGGGAAGAAGGGATCAGCGTGGGAGGAAGAGGGAGAAAGAGAAAACAAGGGAAACTCGGGTCAGATTTCATTCTTTCAAATGGATGTAGCCAAAGTGAAGATGAGCCAATGGGAAAAACAAACACATGGGGAAGAAAAGACACATGCTGACCTGCTAAACAGAGTGGCTACCACTCAGACAAAGAGCACACAGGGTAGGGAATCAAAACAACCTAAAGAGTTTCGGCCTTTAGAAAAGATTAAAGGATCGAGTCTGTGTTCCTGGCAAAGGGGAATCTTTTGATGTGCTGTTAGATCTACTAGCATTGACGACAATACAGTGATTACAATTGAACAAGATTGCTAAAGCATAGCACAAAGGATAGATCTACACTGAGAACAGAACCAGATACATTACGCCATGCAGCTTTACAGCTGAACATTACGGCAGAATTTCCATGTTCTCGAATGAGCTCTGTGTTTAAAGCTGACACATCCAGGCTAGGTTATGAATCCTGGACTACAGAAAGGATTAAATGGGAAATAATGAGTTACGGTAATCACAGCCTAGTGCGAGTGGTGAGTCACAGTCCACACTAAATGAAATGTCATTCACTTACGATATTAAAAGTGAACACTATATGGTGAAAAGTACGTGGACACCTGACCTTCCCACCTGTATGTGAGCCTTCCACCAAAATGCTGCCACAAAGGTGAAGGCACAGAATTGTATAGATGTCTTTGTATGCTGTAGCATTAAGATTTCCCTTCACTGGAACCAAGACGCCCAAACCTGTTCCAGCCTGAGAATACCCCTGTGCACGATGTGAGTTTTATAAAAGACATGGTTTGCCAAGGTTGGTGTGGAAGAACTCGATATGGCTTGCATAAAGCCCTGACCTCACTAATGCTCTTGCGGCTGAATGAGCGCAAACGCCCACAGCCATGTTCCAATCTAATGGAAAGCCTTCCCAGAAAAGCGGAGGAAGTGGGGAATAATGGGATGGGATGTTCAACAAGCACATATGGGTATGATGATCAGGTGTCCACAAACTTTTGGCAATATAGTGTAAATAACATAGCAAATAATACAAATGCCATTATAATACATATGGAAAGAAATACGTGACAATCATTTAACTACATAATTTCATAATAGCAATATCACTTGTAATGTACTGAATTCATGACTTAGTCATGGATCAAATAAGGTATGGGCTCACATTTTTGGACCATAATTTGTGCCTAAAAACAGTCTAAAAATAGTCCTCAAGATATTTTTCTACTGAAAATATTTACTTATTGGTAGACAGTGTCAAAGTCTATTCACAGTTTATTCCACTGATGGACTTCTTCATTATAATTGATTTGCTTAATTTAGCGGTTTTATTTATTATTTTATTTTAAAAAAAGAACTGTTTCCCACTAGACCACACATCTGAGAGTACTTCTGAAACTTGTCAAGGTCATGACAAACTACCACATGATTATGGCCAAGTTTGAAATAAAACAGCCTCTTTTAGAGCTGAAATAAAGCCCCTCTAAGCAACAGATGACAAAAGATGACATTTTCACATTCACTGTGATATAAAAGCTGATTCATCACATGAGTTATCAGCCTACTGTCCTGCAAACACGTGCTCTTTAACAGCCGAAGTTACCCTCGCCTGCCCTCGCCCTACTCTCCACACCAAGTCATTTGAGGTAACAGGAATGTGTTGCTCTGTCAGGCTGCTAATATAAATCAGTGAAATATTATGACAATAAAAAGGACAAAGATGGGAGCTGGTTATTTAATCAGTGCTGTGGTCTGAAATGATTTCAACTTACAGTCAGTTACAAAGACTCTGCCATCTGGCACCTAACATTTTTACCTCAAGGGTATAATTCTCTGAGAATTAGTCCAAAGGAGTAAATAATAATTTTAGAACTGAAAGAAAGTGTATTTAAAAGGGATTTGCCTGTAGAAATGTGACCTAACACTTCCCTAACACTTTTGGCATCTCCCTCCTTTACTTTGTTCATATTTTGGTCTAAATTATTACAGACTTGTTTTAGCTAAGTGTTTTGTTTTAGTGCGACATTAAAACAAGGTTTACTTTTTGGGGTTTATTTCAGGGATCGTTTCAAGGATCGTTTCAAGGCATACTTCCTTTGGGAAAGTGCATGCTGTTAAATAGATTTAAAAAATGATTTCATAAACAAATCCACCAAAAATTGCAAGTGTTTCTCAATTCCAGTTTTGTTCCTTTTTTTTTTTTTTTTTTTGAGTTTTTGAGTTTACTCTCTTTCCTACACGCCTACAAAGGATGAGTAGGATTAGGCGGGTTGAGAACATGGAAAATGGATATGAAATTCCTCTAGAGTTAAAAACCTTTTGTTTAAAGCATTCATTGGGGTGGATGCTGATGCCATCAGTTTTTATGTGTTCACTCAAGCCTGGTCTTCAAAACCGCTCTTGGCAGTTCCATCCCCATAATTTACAGTGCTGCATGCAATATCTTCTGAGAAAGACACTAACTAAACCTTTCACAGAACATTTCAGCATTTTACACTATGAGCCGTCTGGAAGATGAATTCACAGACACATGGGACTTGAGTCAGAGATCGGGCATTACTTACGAACACACATCTCTTTGCTCTCATAGAAGCCTGGGCAGCACTGAGACTTGCGGCGGTACATGGTCTTGTTTCCTCTCCGGTATGCCGTCTTGTAGCTCACCCTGAACGCACCAATTTATCATTATTTATGATAATAAAGAAGAAAATTCTTCACCAAATCTACTGATTCAATTTTCAATTGTCTTAATATTCAAGTACTTTTTTTTTTTATAAATGCCCAATACAAAACATCATAATTAAGTTGTAACGGTATTGTTAATGTAACAGTATGATATTGCTGTTGTCAGTAAAATTAAATATTGTGATGCACATTGTATATCGTGACAATGCTGATACAAACACCAATAAGCCATTCTTCAATCCGATTGGTCTATAGCTCACCTCATTGCTGATTATTTGCCTATAACACCAAGCCTTGTCGAGTTTTATTCCTAACATGTTGTCCATTTTTGTACTTCTTACATAAACTAAACTATTTTTAAACTGTATATAATCTGCTGGTGCACTTAGCAATAAATGAACAATAAATATTTTTTTTTGATGAAATAACTTTAATACTGAATCACTGTTAGTACTGAATTATATAATGAGTTTAACGGAGATACAAAATGCTTAACACAGTGCTTTCTTACCTGTGGCGTGTGCACTTGAACCATGTGAGGATGTCAGTGCAGCTGGTGTAATACACCTGATCATACGGGTGTGCGTACGACTCCTGCACAGTGACCGAGTAACTGTAAAGACACACAAAATACACAAAGTACACATTACTATTAGCGCTCACAAACTGTGACTGGTCTGTAAAGGTCGTGTGTGGTCCTCTCCAGCACAAGTGGTGAGTATTTTAATAGGCCATAATGAAGGTATCAGTGTAACGTCTCAGCTTTCACACACTACTCGCTGTACATGGGTGGCCTCCAATTAAAATCAGTGCAGCTATTAATATGTTTGGGATAAACAAATGACATTTGATACTGACAAAACTCTGGTGTCACAAGGTTTAAATAAAAAAAAAACCTACATTCAAACCACATATGCATTGGGGTCTTAAAGCAATATTTCACAGATCTTTCATAATTTCTGCACAAATCAGTTGTTGAAAAGTAAAACATAAATAATGTAATTTACTATATATTGTTTAAATGAAATTGCAGCATTATATAGAAACTGAATAGGTCCTAATTGTTCCCATCATTGACCAAAACTAGAGGTCCAAAGAAAATGAATAGATAAACGGTTACACATATTACCTGATGCCTTAGAGACAATTTTACAACCATTTTAGTGAAGGATTTGGCCTATAAACTAGTGCATTTAAACTAATTACTGATGATTTGTATTCTCAGTGCAGTTGTCACATCCCAGTCCATCCACATTCCTGTAAATTACATTCATCCTTCCTCACCATTCAGCCCAACCTCGTCTTTGTTTCCTAGTTTTTGAAATGTCTTGCACATTACCAGGTCTGATTCTGTCTGCTTAACATATTACTGTCAGTCTCCTTTTCCCATCTCTTGCTTGGGAGCCTGACTCATTTTTGCCTCCTGACACTGTTTATGTGAATTATGATTTGGACGGTGGACATTTTGTCTGTTTCTTAATAAAACATATTGCAACTGTATTCCACGCCTCGGCATTTTGTGGCAGTGATTCAGGTGCGCAAGAGCAAACCCTCGCACCATGGCAGGCTTTTGTTCTTATAGCGTCTGTACTGTTTACAGGACATTGACCATTCTGAATAGGCATCTTGAATTTCAGTATTGGCACATGTAGACTTGCACATTTTCTCATCAGATACAGACCAAATGATGGACAATGGACAAATAAATAAAGAATTCTTGGATGAAACACTTGGTGGTGAAGATTGCTTCAATATTTCCTAATGACACACTTCTTACTCCAGCCTTTTTCAGAGACACACGTGTGTGTGTGTGTGGTTTTTTCTGAACAGATATGAAGAATGTCACTAAGTAAGGTTTGTGAAAGACAGCCTGTGAGGGAATGGATGATATGATACATGCATATTTGGGGGACCATAACTGAGGCTATTGTTGAGT
This sequence comes from Pangasius macronema, assembly GCA_037577455.1. Classification (NCBI taxonomy): domain Eukaryota; kingdom Metazoa; phylum Chordata; class Actinopteri; order Siluriformes; family Pangasiidae; genus Pangasius; species Pangasius macronema. Next base: position 12,898,780 of record CM074961.1, read on the forward strand.
CAGACATGTTAAGAATGATGCTTCAGTGAAGATTAAGGCACACTGCTTTGAAACACTACAAGGTTATGCCTTGTGTTAGAATTTCTGCATGCAGAATATATACATATCTGAGAACAATTTGGAAGTGACTTAATTTTCATGATCGCATATTTCTGTATTATTTGTGTTTCTTTGCCATTTTAAAACATCCTCAACAGGCATGAATGGTGGTGACTGAGTGGCGGTGAGTACCATCCATTAAGAAATGGGCCCAGACCACACTCACGCTCATACCATGTCTCTGCAGGCGCTGTTCAACAGCCTCCCTCTTCACGGCCGCTCAGAGCACTGCAGCTGTTACCACGCGTTACTCAGTGAAAGTAAATCTATCTGGGAAAGCAGCCTCCACCTTTGTTCTTTTTCAGTCTGCTTTAATGGATTTTTGAGTCATTCCTTAAACTGGCTGCTGGAATCTTCGGCCTATTACAACTTTGTGCGTGTGTGTCAAAGAGGAGGACTAGACTGTATGAGTGTATGCTCGTGAGCTCCTGTGTGTTTTCCTCTGAAGTGGAAGGGTGAATAAACAGAAAGCTAATTCCTTACATCTAAAGCATAAACATTTAATCAATGTAAACATTTAAGTATGGTTTGTACTTTAATAAAGTGAAATTCAAGCAGAGCTAGAATTTTCAAGGAGAGCTAAAAGTACAGTAACCCTGCTCAAATAAGAAAGTTTTCAGCTTGGATTAAAAAGTGTCTCGTGTCTAATGTTCTCTGTCAGTTGGGTCCATTTAAGAGCAGCAGGAGTAACTGGCTAGTTTCTAATGATCTAGATCTAAGAGTTCTGCTCGGCTCATATCCCTACAGCATATCAGATAAATACACTGGTCCTGCATCATTAAGCCATTTATAGACTAGTAATGATATCGACATCAATTCTGTAACACAGGGGTAGCCAACGTAATGATTTAAGAATGGGGTGATGTGTTCCCTTCTTTTACACCTAGTGAAAACTCTAGCAGCTGTATTCTGAATCAACTGAAACAGTTTGATTGTCTTTCTAGGGAGCCCAGTTAGGAGACCATAACAGTAATCAATCCCACTGGAAATAAAGACATGGATGAGTCTCTCTAGGTTTAGTCAGAAAATCTCTAAGCATGTTGATGTTCTTAAGGTGATCAAATGCTAATTTAGTAACTGCTTTGACATGATGGCTAAAACTGAGTTCAGAATCCATTAGAACGCCAATGTTACAAGCTAGGTCTTTAGATTTGAGGGCTCTCGAGTCCAGATCGGCAGCTAGTCTATGCCTGTCATTGTTGGGAGAACTTATTCAGCACTGCAAGCTCAGTAGGTGCTAAACACACACAATGTATACAAAGAAACCATGAAGTGCTTTACTGTAGTTTCTTACTGAATATTGTTTAGCTCGATTACAGTATAATCAAAAAATTCCATAATTTATTCAAGACAGGGTCTAAATCTACATCTAATTATCAAAATCTAGTGATTCGAATTTGGTCAGACATTTTGTATTATTTATTTATTCTACTGTATTTGAAAGACATTTTCTTTACTTTAAATGGCATTATTCTAGTTTTTTAGAATAATAACGGTAAAGGAGCTGCAGCTTTTATCAGCAGTTTTTAACCAATCACTCAGACATAATTATTCTAAGTTTTCACATTACATGTCACTAACCATGAGATATTACTGAATAATCAGGAAGTGATACCAAGAAACAAATCTTTCTTGTGACTAGTGGGATGGAAAAGAATCCATTTTGTAAAGCCTCACCATATTAAATTCTCTTGTGCCTTTGGGCCAGATGCTTGTTTTATCATAAACACCAGTGGGTAAAAGTCACATATTGTTCTTTTCTGCAAATTTTATGCCTTGTTTGGGTCTAAGATCACAAGTTAGTCACAGTTTACACTGATATAGGCCAATTTTCCCTCATAAAGAAATTTCTTTCTCATATTACATATAATATAATGCAGTATTTTAAACATGTGTTACATTAAAGTGTGTGTGTGTGTGTGTGTGTGTGTGTGTGTGTGTGTGTGTGTGTGTGTGTGGGTGGGTGGGTGGGTGGGGAGTGGGTTTGGGGGTAGTATACCTCTCCCAGTGGCTGCAGACGTTAGGGTCCTCTAGGTTCAGTGATGATGTCACTTCCATAAGGCAGCATGACAGGCCCAGTAGGACAGAGGCACAGCGCCACAGGAGGGAGAGCATCATTGTGGGAAATACCTGCAGGCAATTACAAACATTAAAACACATAAGGCTAATGAAAAGCACTTGGTACTGTACGTGTTCCAACTGCAACTTGCGTGTTCTTTCTACACACAAACACAAAAATACCAATATAGAACATTTGCCATATATTGCAAATAGCATATCTGCTACCAAGGTGTCATCTATATGCTTTCTATAAGAACCTATTGTACTATCAGTGTGTATGTTACAGATTCAGGCATCGATTTAGTGTTAACAACCATGTTTCTGGCAGATGATCACTTAGTCTCAGCCCCATATGATTTTCCCACAGGCCACAAATTGTGTCATATCTTTGTATCCTTTTCTGGTCACAAGCTTCAGAATCATAAAATTTGCAATCTGACTGGCTCACTGCAATTTCATGTTTCCAAAAGGAAAACAGAGTAACATATAGTGACTCTTCTGCGAAGACTTTTCACTAGATTTTGGAACATGGCTTAAGGGATTTGCCCATTCAGCCACAAAAGAATTAGTGAGGTTGGGAACTGATGTCAGGCGAGGGAGCCTGGGGAACCGTCAGCTTTACAATCGATCCCACAGGTGTTCAGTGGGGTAGAGGTCAGGGCTCAGGCTCGAGATCTTCTACATCAGCGTTGGCAAACCATGTCTTTATGAGCCTCTGTTTGTGCACCAGGGGCATTGTCATGCTGGAACAGGTTTGGGCCTCTTAGTTCCAGTGAAGAAAAGTTTTCATGCTACAGCATACAAAGACAATTGTGTCCTTACAATTTTGTGTCAACAGTTTTTTTGAAGAACCACATATGGGTGTGATGGTCAGGTGTCCACATACTTTTGGCCATATAGTGTATACTGCAAAAGCTATATCTATTACACTCTAAAAACTAACGGTTCACGATAAGACAGACATAAGAGAGAGTCTCGCCAAATCTGTTATGTAGTTTTATGCAAATTTTCCAGCCTGGAGCAATAGAGTAAAAAGTCTTTCCAAAGGTTTTGTCGTATCCGTGAGCAATCAGACACACACAAATAGACTGGCATGAACACATAACCACAAATTCTTCCCATCTCTGAAAGGTTACATTTATACAGATTTAGAACATAACATTTACTGACTATGTCCACTAAGTGCCTTTAGGTTTCCTTTATACAGTAAATGAATAACTGGATTTCTTTTCTGTGAACTGGGAAATAAATTTCATATCGTCTTGTAAAGTACGCTACAGAAACAGTAGTGTACAGATACAGTAGTGTACTCCAGTAGTAGAATATTCTCTCTTCTAAACTTCCCAAACAGTCATTTATTCATCTAGTCTGTGCATGGGTTGTACTTTCTCAGACTCCATGTTTTGACTCTTTACAAGCTCCTTGTTTTTTGTTTCATCACTCAGTCCGTTCATCATTCAAGAAGCTAAATCCCACTATGGAATATGGATTTAAATTTCACACTAAAGGGCAAAGTACATTAAACCTCTGCCTTTTATTAATTCAACCTTAACCAGCTTGTGATGTTTGTTTTTAATGTTTCTGTGAGTTAAAAACAGGCAACGCTGGATGAACCTGTGTATGAAGACTTAAGGTAGTCACAATAGTATTACTGTTATGAAATGAACCATAAAATGTATAACACATGCATTTTGATCTTCAACATATGGACACACTGTAGAGTTTCATTTTAATATATTGAATATGTTATCTTGAGTAGTGTTATATTGAGTAGATTTCTTGAGTAGTATTTCTTCTGCAAAACATTGGTTTCAAAATTATCAGCACCCCATGGTTATTATGTGATAATGCTTCTCCAGGAAAGAATAACACCACTGTATTATATCACTATATTGTGTGGCAAGGTTAGGGACACTTATAGAAGGATGTTGTACCACTTCTTCATGCCTAACATTTCAAGCTTATTTATATTCTTAGGCTGGCCCATATGGACTACTTTCAGGTGGACCTTTCATGGACCTCAGGTTCAAATCCAGGGATTATGATGGCCATTGCAAAACACTGATTTTCTGTTAAAAGCATGTTTGCTGTCATTCACTTGTTAAAGGATCCATCTGTGTTGAAGTCTTGAAGTCTTAACCTCCTGGCAAAGGCAGAAGGTTTTAGGCAAAGCTATTTAAAAAATACCCCCACCACCCAATTTCTCCCTAATTTACTCTTGGTTACTTCCCACCTACCAGTCAGCTCTGCTCTATCACATGACAACTACCAACTGAGGAAGGTAAGGGCCAACAAGTGCTTCCTCCGAGACGTGTTAAACCTGCCAATCGCAACTTTCCTAACTGCTGCTCATGCTGCGTCACAGGACAGCGTAACACACATGGAGAAAAGTGCTATCCGCCCTCTTCCACATGCACGAGCTCACGGTTGGCTAGTGTCCCTGTGATTGACAGGGGAGAGAGATTATTCCATCCCTCCCACCCAGACAGTGCAGCCACATTTCCTCCCTTTGACTCCCGGCCACGGATAGCTGTAGCATTGTCCAGATACAAACTCACAATCTGCAGAGTATAGGGTGAATGCTGTTCTGCTGTGCCACTCAGGAGCAAACTATTTTGGTACATAAATGTATTACAAGAGCCTCTGGACCAGTAGCCACAAAACAGCACCCCAGCATCATGCATCTGCCAACAGACAGTACATTTTTATATCTGAGTTGTGCAGGTTAACAAAACCATCTGTGTCGAAGCTTCTTATGAGAATGATTTTTGTTAGAAGAAAGGTTCTTCTGTTGTCTGTGGGGATATTTTTCATCATTGTATATATCATTTTTTTACAGTCAGGCTTGGAAACAGATGTTTATTTATTACACTGTCCAGTATTTTACAACATAATGACAGAGGTTTAACACAACAGTAATAACAGTGACCTTAAAAGATCACGCCACAGGTCCACCATTTGTGATGATTGCAACAAAAATGGACCTGTGGCATGATCTTTTAAGGTCCCTGTTGCAGTCATCACAAGTGAGATACGTATAAATAAATGAACAGTTTAAAATATTACTAAACACAAATTAGGGCCGTAATAAAAAGTTGATAAATCTGGAACAGTTGTAATATAAGCAAGGAACGGTTCGAAGACGGTCCTCCAATTCTGAAGTAGGAACTTTCCCTCCTTCCGAACACAGGCCATTCGTCAGTTCTCTGTTCCCTAGTTGCTTCCAACTTCCCATGGCTTTCCCAAATTTCCTTGCTGTGGGATCCCCCAAAAATGTCTGAACATACACCATCTCATTATGGGTTTCCTAAATTGTGATAGGCAAAACATGGCTACAGTTACAGTATGCATATATATATATATGTGTGTGTGTGTTTGAAAACATTATTCACTCAGCTTTGAATAAGTGAAGAGCAACCATACATGCATTCATGTACTGTATTTGTGTAAAATACAATTAAAGTGGATTTTGCAGTCAAATTGTTTTCAATGCTCTGTAACATATGTGCTCAATCAGATAATGCTGCATGTAAAAGTGTGTAGTTGCATGCAATCGATCTCCTTCATCCTGTGCTTTCTGCTGGTGTGATTGACAGGACAGTGTGGCAGTCGGGTTCTGCCCCGACAATGGCTGCTTTGCTGCCAGCAGAGCCACATGTCATTAACACACTGGCACTGTTTTGTCTCAAACATCTCAGAGCTCTCTCTCAGCTATGTCGTTACGACTTTGGTCCGACGAGAGAGGACGACTTGTCTAAGGAGGACAACCTGACTATCTCGAGCCTGTTTCGACCACTGCCATCAACAGTCACCTCACACCTCAGCCAGCTATGCTAGGTTCAGAAAAACAACTTGAATGAGATGAAACTAGGGAATTTAAAGGCGAAACACAAACTATGGCCCAAAATGTTCATGGCAATAATTATCACCATAATTTTTTTTCAAAATACACAATTTGGCAATTATCTTTATTTTAAGATATGTAGTATTCAGTAAGTATAAAAGCATTATTCCTGTTGACCCTAGGCCCAGATTATGTTATAATATATCTACCAGCTGTTAGAATTAGCTAGATGCTCAACTCAAATCATCTGCAACACACCATTATGTACAAGACTTTCATCCAACACGGTTAACTATTCTTCCATTTACTGCAGATGCCTTTATCCAGAGCAACTTACATTAAATCTCATTTATACATCTGAGCAGTTGAGGGTTAAGGGCCTTGCTCAAGGGCCCAGCAGTCACAACATGCCAGTGCTGGGGTCTGAACTCATCACCTTCTGATCAGTAGTCCAATGGCTTAACCACTGAGCTACCACTGCCTAAAAAAAATAACAAAGCTGGTATGTCCAGTTCATTTTGTGGCAGAGATTACCTAGTATGTCTTTTAATAGAAACAAACACGTCAAGAATTAACTGAAGCCTTAACCAAACCTTTTATGATAACAATTCAAGGAACACAAAGCTAGCACTCCAAGCTAATGTACTTTCACATGAAACGGTATACTTAAATAGAAGTAATTAGCATGCAAAAATCAACCAAGTCAATGATTATATACTTAGATGTAGCCCCTTTTTCCAACTTTCCCAGCATTGTAGACACATTTTCAACACTTTCACTGCATGAGTAAATGAGTTGTTGACAAGAGGTCCGTGCCGTAGACGAATCGTACGTTTTGGCATGGTCTGCTCAAAGGAGACATCTTTGGGTTTGTGTTACTATAATAGCGGCAACCCACTGACACCACGAAGCAGTAACGTTTTTACAGCGCGAGTCTAAAAGTGAGTGGGTCTAAAAGACGACTCTGTGAGGAAGAAAGAGTGAAGAGTACGAGACCGGACTCCTCTCGACAGTGTGAATGGAAGCACCAGCACTTGCCCTGCTCTGGTTTCACCTAACTGGCTGGACACAGCTGCAGACGCAAAGCCCTCCAACAACTGGGGGGTCACACAAACAAGGGTGCTGCTGTGGTGTCTGAAAAGGCCCATACACACTGGGGCGGCTGAAGGAGGGGATTTTGGGACTTTGATACACACAACTGAAGCCCTAAAGCTACCCAATGTCCATTTATGAGCAGAGATTGTGCGCTCTGAAGTGTTTCCAAGCTCAGGCCAGTGGGCACATGGAACATCTCTAAATATTTGCTCTCTAGCACACGAGGGCTCCGCTCTGATGAATATCAGTGTTGGCTATTCAGATATAGATAGGATTTAAATGCCATGTAGATGATATCTCATTCAATGTGAAGAAAATAGCCCCATTAATGGTTCTACTCGGTTCATTAATGTTGCAAACAAACATTGTTTTGTTTTAAGTTTTTCTCAACTATGAGAAGCATTTTGTTTTTCAATAAAACGCTTTATAAGAGATAAGCTATAAAAACATTGATACATAGCTTTATGCTTGCAACTCCCTTCCCCATCATAAAACACATAAAACCCATATTTCTTGTGTTTTTGGGTACCCTAAAAATCTACATTACTATAAGTACTATTATTTCTGGAATAAAAGGCCAACTCTAAGGGGTTCTTCAGCTTGCTCTTCTGGAAGAACCATTGTTCGATGTAGATCCCTATAACAGAGGGTTTTTTTTGTTTGTTTGTTTGTTTGTTTGAAAACCTTCAACCCCTTTCCAAAATGGAAGCATTAACAACCTAAAGCCCTTGAGAAACCCTTTTTACTGACAGTTCCTCAAGGGTTCTTTGGGTTGTTAATGGTTCCATTTTGTAAAGAGGTTCTACCTGAAACAAGAAAACCCTCTATGCATTATATGCACGTATGCATTTATTAAATATGCCCTGCAGCCGCTGATGCACCCAACACAACATGCCCTCTCCCATCTGTTATAAAGATCTACACACATTACATTCAGGATTCATTCAGGAATGCTAATTTGAAGCCCAGTGTCAAGTTCAGTCCAGTCAAAACATTTTCATATTCCACTTTCTATTTTAGCATAGAACTCAAACAGGAAAAATGCCTGAAAAACAGACACCAAATCTTTATCTATATTCACAAAACTATAAACTATAAAACTAGAAGCTCTGGGTTAAATGAGCTGTTGAATTCTGGAATCTGATTGATAAGATGTAGATTTGCAAATAATCTCTGACAAAAGTGTGGCTGAAATTCAAATCACAGGTTTTTATTAATGTACTCGTTCTAAGTCATTGTCATTCTATAGTAACTGCTCATGCACAGAGATTTCCACACTAACCTAAGGCTAATAATAAATTGATTTTTAAAAAGTGTTGCAAAGACAAATCTATAATTGTTGACATGATGTCCACTTCGAAAACCATTCTTCTGTAAGTAAATTGTAAACACCTTCCTCAGAGGTCACAGTCACGAAACATTGTCAGTGCTTTGTAACCTTGGTAAAGGACAAAGGCGCTTTCCAGTTTCTCAATAACAAGATAAGATGTTTTTTTGTTATATTAGCTTCAAAAGAGACACATTTAAAGGAATGAGTGCTTATATCTGTTACAACATGAGTGATAACAGGCACTAGCTTGTTTTGTAAATGTTTCACAACTTTAAATAAAACTAATGTAAAATCTCATACATTAGAATGTAAATGTAATAATTTTTTTTAAAATTGTAATCATTGCAAAATTGCTGTGGTATAAGTGGACTAACAAAGTTGAGGTTGTGCTGTTATTGGAAAATAATCAACTTTAGCATCGTAACAGTTACTCTACTTCAAGTCAGGTCACATCACATCGCCCCATCGTTGATCATTTCACTATAACAGCATGTCCCAAACACAGCTGACGGAGAAGGAAAGTCCACATTTCACCTGCTGTACTTAGCTGATCATCAGCACCTTCTATATAACTACATACTATATTAACTCAGCTCTAAGGTAGTGTCATCGGTTGGGGGTCATGAAGTCATCGGTTGGGGGTGGCAAAAACTAGCTCCCGTAGTAAGAGAGTTGATTAGAAAGTTTACACGTCACTCCAGTGGGAATCTGTTATGGGTAAAACAACAGTGTAAAAGGTCCTGCTAAACATTTGTTCGGCATGTTGGTAACAGAAGCAGGTGTAACCCTGAGCCACATTTCTGCTCCAAAAAATTCACCCGGAATAATTAGTTTTCAAGTCACAGGCTGCTCTCTGCCTGAGCTTTTCAGAGCATGCAGGCAATGAAGGAGGGGTTGTCCATGGGCAAAGCCACTCAGGGGGCTAATTAAAAACTCAACAGAATGCTGCATTAAACTGCTCTCTCCAAACTGTCCTCAGTTCTTTTTATGGGGACAGGTGGTGCCTTGGGCATGTGTCATGAGATGGGATTTTTTCCCTCCAATGTCATCAAATGTTCCTATTTTGGAGCTGCTTGAATCATTTGAAACTTTCGGTTGTTAATTTTGGGTTTACAACCAACAGCTACAGCTACAATCAGCCCACCTCAACAGTGCTCCAAAAGATTATTTCAAATGAAGTCTGCGCTATGCTCTATGCTTCCGCTCTGAAGTCAGTCTCAAATTTCATGTGCATGTGCTTTATCGATGCCAGCATGAGGATATGGTTTTAACAAATGCTATGGCTCACAGGCGTCTGCTCAGCCCTAGACTGAGGGAATCCAGGGCCTCCAGACAAGTGTAAGCTGGAGACAGTAGTTTAGCTGATGTGAGTGGATCTGGAAATGAGTGTTGTGTCTACCAGACCCATATACAGCATGTCTTCTACCCTTAAGAGCCCTAGAAGAGCCTGGGGAGGAAATAAAGGATTACCCACTTTTGTACATTCACCGAAGACTGTGTTAGCACTCCTGTCTTCGCTCCCTGACAAAGAAGAGTGGTGTTCATTGTGTCAAGAGCACATCAGTTTGCCAGGGTGACGTCTGTAATACAATATTTGTGAGGCTCCTCCAAAACGGTTGCATTCAGACCGCGACTAATATCGCAATGAATCATATTGCAATAAATCCTGATGTCTGCGTAACAGTTGGTTACAATCTCAGATTAATATTCAATTTACAGAACACTAAACAGCATGATATTGTATTAAAGTCAACATGAAGTTGTTATCATAGTAGCCCATTTTATCTATTTTTGTTGCACATTTTGGTTGGCTTTATTTGCCTCTGTTAAGTTTCTACTTTACTACAACAACAAGAAAGCCGACGAGGGTAATCCCCAGCGGTGTCGCCCAGTAACCCTCGCATGTTACACTGGATGCCCTACCTGTTGCAACCCTCCCATTTTACCCGGGCATGGGACCGGCACCGAGAATACACTCCCAGTGGCTGGGTCAGTTCCCTGCTCGGGAATCAATCCCGGGCTTAAGCGACGAGAGCGCCGGATCCTTAGCCGCTAGTCTACCAGGGACCCACAAAGATGAAATGATAACATCTGATAACATACTCTGGAAGCATTAAACATTTTTCTAGACACACATACAGAGACCACTAAATTAATGACCAATGAAATGGTCCTCAGCGGCTCTTGGATAGGACAAAACAGAGAAAGGATAAGGGTAAGAACTTAAAATTATTCATGTTTGTTAATCAAATAGGGCTTATGAGGGAGTTGTTCACAAGTGACCACTATGATTTCCCCAAACACGTTTCATTAAAGCATTAACACCATCGTCAGAAGTAAAGATATATCAGCTATTTTAGTACTTGGAGTGCTATTTAAAGCAAAGGACAGGCTGTTGTTTGTTAAGAACATGGATTATATAATCCATAATCATAACACAAGACGGTCAGGGCTGTCTACCTCTGAAATATTAACTAGTCATAAACTGTAGATTCTGATCGTCTTTTTCAAAATATCTGAAAAGATTTAAAAACGGCATAATTATCCACCTTGCATGGCTTTGGTCTGAAGAACTGAAACTCGACTAAGTCAAATAAAAATTCGGCAACACAACCCTGTCAGTTCCTGTCGTGTCTCCTTCATTAAGTCTGAATCCCTGTGAGAGTACTGGAGCGTGGTTTAATGGTTTAAATACAGACTAAAGCTCTTCTCCATAACATCAGTGAAGCATCAAACCACCAAAGCCCAAACTTGGTAACCAAAGTTTTTATCCAGTGAGAGAATCAGGGCAGAGCTCTGCATTTCTATGGCACTGGAGGTTGCTGATTTCCCACACCGTTCACTAAAGCAGCCAGTAAATGCACCAATGTGTGCCTGTCAGTCAGACCACATCTCTGTGAGCCGTTCCCACTGAGCACTCCCAAAACACATCTGTCTTTGTGAAGTTAAAGAGACAACAAAATTCTGCTGATTTTTCAGATTCAAAAGTGTGGGTTAATGAAGTGAAACCACTTGGGTTGACATGCACTTTCCACACGATTCAGAGATCACAGCTGTCCATAGTCACTCAATATAACCACATACATCTTACAATTGCAAGTCTCTATCTGACAATTCTGTGATCTTAAAATATTGAGCCACAAAGTTTGCCCAAACATATTTTTATATATAAAAATACATTTTTTACATTATATATAACGATTTCTTTCTTGCCACCAAAGTATGAAACCACTGTCTTACTCGATAAGACAGTGGATAAATAACTTCTGGTTTCCACTTGTTTATGATGCATAAGCAGTGAGTGTGCTTCATGAGAAGCTGAGAGAAGCAATTTGTGTAGAATTCCACAGATTTAAAACAAGAAACAAACAAAATTAAACCATTTGCAATGGTTTGGCGTATTTTTATCTTCCAGAAGATGGTAAACTGAAGCTCCATGATGGGAAGCCCTTTAATTATACCATGGAATAATTCTGTTTTTATTGCAACCATCTGGAGCAACTTACCACTCCCAAAAACAAAGATCATACTACAATAATAAAACGCCACTGGTCAAGATATTACAACAAAAACACAACATCCTATCACCATCAACATTTTTAATGAAGTTGAAAAATAGAAAGCAGTTGTTAGAAATTGTATATGGAGTCATATTCAACACATATTTTCATTGCATTTATCTCTTTATAATGATATTATAGTGCAGTTGCCCAAATTCCATTGTAAGCATCCTTCTATCCATCCTGTCAGCAATATGCCTAGTCTCAGATTGAATACAAATCTATATATATATAAAAAAAATCAGTCAAGCAATCAACACAAACCATACGCAACACAAACCAGTGGAGGTTTTTAACAAAGTAGATATAAAACCTTCTGATCCAAGCTGAGAGTAAGCAGAACGAGCCGATTAAAGAACCCAGTGACTGCTGATGAAAGATCATGTTCCCACAGTTTAGTGCACTTGTTTAAATACACTTGGTTAGAAAATTGCACCACTTTTGTTTCCAAAAATGTGCATGCTTAAAACAACCGTATGATGACTTACTCATGGCTGGATTGTAAGTATGATTGTACTGATCACTTGACATCCACACCCATCATATATTTTAAATGCAACATGGGCATACTCTCACACTCAAGAGTGCATGATATATAATTAAACAGCATGAGCTTTCGCCCGTGGACAGACAGTCCGCTTCTCCATTCAAACCAGTCACATGACTGTGGATCCCACAGAGAGACAAAGCGCACCACAGCAGGAACTCTTCACTTCTAGTGCCAAGCCCTAAGGACACTGGCAACACTTCCTGCATGTAAACACAACAGGACTGACTGGCATTGCTTAACTCACTGATGTGTCACACATCTTCTCTGTTAATTCTACAGTATTTATCTGGGCTGTGACAAAGTGCAGGATGGGACATTTCTGAATGTAAACTAGTAATAAGCTTCACTAGAGGAAGCAAGTAGTGCAGCATAAAGTAATAATAACAAGAAAATGATTTAGTACAGTAGTGAAATATTGTCATGATAATTATTTTTGTTCACAAAACTGCATTGGTCGATATACAGAAATTAAATGAAATTTTGGTTAATTTTAGTGAACACCATTTCAACAATTTCAACTGAGAATCACAGCATGTGATAAAACTGATAAAATTTGTAAAGGTTCCTGGAAAAACTTTTAAGGATTCTTTGGGTGATCTAAGACGCCTCCAAGAACCTTACTGCAAATGTTAAACTTTCTATAATAATAAAAAGAAGAAGAAGAACCCCTGAGGTTTTCCAGTGGAATTTTATTGTTTATAGTGTGGAAGATTAGGCCTACTCCATGTTTCACGAATATATAATCATATAGTTATAATAATATCA
>CM074961.1:12941261-12968712 GCA_037577455.1 Pangasius macronema
CCAAATACCTTTGAGCCCCTGAAAATGGAGGTACTTTGCTGAAAATGGCTGTAATTCCTAAATGGTAAATGCCATATCTATGTGGAACCTCTTAAAATAAAGCTGTAAGTCTACACTTTCGATCACATCTTGACTGTTTTATTTCAAATCCATTGTGGTGGTGTTTAAAGGCAAAATCCCAAAGACTCTGTCATTGTCAATACTTCCGGACGTGACTGTATAATGTTAAAACAACATAATGTGAAATCTTTCTTTATGGACTCTAAAATGTCCTGTTTACTTATTTGCTACCTTAACTGCAATACCTTCTTTATGGTTAGGCATTAAATCCATTATTTAAATCACATTTCTTAAGGGACTATTCATATATTTTATATTTTAAACTATTATTTAAGAGACTGTTGGTAATGTAAGATCTTTCTTAATGGGCGGCATGGTGACACAGTGGCTAGTGTTGCTGCTTCACAATTCCAGTTCAATCCTGAACTTGGGTTACCATGTTTTCTTTTACCCAGAAACTCAGTGGTAGGTAGATTGGCTACTCTAAACTGCCCCAAGTGTGAATAGGTGTGTGAATGTGTGTGTGCATGGTACCCAAAGATGGACTGACTTCCAATCCAGAGTGCATTCCTGCCTCAAGTCCAGTGATCCAAGGATAGGGACCAGATCTATAATGACCCTGACCAGGATAAATGCTTACTGATTACTGAAGATGAATCAATTAATGAAGTGTTTTTAAGCAGTAAACGTGGTTCTAATGGACTTCTCTCCAGGTTGATGGAATCTTGGGATTGTATACAAAGGCCAACAAAGCTAATGTTGTTGTAGATGAGAGAGAATTTGTAATGGATGTTCCGACCGGTGTCGAACAAACGTACTGACAGTTGTGTCTGTTTTTAATACCATATTGTTTTCCGGGTCTTCTTAAGAAATGATCCAGGACAGCAAGACAGAAAGTCATGGTTCTGACTGAAGAGAATAAGCTCTTGGCTAAGGGCCACTTGAAACCACTAAGCAGTTAGGGTCTACCACTCATTAAATAGCCATCTCGGGCCAAGCACACTCTTACAGGGTACTGCACATTAGTGTCTGTAAGGAATGATTTCCATGAAAAGAGCCTGCAGCAATATGACTCTGCATCAGGGTAGTTGAGGACAAGGAGAAAGTGGAAAATCCAGACATACCTGTCCCCGAGAGTCCATCCACCATTAACCTTGGCCGTCTGCCACATGAGCAGCAAAAACAGATCCTCTAGTACTTAGCTTCTAAATTAGGGTTTTAAGGTGCAACTGCTGGCCACTGGGGTAGTTCTCTCAAGGTATGTGTGTACCTTTTACTTATTTTAGAGGAACATCTTTTATGATGATTTGACAAACATAATTAGATGACTGTGCTGATTACTTTGGGACCACTGATTACTATATCTCTACTTTACTTTTAGCTTTTCTCCCTTCGTCGAATATGGGGGCTTCACACCACTGGAGAGTCTTTTACACAACATTTACTCTCCTAAACCTTCGGAGATTCCCATCATTTGCATTATACCTTGGTGAACAAAAAAAATGTCCTGTACAGGACATTTTTTTCTGGTGGTGTGTATTCCTGTTACTAAAAGCCAACCAGCTTGCACTTGTGCAACAAGAGATTGTGTTCATGGAAAACAGCCAAACAAAAATGGAGAAAATGAAGATGGTGCAAGAAATTCCTATTAACATAAGACCATGAATAGTGCAATTATGTTATCCTGTTTGATGTTTTTCTAGTCCCACCACACCTGAATCAAATAAATATATTTATCAAGCACTTTATGAATTGGATCAGATACTTTAGGTGTACCTCTGTTTGGCGAGAAAGTATTGCCCCAATTATATTTAGTGGCTGAAGCAATTCAGACAAGCCTTTCAGGATCATTTTCAAGGAGCCATGAGCAATACGTGCATTTTGCACAGCCCTACTTTAATAAGGTCTTTTACTTCATACAGATGCCTTGGGTTTGGGAGCAGTTCTAATATAAGAACATATGGGCAAGCAGCATCTACCCCCAGGAGACCCATTATTCTGCACAGAAAAGGAGTGTTGAGCACTTGAGTGGGCGCTTGATTCTTTGAAATTTGATTTTTTATTATTTTTTTTTTTATTCCCACCTGACTTGTTGGTACTTGTCCATGCAGCCCTGACAATTTTGCAGTCAGTCTTCAGAAAGGAAAAGGTAACATTACAGCAGATTTGCTCTTATTACCTTCCTTGCAAGAGTTCAGGGGAGCGGTGAAATGAGGTTTCCTAAGTCCATGGAGTGAAAGCTCTGGCTAGAGCATGCCAGTGGAATAGTGTGAGCATTTTTACCATGGACCAATGTCATGGCATTTCATCTGTTTATTGTCTAAACTTGTAAGCTATATACAGTCATGCATAGAGCCAGATTTAGATTCGTAACTACAGGTGTTCATATCATGATCTGTTGTAAGTATGGTGCAATTGTTGTTGCTTTGTGTTCTGGTGGTGAAAATGAGTGGTGTCATTAATTTAAAAAAAAAAACCTGTTACATAGAAACATGGTTCTTCAACAGTTTTTAAGGGTTCATTTCATAGATAATGGTTTCTATCTTCCTAAAATATTTCCGATAAGGAAACACTTTGTGATAGGGTTCTACATAGAACCTCTAAGGGTTAGCCCAGAGTTTTGGTTTGCTCACTAAAGGTCCCAGTAATATAATAAGTTTGCTTTAGTTAGCATTTTAAACATTTTTTGTAACATTTGTTGTATTCCATACCTGTCATGTTTTTCAGGATTCATGACAAAGTGTGGGTGCACATAAGAGTAAGAGTCTAAAATCACCTTAGTTTTTTACTGTTCTTCAAATAGAGTTCAAAATAACCTTTATCCACCATAATATCTGAAATCCAAATATAATTAAATAAATAAAATATTTGTTTCTAGTTACTGTCATTTTACAGCAATCAACATGGTTGAGGAAATTTATTTCAGGGAACCTCAACTCCTGAATGTCACAGTTTGGTGGTGTTTTTCCTGCCCTGATATACTCATTAAGCCTGGTAATAAACTGATGAGTTATATCTGGTTTCTCTTAGCATGGAAATCAACAAACTGTGCTCATGGCTCCAGGACTATTGGGGATTTTTCTCTGGTTTATAATACACAAAAATGTTGAGGTTGTGGTGTGGTATGGGCTTCATTGCTTTTTGTTTCTTGAAGTAGGCGGTTGGAGGATAGAGAAAAATCTAGTGTATATGTATTTAGACAGTAAGAACTCTTGACAGTTTTTTCAAAGGCCTGTTGAAAAGCCCTGTTTCAGTTTTGATTCTGAATTTTCCACCTCTGGTCTCCCACACAAGAAAAAAGTTCATATTTTCCCACACCAACGTTCTGCCCATGTCCTTCTTCACTCCCAAGTCAGTCTTCTCACACCATATTTTTAGATTGCAATCAGATGTTTGAAGAGCCCTTGAGAGAAAGTTCCCGCATACGTAGCTGCCAAAGTCCAAATGTCTCTGAAATTAGATCTTGCTTACTAGTGCTTACCGATGGGCAAATAAACAAAGGTTGCTGCAGCTGTTTACTTACTGACTGATGGTTGAAGTGGCTGATTCCTGGTTGCATTAAAGGTTATACATACAATATGAATGCGTGTAATTTATGTACAGAATGAAGCACAAAGTGCTTTAATTAGACTTCTTTGGCCTTTCATGCCTAAGTAATGTGATAGATCTAACCTCTTTCCCTTTCCCTCTTGCCCTTCTGCTACAGGTGTCTCTCAGGTACCACTGCCGTCTATATAATGAATGGCGTCAGACTAATCAAAGGGTGGTGCTTCTGCTTCCCAAGTCCCACAGTGATTCCCTGGGAAATCCATCAGTGACAGGCCTGCTGAACGTAAAACGACCGTCCAAAGAATCTATAGTGTGACTGCATTTTTAAGTCCATATAAACTCAAAGAGTGCACAGAAGATTGTCCTGAGAGGAAAGGCCAAGAACTGTTGGAAGAAACAGTGATACTGATTCTACTGTTTAATTCTGAAAAAGACTACTGAGGAACTGTGGATGCATTTCAGAGCTTTGAAGGAATCCAGCTGCCTGTGGACTTCGTTAGCAAGTTGCTAACATTATCTGTGGATGGACGTTAAGGACTGTGTAATACATTTCGTCTTGTTGACGCAACAGTATGGATCCATACCTTTTTTCTTTTGTCTTTTGACATATATGGGATGTTGACACGTCCATTAACGTCCCACAGAGGTTTTATTTTCAGCCTGATGCCTGTATGATTAAGTCTGCTAAGGAGATGCAGTCAGTTATTTATGAGAGAAACCTACTTTGTCATTCTTTTTTTTTTTTAAATCATTATTTTTTTTTCTCTCTTTGAGTTTTGTAAATGAAATACATGTAATATTTTTAGGTAAAGGGTCCCCAGTCAATGAAACTGCAATTTCTTTAAGCTCAGTAAGAGAAATACCCTGTCAGGAGACATTTTAATTAACCTTACAGGCTTTGTAATGGTTTCAAATGTTTAAAAAAATTGTTCTGATAAATACTGATAAATCATTTAATAACATTTACCTACAACATTTTAAATTCAAGAAATTAAAATCCTTAATTATGATTTAATTTTAGTTAAATGCTAAAAAAAACTACTTTTTTTCCCCACTTGATCAGATGAGTCTGGGTACGTCACGTAATTAGCAATGTTAACATCTCATCACAATGCTAGTGCTTAGTACCACGTGTTTGTATATAAAAGGCTAAAATACATATGATACCAGATAAATGCAGTTTTTTTTTCAGTCACTGATAGAAAAAAGAAGCTGAGGAAGAACTGTAACAAAAATCACTTCATTTTCTGTGAGAGGGTGAAATGAGTGGCTAAGCATGTTGCTAATTTTGATTCGGATGGGGTTAATTGACATCACTGACCACAGTCTAAGTCGAACTGGCCAAAAAAAAACGGCAAATAAAAGGACATTTTTTAAATCTGTCATCACGAGAAGACCAACACCGTTCTTTCCTGAGCAGTTCGCCACAGGGGCTAAAGTTAATACTAAGAAGCTGTTTTGTAAAAAAAAAAATAGTAATAATAATAAATAAGGGACTTGTGCCTTTTGTTTTTGGATTGCATTCATTCATGCAAAAAATTCCAAAAAAAATCCATCCTGAATGACTTTATAATCATCCCTTATGTTTCTATAGAGCATCAACCAAGCACACTGTAAACACACGTTCAAAATAAACATTTCTTTCTTTTCTTGGAGGTTTTTTAAGGTTGAATGACCTTAAATACGGGGAAAACAGTTCCTTTCCCCATCACGGTGCTCTTAAAGCACAGGTATTCAAACCTTAAGGAACATGGAGAAAGTGCCAAGTGAAGTAAGCAGAATGGATTTGAATTAGACTTGATTTAATGTAAAGTATAAAATAATATTACTAATGTTTAATAGAATGACTCAGAGTATGGCTTTTTTTGGCTATAAACAGAAGGGTGACGGTGGTGTTATGAGTTATGGAGAAATTTATGGTAACAGTTGTTAGAAAGCGCAAAACTGATGAAAAATGGGCAACAATATGACTGTTATGGGGAGTAATATAGAAAATTTAACAGATGTATAAGGGCCTCTGCCAACAACACTTTGAACACCACTCTTTTAATGGACATGAACCCAGTCCCAGTTTGCAGCTTTTTCCATCATAAGAACTCAATTCAAATACATCTTAGTTGTATAGCACTGTTAATAATATACATTGGGACACAGCAGCTTTGTAGAAATCCAGATGTAGAATTACTTTTAGATCCCTGAAGAGCAAGCCAGAAGTGGCAGTGGTGAAGAAAAACTCTGAGATGACATGAAACTTTGAGAGGAACTTGACTCGAAAAGAAAACTCATCCTCTTCTGTGCGACACTGGATAGTGCGATCATAAATAATTACTCCTCTACAACTGTACACTATAAATTCAAAACAGCACCAAGTGTGTTAAAGGATGTTACATATGAGCATCATAGTCTTTATAACAGCTTGGGTACATGGGTACAGGTGTCTTAATGTTTTAAAATGAATTCTTATTCCATTTTCCACCAAGAAAGTAGGTGTAATTTGAAGACTCATGACTTTTTAACATAATTAAATTTTAACTGCTTTCTACATGACACCGTTCCATTACTTTACCTCCACCAGTAGCAATGATATGAATTCTGCAGAGAGTTATTGCCTAAAGCACAGTTTCAACTAATTATCCTGCATCGAGAATTATTTTCTTTATGTTGGCTCTATAGTGAAAATTCAACACCAACTCAAAAATCAGCACCGGTGCCATAATCCACACGAGTGCTTGCTGCATAGGAATCGCTAATGAGACCTTCACGGAATAACACAGATGTCCAGTCCAGTAAAAGAAGTGTGGAGGGTATTCAGCTCAATTCAGACTATAATGTTTTCACTCAATTTTTTTGCTTTCCTGCCACTGGCTAACGTCCTGCTTGCAAATATTTGCCCTTGAAAAAGGTCAGGCAACATAATTAAACTTCATGGCAAAACATCACACTGACAAAAGACCCTGCAAAAGCTTTGAAAAGAATTTGCGCCTTGGTTTCTTCATTGTGGACATCACACATTCTTTACATTCTGCAAGCTTGGTATAACACAAACTAAACATGCATTAGTTCACTGGTTACTAGTTTTAAAAAATAGATTTAGCAGCAATGAACTGAGCATGATGACTTTCTTCCAGAAAGAACCCAAAATGGTCCAACAATAATAAAGGGTGTTCAGTAATCCATGTTCTCCCTGGAAGGAATTTGCTTCTTGTGCAATCAATCAATCAATCAATTAATAAATAAATGAATGACAGGGATGCCTTTGCTGCTGACAAGTATAGTACTACTTTATAATTTGACCTTGCTGTGACCTTGACCCTGTCTGGCTCAACTCCAACATCTAATCAATTCATTTGCTAGTTGATTACATATAAAGCCTACATACATTCAAATACTCATTCTTGAAATCTCGAATGAGAATCTGACAGACACACGGCCAGACCAAAAGACAACCGTTATGTTCTCAGATGCAAAACAGAACACCTCAACCACTTTGTGGTCTAGCCTAATGCTTCCTTTGTGTTTAGAGATGCTGGTTTATGACTCAAAAGTATGGCAGCCAGTGAATCTATACAAACCATCAGATGAACTCGCACTGCACAGTTGAGTAAATTATTTACCCATAGCTAAAAGTACGAGAATGAGAGGCTCACTCATCTTCCAAAGAAAAAGATATTCAATAGACATTTGTCCATAGAATTTAGAAGGTCTAGGGAAAGAAAAACCCAGGAAAAAGCAGACAGATAGAAAATACAACAAAATTTTATTTTGCCTTACAAACTGTAATGGTTAGAGCAAAAGCATGCAAGTGACATGAAGGACAACCCACAATTCTACTCAAAAGTTACGATGAAAATCAAAATATAGGCATAAGACTATTCAGAGTTAGATAAGAGGAACAAACTGGCATAAAATAACAAGTAAGTCTACCCAAGGCTATTTCTTAAGAGGTAATTTGATATAAATGGCACCATTACACTCTGCCGCTTTAGTGTCTTATCATGAGTTAGATATTGTGTAGCCAATTTATAGACTGCTTATATAAACTGCTTGCAAAGTGCAGCAAGAACATTAATGGTAGCCTCCACACTTCTTCTCTAACTTATCAATTAAACATATCTGCCAGGGAGTGCAAGTCGGCATGCTGGCACTTCACGAGTAGAAAAACTGGCACTTGGTATGTTGGTTAATCAAGTTTCAAGACAAAAGAATCCAATGAACCGAATGTGACTCTAGACCTCCACCTTGTGGTGCTTGGCAGTTTAAGCAGTCCTTGAGTTTAAAGACTAACAATATGAATACATCCAGCAGCCCACTCTCTAAAATGGGATTTGAAACTGTCTGTTTTTACCTTCCATGTGTAAATTTAGTCTACATTCCATTATACATAACCTGTCTGGCTAAAAACTACAAAACTAGTATAAAATAACTTTTCTATAAAGAGACCCTTAAAATGCTATGTTTAAAAAAAAAAAAAAAACGAGGATACAGGAAAAAGGTAAAATCACAGCACCTGGAGGACTTGGTAATTTTGCAAAAGCTGCCTACTCGTCACTGAGCGCTCAGTCTCACTACGGTCCTCCACTGATCGCTAAATTTTGGTTCATAGAAAGAAAGTTGAAGCGTTTTTACGAATTCACATACAAAATAAAAATAGAAATGTACCAAAAAAGGTTTAGAATCCATTGAAACCAGAGGAAAAAAAAAAAAAAAACTTCACTTAGTTTATTATACACAAGTGATACAAAAATAGTTCTGAGGTGGTTGTAGAGCTGGCAGCTGAACCTGGCTGTAGTGGAAGAGTTAGGTGGTGTGTAGTGTTACTGCTCTCACATGATCGAGCAGCCTCTCTTGGCGCCCTCTCTCGGTGGTTCTCCCTGGAGAGAGAGAGAGAGAGAGAGAGAGAGAGAGAGAGAGAGAGAGAGAGAGAGAGAGAGAGAACAGTCAGTACATTGGAGAACAGGGCCAAACAAAATTTCAGGCATGGAAAAAAAACTAGAATTAATCTAATTCAACAGGAAAAGCGATAAACTACAACCACTTTGAAAATAGAACAGATGATCAGTTTTGTTCAAACTTTCATGAGACAAATTACAATGCAGAACAGGAGGTGTCTATAAAATTTAATGTCCAACTTGGTTTTCCAAATTTCTGCAAAAGCACTGAACTGGGATTTTTATTCTGCCATCAAAAATCTTACTTGTGGACTATTTACATTTTTCTTTAATCAGATTCATTCATCTTCAGTGCATTATCCTGGTCAAGGCTGTGGATACTGAACTCTGGGAACACCCAGGACAGGCCATCCATCACAGAGCATCATGCACACACATTAAATGTTCATTCACACAAAAGACCATTTAGCATAGCCAGCTCTAGTGTATCCTCGTGGCATGTTTTTGGGAGGTGAGCAGAAAATGGAGAATGCAGAAGCAGCACACATGGACATGGGGAGAACATGCAAAAAAAAAAAAACTCCACCCAGACAGTAACCAGAGCTCAGGATTGAACCAGGGAGCCTGGAACTGTGAGTTAGCAATGCTACTCACTGTTGCACTCTCAAAGAAAGTAAAGGTGGGCAAAGACGTTCTTGTGAACAAAGCCTTGCTGTTGCCATGCTGCATGCTAGACACTGCATCTCACCTGCTGAAGGAAGAGTTCTTCCTCAATGGCCTCCACTCCTTCATCATCCTCTTCCTCTGGTACTGTGGCAGTCTTGAATACTGTACTCCTTACAGCGACTTCCTGCAAAGAGCATTACAGACACTGATGAACTCTACACTGGCCACTGCTGGAATTACACTTTGCAAACCAAACAGTGGCAGCCAGGACATTTTTCCTTACCTCTCCCTCTGGGTTGGTCAGGACCACCTTGATGTTCTCACCAGTGCCCCAGGAGCTCTGGTTCTTCCAGATGAGGTCAGTGGGAGGGTTGGAGCTCACACCTGAATTAGAGGCCCAGATCTACAACAGACAGCATCACACTTAAACAGCTCGTCTATTTTAGAAATAGAAAGTTGCATGTACTACTATTCAAAACAGATTAGTAAAATAACTCCTCCATGACTGTTAAAAGGCAACGCTAAGCACTTACAGTGACTTTCTGTCCAGCCTTCAGGACATACTTGGGAGTGAACTTGTAGGTAGCAGAAGTTTCCCCAATAATTCTGGTTAGCTCAAACCCTACCATTGCCTGGTCCTACAAAAGTCCATACATCTTGCATAAGCATCAGAAAATGCATGAAATGATTATTTTCTCAAGTAAATCTTTTCCTCGTGGTCTCTGACCTGATCAGAGTTGTTATGCAGACGGATGAACTTGCCATCCACGTCAAGCTCATCGAAGCAAACGTTGCCAGTGGCAGAAGCTGAGTGGGCGATGCTGACACTGCTGCTAGCCTCCGACTCCTCCACATCCACACGCTTCCTCTTCCCACGCGTGGTGCGAACGCTGCGGCTGGACGAGGCTCGAGACACAGTCACACGAGATGACGGGCTGGGAGAAAGCTTTAATCTGAAGAAGAGTGTGTTGACAAAGTAAATAGAAGGAAAAGCGTGAAATGTTCATGGTCAGTGGACCTGAGCCTGTGATATCCGAAACATTCTGCATAAACATAAGTGAATGTGAATTTTACCTCTCCTCCTCGCCCTCCAGCAGCTTCCTATAGGCATTGATCTCCATGTCCAAGGCCAGTTTGACATCCAGCAGCTGTTCGTACTCTTCAAGCTGCTGCTGCATCTTGGCGCGGATCTCGGCGATCTCACGCTCTTTATCAGCCAGCACCCTGCGGCTCAGATCCTTCTCTTGAGCCAGAGCAGCCTCCAGCTCACTGATGCGATCCTGCCAGCCACGTGTCTATTCAAACAAATACAAAAGACATGAGAAAGGAAGAAAATGAAGCAATAAGGAAAGAATACACGAAATGAGCAAAAAGGATTTGCCAACTAAAATGAATACCCTATGAGCACTGGCCATATGCAGCCTGCCTGTAAACTCATTCCTCACTTTTCCATCTTTCATCTACCTTCCTTGTCCACGCTTCTGTTTACCTGGTCCTGTTTCACTCCTCCTACTGTGCAGCTGTTGTCTCTCCTGTCTCTCTTCCCTGCCTAGTACAATAAACCCTACACTGCTGAAGCACATTACAGACATCACGGTGAGGTTCAAGTGTCAATATCAAAATTCTGGAAGAAGGAGGAGGAAAAAAAAAGAAAGAAAAAAAAAACATTTTATTAGAGCATTTTACAATTTTTTAGCCCACCAAGCAGATTTTTTACTTCCGATGAAGCAACATATGGCTTACAAGTTGCTTTTTATGAAAAAAGTGGCAGCTCTGTACTGGCTCTGGTCAGAGCCGATTTCAGGGTCAGAAAAGGGAAATAGGCTAAATGAAAAGACTACACAGATCCATTACATGGCAATATTTAAAAGTCAGTAGTTTTCTAAGGTGTCTTTTAAAATTATTTGATTACATGTCCAATACATGTCCAGTCTTTCATGATTACAGACTGCACCTTTAAAACTCAGATCTCCAGCATGCCATAAATAAGAGGGAAAATAGCACCAATATGAAAATGTTTCAAAATATTTGGTACACTGCCTGCCATTTTCTGTCACATGCCCAAAAGTATTTTGCAGTCACGCAAAAATGTTATGCATCTCCTTATGGGTCTCAAATTTTAAACCAAAAGGTCTAGGTTAACATAGCCTACTACTTCAGATGGCTTTTTTTTTTTTAAATCAACTTGAAGAATGCAAGCACTAGCTGTGTGTAGTGCTCTTTGGGCACGGTCTAATGATCTCAGACAGACTGATATTAGAAAACTAACAGACCTTTGTGAATCTTAAAATGTCTACATCAGCTGTACATGGTAAACAGGAAGTTCATTCAAGCTGCAGAAAAGTGAGACACGGTTGCGCACTTTACCATCATGATGTTAGACACAATCTTTTAATAAAAAACAAACAAACAAAAAAACAAACAAACAAAAAAAAACAAAACACAGTTTTGAACTAAATTTCTGACTTACCAACCATTAACACACACCAAACTTTTTTTCCCCCCATCAAGATAATGTAGGGTGTAATTGTCCCAGCAGCAACAGTAGGAATGTGATTAAGGAAATGCATACCTCCTTCTGCAAGCTGGCCAGCTGAGCTGCCAGACTCTCAACCCTCAGAACAGACTCCTTCAGCTCTTCCCGTGCCATGCTTGCTGAATTGCTGTTCATCTCTGAAGATAGGCGTACGTTCTCCAGCTGAAAAAACAAGAGTGTGAGAAGGGAGCTTGAACTTAATGCAAAGAGGAAGTACAACTGGAAGGAGTCGTCATCTGAGAGGCTGGAAGGAAGTGCGCCGCTGAGAGAGGTGTTGCACTGTGCAACACTCTGGGCATCCTTTATTGCATTTGACTAAACTTCCCCTACCCTCACTATACAGCAAGGAGCAGATAATCAAATCATAAAGGATTTTTAGGATTCTCACATGCTGAGAAAATCTTTGGAAATGTGTGATTAGACTGTGTGCAAGAAGGTTTTAGGATTATGTTATTTGCACATCACTCACAGCAACTTTGTTTTTTTTGTTTTGTTTTTTTTAATATATAAACACCCTGATGTATACTGCCCTTTTATTTACTTATAGGCTCAAAAAGTCATGCTACTTGCTCTAATAAATCCTACACACATCCCTATTAACAATCCAAAAACTGTGACTAAAAATGGTTAAAAACAAAAATTCTGAAAGGATATTTATGGAACTTATTGACTCAGTGACATCTGAGTAACTGAAGTGACTAATTATAAATTCATGAGAAATGATTGAGCTTCACCTTGGCCAAGTAGGTCTGCTCCATCTCTTCCTTGTAGAGTTTGACTTGATCATCATGCTGCTGCCTCATGTCTGCCAGGGCCTGGGCCAGCTTGAACTCGTACTCCACCTGACGACCAGAGTCCACTTCCACCAGCCGGGTCTCATGCCTGCGCCGGGTGTCCTTAATTTCCTGCGAGTTAGGTGAGCAGAAGAAAGTCTGTGTGCAAGTTTGTATTTTTTTTTTACAATGCATATTATGAGCACTATAAAAAGTCAATAAAATGCGGGTAAGCACCAGGTAAGGAACAATAGAGCAATGTAATTAAGTACTTAATGAACGTGGTGCACCCAGGATCTGTGTGTAGAATCATATTTGTTCATAAATATTGTAAATGTTATTAATTTCTTTGGAAGCTTGCATACACCTTGTATGAGTCAGCACTCTACAGTGCAGGGATTTAAGCTTCACTTGCCAGGTCATGCTGCTGCAACAACATTTGAACAGTGGAACTAAAAGATCTTTTATTCTAAACAGTTTCACTTCAACATTTCAGTCTAACTTCCCTGGTAGGAATACACAGGAAATACAACTACCTCAAGTTCTTTAGAAGGTGACTACCCAAACAAAGGAAATTGTTCTGCCCAAGGTAGGAATCCATATCTTCCACATTACATGTTTTTTTAAAAAACCTCGACACTTCTCTGATTCTTTACACCAGTGTGTAAATCTCTGAAAGCAAAACGAAACTGTGTCTAGTAGTACATTTTCTTGTGCTACAGCTACATGGTTATGGGTCAGCAAGTGTAATCATTCAACCAGCTTTATTAGGTAGCTTTCAGCAGCACAGTGTGTGGGCAGTTACAACCTGTTATCTCCTTTCTTTGTTCCTTTGTTGATGCTATCTCTCTGCAGCATAGCACGCTTCCAGGACCATGAACAACCTGGGTGTTGCTACTTTACTCTACTATTCATACTATTGCTAAAAAAAAAATGGTATCAGCATACATTACAAACCAACTGTCAGACTGAGCTAGATGTGGAATGGCAATGAAAGTCTGAACTATTGTGATTCTTGGGTTAGGTTCAGCACCAGCTGAGTTTTGACTGAAAAATAAAAAGACTGGATACAATTTGTATTACTTCCAAAATATTAAGCAATAAGTAATGAAAATGATGCTAATGGGGAAAGGGGAAGTCCATGAGTGGGAATTGTGTCGTTTACCTCCTCGAACATGTTTTTGCGGAACTCCAGCTCCTCCGCCAGGCTCTGGCAGCGGTTCTCCACATCCACTCTCAGCAGAGTCTCATCTCCCAGCTGCTTCTTAGCTGAGACCAGTGCTGTCTCCAGCTAAACGCAACAGAGGTGAAAGTGCCATTAGTTGGGAACTTGTGTGCCAGTACATTATTACATTTGCTACAGAAGGTAAAAACTCGAAGAGGAGAGGTGTACCTCCTGGATCTGGGCTTGCAGATCTGCTAGCATGGCCTCCAGGGCTTTCTTTTCGGAGTAGGCTGTGGACAGGCTAGCCTCCTTAGTGTTCAATAACGCCTCGAAGTCCTTCAGCCGAGCCTGACAGCTGGCCAGGTCAGCGTCCTTTTTAGCATAGCTGCAACCACAGATACACAGCACATCATTAGTATCTGAAGACATGAGGACACATTTTGCGAAACAAAACCACCAGCTACAAGACTGGAACAGTTTTTAGGATTAAGGGCAAGTGAGAGCATCCACAGGTGAAGGCCTGACGATCTAAAGGCACTCCATGATAACTGACTCGGATTGTATTAAATTTCATATTTGCTCACTGGGAACTTGGGGAGCGTTTGATAGGGGGGGAAAAAATCTTAACCGACATCAAACCATGCTATCATTTTGAATGTTATCAGCATATTTTCTAGTTACAAAGTAAAGAGGGAGGAGCAGCCATAAATCACGATCTTAAGATAAGATCTTGTTCTCACAAACGTATTATTGCTCTGCCTGGCACCTTGTCCAACAGAAAATGTCTTTGTCCTGATTGTTCTAATGTTGAATATTCTTAAGCAGCAATCCAAGCAAAATGATCATGTATGTATTTACAAAGCTGGTAATAATCAAGAAAAAAAAAAACGAAACAGGATAAATAGATTAGATCCATGGGATAAATAGATTAGATCCATTCCTTCCACTCAAATATTACATGTCATTATTTATTAAAAGAGGTCATCCCTGACTCATAGGTGATCTGTCCAAACATGGCTGACAGAGGCTTCCATTCAGAAAGCACAAGGACAGCTTACTCATTCCAGAGGAGTTATGTGAATGAAAAGAACGCACATACAAAACCCTACTCATACATTGACAGGAAATGGGATTCTTAGCTACATATTTGTGGCGCTTCTTCCTCTGTATGGCTCGTGGGAACATGCACAGATCATACACAGGGGCTTTAGATATTCTAGGATTTTCTAACGTGACTTCGTTGGGTACACGTGCCTTGTTCCAAGTCATGCCTTTATATACAAGACCTCAGTGCAAAGTCTACTATATTACAACATATGACTTGATGCGTAACATCTAACATTTGAGTTAATCTTCCATTTGAGTCTATGCATACCAAAATTAATAATAATTAAAATAATAATAATCCTTTGCAGTGTTCTGTGCCGGAGGGTGAGGTACAAGTAAGGAATAAAACACTACGGGGCTGTTATAGGAAACAGGTGGTGTAATGCAACCTGGAGCAAAGCTTACTTTTTTCCAATAACAGCAGTGTTTCACTCCTCTTATATCAAACCAATTCGGCAACAATTACAATTTCTTATTTATTAAAGAAGGACATGTCCTGATGTTTGTCCTTTTATAGTTAATGTTGTGGAACGTCCACAAAGCTAGTTCCTCTTATTCACGCTACACAGAATCGATGATGAATTAATGAGCACATTAATACCAACCTGTGGTTTGCATTTATAATCATTCATTTGGCAGACAGTGACTTTGTTTACATGCACATCAAATTCCGTCTAAGGTCTGTATTCGGGTTGCAGCCATATTCCAAACACAATGTTTATATGCATATAGGCATCGGAATATTCCTGTATACATGGCTGTTGTAAGTATACCCGGGTTGCCATTCCTAAATAACTAGCCTAAAGCGAAGCATCTGTTAGCACCCACAATTCCTTGCAGACTGAGCATGTGTACAGATCTCCTTTCAGTGGATTTTCTGAATTAGGTGTTTACAGGAAACAAGTTTCCGATTAAATTCCAGGGGAATTTGGGGAAAATCAGAATATCGTCTTAATTCGAATCAGGCAATCAGATTGAGGCGTTTACATGACTCAATACTAATTAGAATACTGAGTTGCATGGAAATGTACACACTTTTATCCAAAGTGACTTATAATTGAGCTGAGGAGTTGAGGGTTAAGGGTCATACACAAGGACCCAACAGTGTCAGTACTAGGAACCCAAAAAAAAATTAATCAACACTTCCTAACCAATTAGCACCAAGCGTTTAACAGTGCTGTGGTACACATTGCTTTAACACGTATGTATGGCATGACAATGTTGGAAAAACAAAGCAGTTGTACGCAATATAAACCTGCACTGTCACTCTAACAGCTGTCAGGCTACAGACACATCACCGCTCAAGGGCATCATAAATACCTGACTAATTACCACAGATTTTGAAACATGCTTGTGCCAGAAAGCTCAAATCCCAGCACATGACTGGTAATTGGTTTCGCTGATGTGCTACAATTTTACAGGACTGACCTGAGGATCTGATGGCCGTTGACGTTAGAGAGACAGGGTGTGCGTGTGTAATATAATATCACACACACACACACACACACACACACACACACACACACACACACACGAGTATGAGAGGGGCTGGAGGCATGAGGTACAGATAGGTAAAGAAGAACTGACTGGGTAAAACAGAAATGTACAGCATGTCTGGAATTCTGAACACAGCTGAGTGCTCATTGCCTGTCCACAATGCATGTTTTACTTTTTTCTTTCAGTGAAGAGCTACAGGATTTCACTGCCTAAAACTAGTGACCAGGTTCGAGTCGCTGGCATGCCGCACTGAAGTGACTGCATACACTCCCTTAAAGATTCTTCAGATGTCTCTCTGGGGGAACCCTTAAGGGCTCTATGCTTTTTCTGTTAGGGCATACTATACATTTTACCAGCCAACACTGGTGTTTAAAAACAACTGATTAACACTGCTGTCTAATGGGGAGTTTTACCTTTTTACACAGCTGGTATACATGGATAGGAGTATTGCTGTTTATTTTTGGATTTTGTTTATTCATCCCATTCCTGTCTACTCATAAGATGATCAGCACAGGTAACCTCAGATGAGCAGCAGGATGTAGGCATACTTTTAAGGCTGTATTTATCCATGTAGCTGAATGCCTGGAGATTATCCTTCAGTAAAATCCTTAAACACTAACTGTGCCTTAATTAACATTTTTTATATCACTCTACTCTGCCCACGTGTTAATTGGTACAGGGGCTCCATTTTTACTGCACACACACACACACACACACACACACACACACACACACACACACAGAGAGAGAGAGCGCAAGTGTGACTGCCTAGGTCAAGCCATTCCACCCACTCTATTTTACAGCACCAAGTATGATTAGCTAACCATGCCAAAAAAAAAAAAAAAGTGCTGAGCATAGTTTCAAATCGTTTTGGGCTTATCCATGCTCACGTGGAAATTCCACAGGAATGGTTTACAAATGACCAAAGCAAACGGCCTCTCTTGGGGCACTACAGAAGAAAAGACAGTATAGTATCATCCAAAGGAATAAGGAGTTAGTAAAGGAGAAGGGGAAGACCTAGCAAGGATTTTCACAGCTATTTCATTATGCCTCAAATGACTCAAAGTCTGTTGAAGAGACAACAAACACAGCTTGCTGCTTGCTTGTATTTCCCCCAAGAACAAGGTCCACCTGTTATTAAACGGTCACTTGGAGCAGCCTCACCAACAGACAACCCTGAGCATTAACGCTATAAAACTTTTGGTAGCAAATGTATCCTCACTGCTCAACCTGGACAAAGGGACTTCTCAGCAATTAAAGGACAGCTGGCTTAGACAGCAGACCTATACCAAACATGGTCTCAGCTGTCATGTCACTCAAAACTCTGTGACGTAATGGCAAAAAAAAAGAAGCTATGTTCATTGAACCATATGGAAAACCTCTGCTAATGTAAAGTAGTCAGTTGTGCTACATACTGAAATCAGATGCACAGTCCTCCATCCGTTAGCCATTGTATTGTGGCATACTCGGAGATGAATGATGTATTCAGAGACCACTACACCCCCTCCCTTCTCTCTTCTAAGGAAACACTGCACACGCTGCAGATGCGGGTGCTACAAATAAATGGAGTCTGTCAGACTTTCTTAGGAACAGATGGTAAGAGGGTTATTTATGTTTCAATCAACTCACTCAAGTTATTCAGTCAATACACCTTCTCAGGCTCAAAAGGGGATTAGTAAAACAGTCATACATGGCTTTCATTTTCAGAATTCTTTCTAAGACACAATTTACTTGGAATTTCCCCATACCAAGTCAGACAAAAATAGTTTTTTAGGCACTTATCCAGGGCTAGGCTCTTATGTTCTTATGCTAAAGACAATACAGAGGAAAGTGACATGGGATGGCAATAGCCCCATACCATGGAGATGATTACAAACATATACAAAAACGTACACTAAAGTTTAATCTGAGGCTGGGCAGTGGATTGAAAATATACTTCTACTGACCAACCCAATTTTTCTGTCAAGCTTAATGAAAGCTTTCCTCACAGCATCATTAATAACAATGTTATTACGCTTTGTTCACTAGGAATCAGATAACACAATATAGCCCTCAAGCCCAGCAAAGGACAAGGCAGTTACACAAAAAACAGAGGTCTGCTGAGGGTATTTTCACTTCAGAAACCCAAAAACTGAACAACCAACAAAGCAAAGCCAAATGTAAGCTCAAACATTTGAAAATTATCAAACCATGAAATAACCAAGCACCCGTGTTGTATAATAGGGAATGAAAATACTGACTGACTTGCCGTTATCTTTAATAATATTTTGAGAAATTGAACCAGTGACAAAATCAGGGTTTTAAAAATATTAAGGTCCATGCAAACCCTACTGGTTTAGTTCCCAGCACCCTGCTATGTACTTTCTACAACTTTTTAAACCATTAAAAGGTGTAGGACAGTCCAAAATTACAAATTACAGACATCTGATTAGAAACTCCAGCTTGGCAGCCAACTGATTTAAAAGCATGGGTGTCCAATAAAGCTTCTGACAAGGGAAGTCACAAGACCATTTCACAGACAAAGCACAAGACCTCCATCTACTTCTAATTCAGGATCAAATTTCAGGGATAAGGTTAATGCTTAGCAATTGGCCTAATGAATGGAGTTTCCTAATGGTGGAAAAAGCTGCATGTGGCCTTGACACTGGGAGAAGCTCCACTCTTACATGTTCTCTGTGACCATTAAACAAACACAAACTGGCCTTCACCACGACTGCTGAATTGTTTTGCTTAAGTGATGAATAAACGACAGATGACTAGCTGTGACTCCATATGTATCAAATAAAGCTGGCAGCAAATACAGAGCTTGTAAACCACATACATCAGTTCAGACCTGCTGCATAAATTCATTGTTGAAGCAACATTTCTCATTACATTTGGCCAACATATCATTTCACTAGTAGACTTATTCGACACTGAAGCACAAATAACACCAATGCTAACAACTTATGAAATTGACATTGGTCAGTGTGGTTTAGCATGCAAAATGGATCCAAGCATGCACATTGCCATTTGAATATACATAGGGCCTTTGTGTATCTTGATTGGGGTACTTTGCATTCGTAAGTATTCTACATCGTATGGTTGGTTATACATTTTCTGCACTTACTTGCAAAGGTAATTAAAACAGGTCTGCTAAAAGGAATTTATGATTTTTCTGTTTTTGTAATTGTTCTCAGCTCTAAACCTAAATAGTCATGTTATATATTTTCCTAATTCTTTGTGATATCCCATACTGGTACTTCAGTGTACAGAGTTTTATTGGAGTCTAAAATGTATACACACACTAATCAGCCATAGCCTTAAAACTACTGACAGGTTAAGTGAATATCATTATCTCGTTACAATGGCACTTGTAAAGGGGTGGACAGTCAGTTCTTGAAGTTGATGCGTTCGAAGCAGGAAAAATGGGCAAGCATAAGAATCTGATTGACTTTGACAAGGGCCAAATTGTGAAGACAGGATCAGAGCATCTTCAAAACAGCAGGTGTTGTGGGGTGTTCCTGCTATGCAGTGGTTAGGTTCTACCAAAAGTGGTCCAAGGAAGGTCCAAGAATAAGAACTGGACTATGGAGCAATGGAAGAAAGTGGCCTGGTCTGAGGAATCATGTGTACGTTTACATCATGTGGAGGGCTGGGTGCGTATGCGCCGCTTACCTGGGGAAGAAATGGCACCAGGGTGCACAACAGGAAGAAGGCAAGCCTGCAGAGGCTGGGTAAGGCTCTGGGTAAGGCTCTGGGTAAGGCTCTGCTGGGAAACCTTGGGTCCTGGCATTCATGTGGATGTTAGTTTAATACGTACCTCCTACCCAAATATTGTTGCAGACCAAGTACACCCCTTCATAGCAGCGTTATTCCCTAATGGCAGTGGCCTCTTTGAGCAGGATAATGCCCCCTGCAAAAATTGGTCAGGAATGGTTCGAGGAACATGACAAAGAGTTCAAGATGTTGACTTGGCTTCCATGGAGGCCCCACCCCACAACTTACAGGACTTAAACGATCTGCTGCTAACATCTTGGTGCCAGATACGACAGCACACTTTCAGACGTCTTGTGGAGTCCATGCCTCAACGGGTCAGAGCTGTTTTGG
The DNA here is from genome assembly GCA_037577455.1 of Pangasius macronema. Taxonomy (NCBI): domain Eukaryota; kingdom Metazoa; phylum Chordata; class Actinopteri; order Siluriformes; family Pangasiidae; genus Pangasius; species Pangasius macronema. The sequence continues at coordinate 12,961,593 of CM074961.1, forward strand.
TGGCATATAGGATGAATATAGACAGCAATCACTGATCTGAGATATTTTTGACTGCTATCTTAAGATGTCTTCACACAAGGTCAGTAGTTAATTAGTTTTTCTTTAAAAGGGTAAGAAAAGCTCATTTATAACCTCCAACAACAGCATGCAAGTAAACACAAACTCAAAAAAAGGAAGGAGACATTCATAAATATGCAGTCAACAGCAAGAAACTTTGCTTCCCTCTAATTTGCAACAGACACCAGTGTGCAATGAGTGGGATAGGACCAACTTCCAAAGAGAACGGCAGGAACTGTATTTAAAAATAAATAAAAAACACCACACAACACATACCAGTTCTCATGCTCATACCAGCAGGTGTGTGTGTGTGTGTGTGTGTGTGTGTGTGAGTGAGTGAGTGAGTGAGTGAGTTCAGGAGTAAATAAGACATGGAGGTAATGTAACTAAGTGAATTCACCCATGTATTGCATTTATTGACAGTCAAATGATTTCACCACTTCTTTTTATTATTCCTGGAGCAGGGCAGTGGTAGCTTAGATACTGGACTACTGATCAGAAGGTTGCGAGTTCAAATCCCAGCACCGCCAAGCTGCCACTGCTGGGCCCTTGAGCAAGGCCCTTAACCCTCAACTGCTCGGCTGTATAAATGACATAAATGTAAGTCGCTCTGGATAAGGGCATTTGCCAAATGCCATAAATGTAAAATGACCCAAAGCTTGTGTAATAAAAATATGAAGCAAGATATAGTTGACGCACCAGAAAGTAAGCTAAATTTCTCCTTTTCATTGTTCAGAGAAAATGAGACAAACCCAAAGTTTGTTGTTTGGGGGTAAAAAAACATTGTGGCTCCACTTTAAGTAAAGTTTTAAAGTAGTTAAAGGAGGTTAATTTGACCTGAATAGAGCATAAAGGTTCAACAAAAACACGTGTCAAGAATCAGTTTTTGTCATCTAAAAATACGCTTTTTTAATAAAAAAAAAAATTAATAAAATAACCCCCCACACACAACCAACACACACACACACACACACACACACACACACACACACACACAACCAACAACTCTGTGCTTAGTTTTCCATTGCAGCTAGCTTTGAAGCTGTAGGTAGCTTCCCCTCCCCCACAGCCAGCAAAGGTGTGGCACTTGGAAAAGTCCAGGCTTCACCCGTGCTTTATGCTGATATGTAAACTCCATATCCTGTGCAAAATGCTCAACAACGCCTGCGTTACACCCGCGCCATAAAATCACTGGCACCCCAATCACACTCAAAGTTCCCTCTCACTACAGTGCCATGCCAGTGTGGACTGTCAGTCTGCCTACTGCTAGCTTTTCACTTCAACTCTTCTGTCATGTCAGAAATGAGCTCAGAGCACACGCCTGCATACACGAACACACTGCGTTTGTAACCGCTGAGCGGCCATTCCTACGGAGTTACAAATGGCGGGCCATTTTGAAACAATGTCGCAAGCACGAGGAGGAAATTGTATTCATTGGTTTAAAAAAAGAAACGTGTGCACGTGCAGAAACCTAAAGCAGTAAGGAAGGTCACTCACTTCTGCAGCAGTTGTTCATGCTCGGTTCGGAGTTTTCCCAGCTCGATCTGCAGCCTGGCCCGCTCTTTAGCCGTGTCGTCCAGAGAGCGCCGCGCGTCCGCGAGCTCCGTCTCATACAGAGCCTTGAGGCCGGTCAGCTCCCGGCTTCTCACCTCTTCCTTTTCAGAAATCTGCAGGTGCAGAACGCTGTTCTCTGACTCTAGACTCCGGACTTTGTCGATGTAAATGGCCAGGCGGTCGTTGAGGTGGCTCAGCTCCTCTTTCTCCTGCAGCCTGGTGATCCTTGTGGGGCTCAGAGGAGTGCCGCCGCCGGTGGTGGTGCTCGACCGGGTGCTTATTCTCTGGCCGGCCGGGGTGGAAGTGGCGGTCGCCATTCTAAACTAAAAAGCTGGAATAAAAGTAAAATATCCTTACGTTTTTGGTTGGACTATATGAATTGGTACGACGCAGGAAAATGTTTCTTTAGAATGCTAACTATTTCGCTAGCACCACGACGCAAAAACAATTAGGAATACGGTTATATATAGCCAAGTGGTCGATAGATAAGGGCCCAGAGCAGCGTAAATTAGCTTAAATAATTATGTAGAAACGTTAACATTAAGAAGTTAACATTAAGTCATCCTATATTAAACACAGCACCTGGAAGACACAAAAGCTAACGGAAGGAAAAATATAGTTTTAAAAAAACCGCAAAGCTCACACAAATACCTTACTTTGTGTGTTCCAAACGAATGAAAGAATAGGCTTGACGAATATGGCCGCTTATCAGTATGCAGAGACACGTGACCTAGACGGACCAATCACAGATCCCGACGCAGCTCAACGTTTTCAACGGAGCGCTCGAGACAAAATTCAAATTATTTTGAATGCAGTTTGCATTGCGCCAATAATGCTGAAGTTACAGCACGTGGTACAGAGACCAGGAAGACGCACACATTCCACATCCACTGATTTATTACTGATTATCAGTTTGACTTGGAATGTAGGTGTCGCAGTTAACAAAAAAAGTAGCCTAAACTTTTTTTTTCTCACTGCATTTTTTTTCTTCTAATTTTTGTACAACTTTTATGAATATGACCATCTCTAAATCCTTTATACTATGTTAACAGTAGTATAATAAAATCGACTTTAATGCATTTTCATAAATAACAAGTCATGTGTTCAGTTTTTAAAAATGATGACGTCATTAACCCTTGTTAAAGTAACCATGACAAAAATTACCTGGACTGGTTTCACACACAGATTAAGCCTGAGATTTGGCAGAACTGTACCTCCTACTATTAATGTGGAATCTTCCTCAAACATCCTTTTTTTTGTCTAAAATTTAATTCCCAGCAAACTGATCTGCTATAAACAGCAAGATGAATCTGCAGCATATGTTGCTCTACTAAGATTAAGTAGGCTACTTATACTTGCAATGCCACATATTTAGAAAATTATTTGCTTTTGAAAATCTTTATTAAGCATAAAACAATTCTGCTAAAATGTAGACATCTTCTTTAACAAATATGCAGCATTTCATCTTTGTTAAAGAAGTCTCACAGTGAAAAGCACATCCTTACAACTACTTTTAAATCAATGCAAATGTCTCTTAGAGAAACAGCATGATGGTTTGCCTGAGTAGTGCTTATTACTATTTCCTGATGGTATTGTAACTGAACCATATGCATCTGAAGACAGTTCAGTTTAAGTGCAATGTTAAGGGATAATCAATGCATTGATGAATATCAGTGTATAATATGCAAGAATAGTAACCATTTCTCTGTCTCTGTCTCAGAGTTAAACTGTTGTTGTCGTCGTCGTTTTGTGCTGCCTCCAAACCCGCATACCAATCAAACCTGGGTAATTACTACCTACTACAGTACTCTGTGTTTACATTCATTTTTGGTGCTTTGTTGCTATGTGCTGCTATGTCAGAAAAAGAATCTCTTTATTCGTGAAAAGATACAGAGTATGGAGAATTATATCTTGGTAAATCAGTGCAAAACATTCCATGTGCATATAGCAAGAGAACATATAGCGTCACATAAAAGTATGCTATACTTATAAGGGCATGAGTTCAAATCCCAGAACTGCCAAGCTGAGTCCAGAGTGACTTCCATTTATCTAATTTTAGACATCTGAGCAGTTGAGGGTTAAGGGCCTTGCTCAAGGGCCCAGCAGTAGCTTGGTAGTGCTGGGATTTGAACTAACGACCTGCCAAACAGTAGCCCATTGGCTTAACCACTGAGCTACTACTGTAAATAAAACGCATTCATAGAGGTCTCATAAGCCAGCTTGCTAGTGTCACTAAAATTTAGGTATGTTTTGTCAATAAACTTGGCCAAGAAAAGGAGGTGGTCCTTTCACAAAGAGAGGATAATTTGACTCTTTAATAGCTTTTAAAGATGTGATTCTCTTAACTTTTTCAGCCCAGTGTCTATATACTTTAAAAAGCTCATTATGTCATGCTATTCAAAAATTTCTCTTCCTCCTGGAAACCAGCACACTGCAGTGTGTACACAGGTGTGTGCAACCTTCAAGATCCTGAAAGCTATGGCCAGAAAAGGCTATGAAGCTTCTGAGGCTGAGGCTAATATTACTATAACACACAATCAGAGGGAAAAAGAGGAGAGAGGCCAGTATGGAATGTCAAGCTTGCATTGCAGTTAGATCATTCAAAAGTCTTCACCAATTGTGAAAACCACCTGTGCACATGTGATTTGACAGAACCAATTAGTATTCTTTCTTCTAACAAATTCAATTATATAAGAGGGTGGTAATTATCGGTGATCATTTTCTTATAACAACACGGTCTTCTTAGCTTGCTACATTTATGTTGTGATATTATTAATTTTTGCTGATGGGCCCAGTTATTTAAAATTAGCTAGATTAAAGCTACATATCTGGCTACAACCATAGCATAAATATGCTTAATGCAAATTACATAAGCTAGCTAACAGCTACAGCTTTGGAGATAGAAGGCAAAATATGTGGCACCACAAATGCGGTTCTGTCTGTTATCTGATGTGAGCACTTGGCTCTGTGGTGCATGATGGTTCAGGTGAGTGTGAGAAGTTCAGTCAGTACGCTGCAATCAGTATACCGCAATCAGTATATCATCCTGACCTTTATTATACTATATCTGTATGTATTTCTTAGTGTGAACAAGCTAGACAGTTGTTTATACTAAAAGATATCTAGAATTGTATGAATGTATGTGAATTGAAACAAATAACAGACACATCCAGCATATTGAGTAAATATTAATCTCTCTGTCACAGTCAGATACTTTAAGAAGACCTCGATAACAGCAGTCCATAGTTTTATTTTCTTTTGCTGCAAACTAGAAGGACTTTGATTTGGACACTGATTTGCTGAAGCCTCTTTTGTCGTTTATTCATGTAGAATTATGAGTGGCCTTGATGTATCCATTGAATACTAATGTTACATCTATTGTTCATAATATTGGACTAAAACATGTAAAATTTTAAATAATACCACATGAGAATGAAGTATATACCAGTGAGGAGCTATTTTTCAACCCGAATCCCACATAGATCCTTATGATAATATAATCACATAATATAGCTATTTTTGGCACAAGAAGTTTGTGTAACTTTTTTTGGCTCCTCTTGTGATGTCAGTGTGTGGAAGTGTCCTCAAATGGTAATACCACTTTACAGCATTATTCTCGTAAACGCTATTGATTGGTTAGATGCTGCATGACAGACTCAGCTGTGTGGGTGTTTTCAGTGAATTTATAACAGTGAAGGAGAGTATCGAGGGCAGACAAGACCACTCAGGCTCTGAGGGCTGTTATTAAACATTTTCACACTGACATACACATTTGAAGAGTACTGCTGCCAACTGCACAGAAACAGACGCGCTGAAGACAAAATGGACAGCATTACCAATAAAAAGTAAGCTCTACTGTTGTTTTATACTTTTTTTTTTTGCTTGTGAAACATTTTTCTCACTTGTGTATTAACAGTACACCCTGTTCCTTTCTCCCTCCTCAGATATTTCTCTGTGTCGAATGAAAATGATGAAGATATAGAGCTTGATGCCTGGATACCTCCGCATGCTGATCTGATACAAAAGATGGTCTCTCAGATTGAATATTACCTCTCTGATGAGAATTTGGCTAAGGATGATTTCCTTTTAAAGCATGTCAGAAGAAATAAGATGGGTTACGTCAATATCAAGTTGTTGACCTCTTTTAAAAAGGTAAGCTGGTGCTTTTTAACTTTTCTGTAATAGCATTAAAGTTCCATCTTGGTTGGCCTTTTAAATTTGTTTTGCATGATTTCTTGGTGTATCTGGCTAAATATTTAAGGCCCTTTTCACTTTGATTCCAGATGAAGCAGTTCACAAAAGACTGGCGGGTCACGGCCTATGCCCTCCGGCATTCATTAACACTAGAGGTAAACAAAGAGGGAAATAAAGTGCGGAGAATACATCCGGTGCCAGAGTCCATCCTCTTTCAGGTACCCAGCAGACTCCTGCTGGTCTGGAATGTCACAGAATCAAATCTGACAGAGGACATGGCACATGACACGTCAACACCTCACAAGAGCACCATGGAAACTGCTATTGCAATTCTGGAGCCATTTGGCACCATCACCATGGCTCGGGTCAACCGGGCTGGCAGAGAGCTTCCACCCGAGCTTCAGAAATACAGCTACAGATACCCAGAGTTGTTCACTAAGGAGAGCGTACTAGTGGAATACGAAGATCTAGAAGGAGCTGGACGTGCTTACCACCAACTCTCACAGTCTGAAGGTAACATGAGAGTACTCCTGGTGGGGAAGGCTTCCAAGAAGAAAGCTGTGGATGTGGGTTTAGAGGACAGGAGTAACGGGAAGGGGATCTCCATCCTGAACCAGCGCATGTTACAGCTTCAGACTTGTGGTGAAGATTCCTCAGCATGCAGCTCCTCAGAATCAGAGTTCGCCTCCTCATCGCCTCTGAGCATCCCTCGTTTTTTCTCCAGCCAGGTGTGTAGCAGCCCCTTAAGTAGCCCACGTTCCAGCCCCAGATGTGTCCGTGCACCCATATCAGGCCCTCGCATTTCACCACTCTTAGCCTCCGAGGTCTGGGGCAGTCCAGACACAAGTCCAGAGTTGCGAGACAAACGCAAGTTGTGTGCCAACCAAAGCAAACGCTGTCAGACAAGTGAAAAAAGGACTCTAAATGGAGACACAGCGCCTCCTGGAGTCCTGCGTCTGCCTTATGGTCCTGATGGGAGTAGAGGTTTTCATGCAATCATAGTTAGAAAAAGACTTCATTATTCATTCAAAGTATAAGTAACCAGTTATTTAGTTACAATAATCAGGTGTTTGCTGTTTGTGCTGTATATTACTTTGTCATTTGATTTGCTGACCTCTAAATGTAAATTTGTGTGTAATGGTTCTGTGCTTGTATCTTAATAAACAATTAATCAACTACTTACTTGAATTTTAGCTGTTCATTCACATTGCAGAACACATTCCCATATTTTTTCCCCTAAAAACCTTGCATAGCTTCTTATTGAGCTTCTACAACCACCCTTACATCAACCTGCACTGTTATTAATCTCAACTCA
>CM074961.1:12968773-12993600 GCA_037577455.1 Pangasius macronema
CCACTGTATTCAGGTCAGGGACTCGGTGGATACAGATTTTATAATACTGGGTGAAATACAGTTCAGGGAAGGGATTCGCCCTGGACGAGATGCCAAATCATCGCAGGACATCACTCACATCCTTCAGATATAGGAGCAATTTGGTGTCACTAGTCCACCAGCATGTTTTTGGGTAATGGGAGAAAACCAAAGAACCCAGAGGAATGCAAAGGCAAAAGCAAGTTACACATCCTAAAGTCTAAAATGATAATACTAAATAATAATAATAATAAAACTGGCGGGTTACTATAATAACAATAATAAATTCACATTTACAAGTGATCATATAATACACTCTTAGAAATAAGGGTACCAAATGGCACTTGCTGAGGTGGTACCATTAAGGGCAAATCTTTAGTACCTATAGTTTGTATCTTTTACCTGGGAAGGTTCATGTGGTGTAGCTTTAACTAGCTTTTAGAGAGTCCTTTAAAGGTGCATCAGTGGTTCTTCATGTCAAATTATGTACCTTATATTATTTTAAAAGGTGAAATTATACACACTAAAGGTACAAAAGATGTGCCCTTAATAGTACCACCTCAGTAACAAGGAAAAGCTTTCCTGGAGACACCTTTTTTTTCATAACCATGTTACATGCATTCTTGCACCAACCGCTTTGGGATTCTGTCACTGTGGCATAATTTATACAGCAGAGTAGCTGACATAATAACTCATCAGAATTAGGACAGTGTCACCATGACAACTTTTCAGAGCTGAGCCTCCGCAGCTCTTTGGCTCTGCTCCAGTGGTGAAGAGGTTCTACAGACTGAGGATGTCTTAGAGCCAGTCATAACACTAATCATCATAAATCTGTTGTACAAAAAAAATTGCTATTTTATGGCAGTGTCAAAGAACACCTTAATTTAGCTCTTTTCTCTTTGTCCTAAATAGAGCAGACATCATTTTGTGGTAAGCTGTGATGCAGTAGAGAAAAAAAAACCCCGACTGAGCTAAACTTAGATGAATCGTCATCTTCAGCCCTGAGCTGTAAATGGACCTTTCAATGCTTCAGTGAGAGTGAGAGCTGTGGGTCAACTGAGTCAGAGTTTTAACACAAAAGACAGGAAACTGTCGACAGTATCACTGAAGCACACTTAGGTACACTAACCACGTAGTAATATAATAGCAGGCTGTTACTTCGTGACATGTCGTGACAATAGACAACAGAAGATTGCTGGGAAAAGAGTATAGACAGCCTTCCCACACTTCTTAATTATTAATAAAAATTTTTGAAAGAAGTTGTGTCAAGAAGCTTAAAGTGGATTCGAAATAGAACTTTATTTTAAAATTAGGTACTTAAGGATTCAGTAGCAAACATAAAACTTACATGAGACCATTTTATTCATCATCAAAACACTCACTTGACACGATGAGCATTTCTGAATGCTTAGTGTATCTGAATACGCCGTCATTTTTCACAAATACAAATCTGACATTGTGGTTAGTCAATGGCAGGCAGAATAAGTGCAAGATAATGAAGCATCATTACTATTAGATTGTGACAGTTGCTCAGAGTGTTGCTTTATATTAAGCATAACATCACCCATCAATACTTGTACAAGTACTATTAAGCATATTCTTTGGACTATGTGCTATGTTTTTCAGTATTGAATGAACTAAATGTATGATTAGGTTTAACTTACCTGCACAGCCATTTAATACTAATTATGAAATTAGTGGGCAAGCAAAAGTGCATTGTTGGAACTGGCTTCACTAACAGTATACTGCATAAAAGCTCTCATTACAAATGTGTCATGAATAAAGCTGCTTTCACACTAGTTTTTTTTTTCTATTAAAAAAAAGCATTGGAAAGGAATGAATGCCTCTCTAAACCGATACGCTGTGTCTCCTGGGAGACAGACAGCATCCAAGACCAGATTTATAGTAGGACTGGTCCCCCTCATCAGATACCATTTGTTATCTCTAGCAACGTTGTAATGTGAAAGATATTGACATTCAACTATTTCCAACTGAATATTTCATTAAGCACCACATATTCACTGTCCTCCATGTTGATTCTTCTCGCTTGCCCCTGAGCTTAAATCTGATTGATGAAAACGTGTTTGATGTCACTTATCACTTTTATGAAAAGTGGATCTTTCCTCTTTTACTTTTAGAAAAGTTCCACACTGACAGGATCACATTCTGCCTTCTTCCCATAAGAGTACATGTAGAACTTGCGCAGGGAAAAAAACGCCTAGTGTGAAAGCAGCCTGAGGTTTCTGAGCTTGTTCAGAGACACACACACACACATACACCTTTATGCAGTGCAGAACTTGCTAATGTCCAGCCTCACACAAGAGATGGAGCATGAAACGGTGGAAAAGAAATGACCACAGCAAACACACATACTTTAAATGAAATCTAATCTGCTCATCCCACATCACTGAACATGGTGACAGCAAACTTTATTGTCTAGTCACTGTCTACACAGTCACTCAGGAAGACAGCCAGCAGCATCAGAAGACCTCCAGGTCATTCGAGTTGTAAATTACAGGAGCTTCCTCTGTGCCCTGTGCCGACTCGGGCTGCTCCTCACCCCCATCCTCCAGCGACTCCAAAGCATCATTGGTGTCACTGGCAAATGTTTCCCGAGAAACGTCATCGTGCTCCTGCAGGTTCAAAGTGCCAATCGCTTGCTTCATTTTCTTGGCTGTTAAGTATTTTTGCCGCTGCTTGGCTGCTTTCTTGCTTGCCTTCTTGTTGTTATACTCTTTCTGGTTCTCTTCATAGAATATTTCCTAGGCAACAAAAGATTTCTTTAAGAGCAAGACGAGCATTTCTGACGTACAGGCTGATGTACCCACGCCGTAATCCAGTTTTCCCTCTCCCAATACATCTTTGCAATACATCTTACAGTAGAAATGGTTCCCACTGTCATTCCATTCAGATTATTTGCTATAAAATAAGATCTTGGGGGCCATAGAGTATTTTCTAAACCAGCCCAATTTGGCATAACAGATGTGACCCTGCCAACCCTGTCAGTTGCTCCTCCTTCACTAAATATCTTTATAAAGTGAGCATGGGGCAGCGTGAGTTCTGCCCCAGTGCACCTCTATCATCCCTTGTTGTAGTTTTTGTTGACGAGGTGCAATAATGAACAATTCTTAAGTGTATGAGGACAAAAGAAAACATGACGTTATGAAATTGTGAGTTATGAATTAGAGCAGCAAAAATGTGGGGAAAAAGGAATGTTTAAATACTTAGTGTGTGTACTCTAGATTATGATTAAAACAGAATTACACCACAGTAGTTCATTCTTCTCATCATACCTTGACCTGATCTTGAGAAATACTAGGAGTATTCTTCAGCAAGTTCAGATAAACCCCTCCAGGCGTCCGCCTTCTGCTGTGATCCTATGGATAGGGAACACATAAATATACATCTTAAAGCTACCAGATCAAATGATGTCAAGCAGAAAACAATCAAGCTCAGCAGTGCTGCTCAGTGGCAAGTAGTGTGAAATTACTCAGGAGGAAGACTAAACTGCTGATCTGATGTGTGGTGAACTACCTTACCTTGCTGCTAAACAATGTAAAAGAGCGTTTTTTTTTTTTTCATTAAAATGTGAACGTTTTTCAAATTCGAAATGTGGGAACTCTTACCATTGTGTAAAGACCTCCATTTTGTTCAATTGTTGTTGTTTCTGACAGAAGCTCTATCGCTTTCTTTGTGCCAATCACCTTCACGACACGCTCTATTAACTCCCTCTTTGGCTCCATCAACCTTTTCAGAAGAACAGAGGAGACCATCATGCAATACAGCACGGCAAACATCGTCCAACATACTGTATTTAAACTAGTACTAAAACTAACAGACGGCCTGGAAAACAAAAATCATATGGTCAAATTTCTGAAATTTTGAAGCTTAACTGAGGTTTTCCTCACCTATGTGCTATTTCATCAATCACTTTATCTTCAGGGTCGTCCGCTGTGATCTCATATCGTCCTTTAAAGTCCATCTCAGCTCTAGTTCCCAGCCGTTCCCTGACTGACCTCTTCCTCTTCAGATGGCCATCACTCTTCTCTTCTTGCGCTCCATGCTGCATGTATTGCTCTAGCTGCCCATCCAGCATGGTCTCCATGCCCTGCTCCTCCTCCTGCTTCTCCTTTTCCATCAGCTTACGTGCCAGTATGTAGTTGTAGGTCTCACACTGGCGGCTGTCCATAGTGATGCCCCCCTCCATTCCCATGATGCCGAGCTCAGCTGCGACAGCCTCCTGGCTTTGCTCCTGCACCACAGAGCCCCAGATGTTGTTCACTTTGCGGCGTGGAGGTCCTGCGACAGTGCTGGAACCTCCGAAAGCTGTGGGAGGCACAGGCAGAGGAACATTGGTGCACTTCTGACGCTTTCGCCTCCACAATGCAGCCTCTTCCTCCGAGTCGCTGTCGCTGGAGTCGGTTGCGATGGAGCTACGGTAGCTGGTGACATATGAAGCAGTCTGTGGGTGATCTCTGCTCTGGAAGTGCTGGGTGGAAAAAGCTCCTGCAGAAGGCATCTATAGAACAATTGAAACAGACTTTCAGAAATGTAAAAAGGCAATACTTTCCTATAGTTCACACTACTTTATTACACTTTATTTTGCTGTTTAGATCCTGGCCACAATTATTGCAACACAATAAACAGAACAAGTGATAAGTAGTACACTGCAACACTTTATGACTGGAAAATTAAAACACATCTGAACAATCAGTATCAAGCAGAAATCAGATGTCTCAGTCTCAGTCTGAGATGAGTGGCTGTGGCTAATCATATCGGTCGTTACTTTCAACGACACAGGCTCGTTTTTCTAAAACAATGTCATATGCACTTCCTAGGGCACTAAATTAAGCAGCTAATCATGTAAATGGATAAATTACAACGCTAATAGCATTAGTTAGCTAGCTAGTTTGATTGACTGGGGTAACCTGGTTAGCTAACGTTATAAAACAAGCTAGCAATCTGCCAAACACAAATCTAAAGCACTGCCCTGGAGAAGTGGATGCACGTTTTCTATTCTTACCTGCTGCCGGTCATCTGAATGCATTTCTGGCTCTGAATCCGAGCCACTTATTTCTCCATCCTCTAGATTCTCCATTGTGTCTCTGTTGTTGTGACCCGCCATTTCTCCAACCCGGAAGTGCTACGGAAGTTGAAGCGCATCGACACCACGCGCGTTTCTCCTTATTGGACAAAACTAAAACCTAAAACCTTCAAAACATTTTTTTTTATTTTATAATATTTTAATCCTACGAGTACGAGTGCTTTTCTAAATATTTCACAGAGAAGCCGATAAAAAAATATAGTAATTTAACAGCCTAATTGCTAACATATCAGAGCACTTATGAAGAAGAAAGAGTAATACCTTCTAATAAACCTATATTCAGACTATATTATACTTTATCAATGTTATTATCTTTATTAGTGAGTTCTCTAGTGCCACTTGAATTGAATGGCTTTAATCCAGACCTCAGTGACTCAGAAACATGTATAGATAATAATAAATCATTTAACCTTAGGCCTAATGGATTCTCTCAGTGGAAAATACAGGAATAAAAAAATCTCTATGGCTCCAAAAAAATAATAAATAAAAAAAAACAGGCAGAACATTACTGACATTACTGTACACACGTCTGTGCTGAGGGTGAGAACTTATCTCTTATTGTAAAATTAAAAATTTAAGTGGTATATATATATAGTAGGTTTAACCTAGCTAGCGAAAGTTATTAGCTGCTTCCTTGCGCTTCGGGTTGCAGTGACACCTACTGGACATGGCACGTAATTACACCAAAGACGGGCTGCGTTCCAAATAGCATACTACTGCACTGAAAAGTATGAGGGGGGAAAAAAGCACGTTCCTATTGGTACCAGCCCTTTCATACTCATGATGAGTGTTAAAGGAAATATCCACACCAAACAACTTGCATATTAATCTTTATAATTTACCTGTGATCTTCAGAGGTCATGTAAACTATATATTCAGAGATTTAATTACGTTATTTTGTAATTCAATTCTGAATTGACTTTAACTGACATGCTGATCAATTTTTACTTCGGTTAATGGTTTTCTTACAGTACCCACGATGCTGTTCGAAAACCTGCTGATAGTGGCATAAATGGGAATTAGCCCTTGCTTCATCTCTACCTAAAGAGAGCGATGCAGCAGCACTTTATTACTTTTATCTGTCAAACTCTCTCGCCTGCTCATCTGTATACTCTGCTCAAAACAAATAAAGTTCCAGGGCTTCAGCTTGCATGCCTTGTATCATGCTTGTTAGTAATTTGCTGATCTGGGTCCCCCTGTGTTGTCAGAGCAGCACACAACCTTTAACTTCTCACAGGAATAATGAAAATACAACACCAAGCCACAAATTAGCACCAGACTCGCTAAGCACATCACAAATTATTTAAATCTCAACAAGTTTTCATTTAAATATCTCAACATAATTCAGTAGAGTGTCCAAACTTGTGTCGGTTTCAGCACACACTCATTCTGTCCCATTTTAGCATTGCAAAATCCAAGAGATTAATTTGTAGTGCAAGTTAATTTAAGATAGCTTCCAGTAGGGTTACACAATAAATCATTTGTTAATCATTATTGCAACATTGGCATATGATATCAGCAAAGGTTGCAGTATGAGAATGAGACCTCTAACAATCACAGAATGTTTCATTGTGTCTTCTGAACATCTTAACATCCTCAGGTTCAGCAGGCTCAAATGTCTTTTGGTTTTTTTTTTTATATATGAATCACAGAATTCACATGATGTATTGAACTCCATGGCAAACCACATCACAGTGTAGATCACAGTGTAGATCACAATATATCCCAGTGGAGTCTGTTCATGGAGTATATTCATCATCCAGTTGGAGTATGTTCATACGGTGCAGTCCAGTTTCACAGAGCGATTTTTCATGTCTGATTATTACCTTATGCTCCTAGGTGGTCACATCACACTGTCCTGCCAACAATGAGCCCATCGCTAGAGTCCGACAGGTAACTTTACCTCTGTACACATGACCATGTTCCATGCTTGTTCCTAAGCGATAACTATCAGTGCCAGAACTCCAGAAATCATCTGTGACTAAAATGCAATCAAATGTCTATACAATACAGATGCACAAATTATCACCCAATAACACAGTCGTACACAAAGAATCCCTTCTGCACTTTAGGAAACAATAAACTCTACACATATGTGAAAGACTGAATGTCTTTTGAGTCACTTCAGGGAGGGAAATATCTCAAATAAAGCTGGTGAATAGAGTTTTTGTACTTGAATTTGAAAGCGAGCTCCCTGTGTGAGTCTTAGGCTCTATTATAACAGTGGATAAATGGGTAAATGCGTGTGGTAAGATGGTTCATTCTGATCTTTGTGAAATGTATTTCTGCCTTTCAATCAGGCTACCCTGGCTGAATATGAAGAAACTGTACAGAAGGCACGAGAGGCTTGGAAAGTTTGGGCAGATGTAAGTATTGAGATAAAGAAAAGGAGATTTATTATGCTGTGTTGCATGATTGCCACTGATGGGTTAAATATATTTGTATCACAGCACTGTTGAATTCTCAAATTTGATTGCACAGAAGATTTAGATTCGTTTTCTACAACAAATTGACTCGTATGATGGACGCTCCATGTAATCTAAGCCTAATAACAAACCGATTTAAGAGCATGTTATAAATAATATAATATAGATAACAGAAACTCAGCTTCACGTTGGAGCACATCACACCACCGATTGTTGGGGATTGTTTATTTTCCTGTAACAGCTCGCCTTGTGATATTTTATTCCGTACAAGACTTATACTTCTTTTAGCTTTGCTGTGGCTCTGACATCACTTTTTTTCTGTTTTCTGCAGATCCCTGCTCCAAAAAGAGGAGAGATTGTAAGACAGATTGGAGATGCTCTGAGGAAAAAGATCAAAGTTCTTGGCAGCTTGGTACACTTGGATTTAAAAACTCTGCTTTCCGACTGGCTGTATTTCAGAATTAAAGCGTGTATCTGGACTGCTTTGTGAGATATCTATCTGCATGTTTTATCAGGTGTCTCTGGAGATGGGGAAGATTTACGTGGAGGGGGTCGGTGAGGTGCAGGAGTACGTCGACGTGTGCGACTACGCTGTCGGACTCTCCCGTATGATTGGCGGTCCAGTTCTACCCTCTGAAAGTATGTCATTATCAGTGGTGGGAAAGATCATCCACTTTTCTAGTTTTTTACTCGATTTACTAATTTACTGTGTCTGTAAGGTCAGGAGAGGTGTGAGTGAAACATTGTAGGCTTGTGGGATGAACTTATTGATATGTCAGTGTTTTCAAGTCAGTAGATCACACTAAACCTGTTTGATTGGGATCATTAGTCGCACACTATGTCCACAACTCTGTCGTTTTGTGCAACAAAGTACACTATGCTTATGTCACATACTGTCAAAAAATATCGGATGTTGGTGTTGGAGCTGTTTTGTGAGTTTGAGTGAATGAGTTCTTGGTTCTAGCAGCACCTTTGGGCTGGAAACCAAATTTCAATTTGCACCAAGAATGGGTCTCTTAGAAGCTCTTTGTGCTCTGTTTTCAGGACCAGGCCATGCGCTGATTGAGCAGTGGAACCCTGTGGGTCTGGTGGGCATCATCACTGCCTTTAACTTCCCTGTTGCGGTGTACGGCTGGAACAATGCTATTGCTCTGATCTGTGGCAACGTCTGCCTCTGGTGAGACTACGTTCGAAAACTTGTTGACGTTTTCATATTAATAGCTTTTTAGATTTAGGATTCAAAGATGAAACATGAAAAGAAATAGCATCTAAGCCTGGATCACAGTGCTTGCAAAGCTTTGCTGTTAAATATGCCTCTTTTCTTGGCAGGAAAGGAGCCCCGACCACACCTCTGACCAGTGTAGCAGTGACTAAGTGAGTGTGTGTGTGTGCGTGCGTGCGTGTGCGTGTGCGTGCGTGTGCGTGTGTGTGTGACACCAGTAGTTTACCAGTATGGCCATGCATTGCAATAAACTGCCATAAAACACTGTCAGAATATATGTTCCACCACGGTCATTGTGTGTGTGTTTGTGTGTGTGTGTGTGTGTGTGTGTGTGTGTGTGTGTGTACATCATTCAGAATTGTTGCTGAGGTGTTGGAGCAGAATAACCTTCCTGGTGCTATCTGCTCTATGGCATGTGGTGGAGCTGACATTGGGTAAGTGCATGATCACTGACTACATGAGACATACAGTGAGCTTTTATACCTTTAACTCAAAGACAGATTTGTGCGATTTATGGACATGACAATAACATTTTTACACAGTTACAGTTCTGGTTTGATATGTGCCTGTTTTAGGTAACACAAATGTGAACTGTTGTCTAGTGTGTTCTAGGTTTCATGCTTCATGGAGGGACAAACAAGATTATTTCTGTAAAGCACAGACATTTCATACTGACTGCTGGATTTATTGATAGGCTTCCAGATCTCCTGGTTGTTTCAGGGCTTTTACCAATAAACTTTAATATGTTTTGGTTGAGTAGTTGATTATACTCTACATGGGCAAAAGCAACCATCACCTGACCATCACCTGACCATCACCTGACCATATGTGACTGGACCCACTCCGCTATTCGCAGCTGCTGCTTGTTGT
Source organism: Pangasius macronema (assembly GCA_037577455.1). Lineage (NCBI taxonomy): Eukaryota > Metazoa > Chordata > Actinopteri > Siluriformes > Pangasiidae > Pangasius > Pangasius macronema. Next base: position 12,978,414 of record CM074961.1, read on the forward strand.
GCAGGTTGAGGAGAGCTTGGTTTTAGGTTTGGTGGAGGCTGGCGAGGGATTTTATGATTTCGTAGAGTGGGGAGGCTTCCATGATGGCATCTGAACCCACTGTAGAACCTGTTGTTTATGTGTCCAGAGGAAGGCGGAATTTCAGCAGAGCATTTTTATTTTCCCCCAGTGCATTTCAGCACACTTTCCAAAAGCTCAACAAAAACCCAGAAGAATTGCAACCCAGAAGGGGCTGAAACCAGCCCACGGCCTTTGCCTCATTCTAGCTCAAGGTTCAAGATCATGCTCTGTGCGTGTGTGTGTGGTGCCATCTCAACCAGCTAAGAGCGACACACACACACACACACACACACACACACACACACACACATACTTTCTCTCTGTCTTATGGCAGTCCCTGAAAGCACAAAGAAACGCACATAAGTAGGCTGGCGGTAATAAGACACAGGTGAGAATAACCAACTCTCTTCCTCTTCATCCGTAGTGACACTCGTCCATGCCGCTGCTGCCACAAACAGCAAAGTAGGTTCTAAATGTGGAATGGGATGTTCAAAGAGAACGTGTGTGTGATGGTCAGGTGTCCACAAACATTTGGCTGTATAGTGTGTGTATATATAGTATATATTTAGTTTTTGAGAAAACACTGTCATGGGAAAATGGTGGTTGTGGGCTACTTGATCGGTTGTGATTGTAAATCCCAGCACTGGCAATTTTGAAGTCCCTCAGAGTCAGCCCTCTAAGTGACTTGGACACATTGATGCTCCTGATGCTACATTGTGCACACTATTCACATTTAGCTGTGTTCTTTTTGTAGCACGGCGCTTGCTAAAGATGAGCGGGTCGACCTCGTGTCTTTCACTGGCAGCACTCACGTGGGCAAACAGGTGGCTCTGATGGTGCAGGAACGGTTTGGTGAGCGCTCTGTTTCACTCTGAATGTGATGTTCACTTCAGCCTACATGACATTACATGCTGTTATAGCGGTGTCTTCAGTTTGGGACATCTGTATGACGGTATTTGATATTTATCTGTTTTTTGGCCAGGTCGACAGTTGCTAGAGCTGGGAGGGAACAACGCCATCATCGGTAAGTTACCGTTTGACAGGTTTGCACGTAGCCTTGCTTCTTGCGTGGTTCATAGAATAACTCAAACTTTTTTTTTCATTGTTGTCTAGTTTTTGAGGATGCCGACCTTAACCTGGTAGTGCCTTCAGCTGTTTTTGCCTCTGTGGGAACTGCAGGTCAGCGCTGTACCACTACTAGGAGACTGGTGAGTAGCATTTGAGTGACAAAAGCACTGATTTACAAAAACAAATGTGTCATGATGATGTGATAAGACTCTACATTTGGGATGCACAACCTTCTCTGCCAGTGTGGCTACATGTTTTCATGTTGACCAATCAGGAGCCACACCTGATACTCACTTGAAGGCAAAGATTAAACGAGGAGCTGCTTCTTTTATCATAAAGATTTTGCTGTGCTCATTTCAGGACTCATTTCAGGCTCATACTGAACATCATTTTGCCACACTTGGCACTGTCTGACTTTATGGAATACAGTTATGGAAGAGTAACAATTCATAATCACACTGTATGGAATACAGTTATGGAAGAGTAACAATTCATAATCACACTGTCTGGTGTCACCTTGAAGAAGATGGGTTTCCTTTTGAGTTGCCTGTTGCCCCTGACCTGCTGATCTATATCTACATCCAGATTACTGCTTCGTTATGATATTTTTTGCTGAAAGTGCTATACTCCTGATTTGTTGGAATGAAAACCTGCAGCTGTACTAGCCCTGTACAGATATGATTGTACATCCCTGCTCCAGGTAATACAATAAAAAAAAACAGAACACGGTACTGTAAGTCAGACTTTATGTGAAACACAACATTCCCAATAAAAGATGACTGGTATGAAGAAACAGTGAAGGTGAAAAGATAAAAATAAAGCAATACCTTTCCTTCTTTTTCATTCTCATTTAATCTAATAAGCCATTGTTCACTGTGTTCACTAGATGCTGCATGAGAGTGTTCATGACGAGGTCGTGGAGAGGTTAATCAAAGCCTACAAGCAAGTCCGCATTGGAGACCCCTGGGATCGTAAGTTAATTCAGGCTCAGACATTCACAATCTTTCTGCTAGTTTGGCCCAAATACAAACCAAACAAATAAATAAAATAGGGAGAGCCAACTTTAAGGTGCAGTTTGCAAAATAATTCTAGACCTAATAACATTTCAGATATACCTGTAATTCACAGTATTGCTATGCAAAGCAATGCAATCTGGGTTTGGAATTTAGGCACTTCCTCAGGCAGAACTGTCATGAATTTGGTTAAAAGGTACCTTATGAGGCACACATGGTTTTAGCAGAGAGGGTGGGGTCAGTTGAGGGGAAGGCAAAGGCTTGTCAGCGCAGAGTAGTGTAAAAGTACATCGTCTCCCGAGATTTTTACTGTTTGACTAGGAAATTCAACACAGTCTTCCTTTTCTTTAAAGCAGAAATTATAGTAATTTTCAAATTGTGCGTAAGTGTCATGTATAGTCATGCAAAAAGCAAGTTTTTACATTTATGCATCATAAACAAATAGCTAAGAACTGGAGATTTTGAATGTATTTTTGTGTGTTTGTCAACAGCCAGTACTCTGTATGGTCCCCTGCACACCAAGCAGGCGGTGGACCAGTACCTGGCAGCCATAGAGCAGGCCAAGCAGCAGGGCGGCACTCTGGTTTGCGGTGGAAAGGTACAGTGCTGCACCTTTAACTGTGTCTCATTCATGTAAGCAGATTTGGAAAGCATCCTTTTGGTAGATATGCTGTGTGTGTAGCAGTGTACTGAGTAAAAGCTGATTGCAAAACTCAATTTCACCTCTCACTTTGTTGCTCAGGTCATGGATCGCCCCGGTAACTACGTGGAGCCTACCATCTTCACCGGTCTGGCACACGATGCCCCCATCGTTCACACAGAAACCTTTGTGCCCATTCTCTATGTGATCAAATTCAAGGTAGGATGTTTTACCCTCTTTTTNTTCTCTTGTTTTACCGTTAGACGGAAGAGGAGGCATTCGCCTGGAATAATGAAGTGAAGCAGGGGCTCTCCAGCAGCATCTTCACAAAAGACATGGGCAGAGTGTTCCGCTGGCTCGGGTATGCGGAGTGTGTAAATATACGTACGCTAATGTATAATATGCGTAAAGTACTTGTTGGAGACAGATAGGATTTTGTTTCCTACAGACCTAAAGGCTCAGACTGTGGCATTGTTAATGTCAACATTCCAACCAGTGGCGCTGAGATTGGAGGAGCCTTCGGTGGGTACAGATTCCTTTTACAATACTAACAGAGGCTGCTGTGAGGAACGGCTGATAAGTGTGTGGCTTTTGTGCATTCAGGAGGAGAAAAGCACACAGGAGGTGGACGCGAGTCAGGCAGCGACTCGTGGAAGCAGTATATGAGGAGGTCCACATGGTAAGTGCACACGTTCACTATCTGTCTGTGCATTTTACTGTTTTTCGTTTTACAAGAAAGAATACCTTTTCTCTACGTCCGTTCGTGTTTTTGGATCCTTTTACATGTTCCTGTAGTACTGAAGCTTCGTGCATGCAGATGTTACACATTCAGACTCATTCTTCAACTACTACTGTTAAAACAAAAAAAAATAGTTATGACCTCCCTATGCCTGGGTGCACAATGCCATGTATAGTCTAGAAGAGTTAGCCTCCCTAGCAACCCATGGCATTTATCTATCCATGTATCACCCAAAATAAGTTCACTCAGTGCAGACAGGCTGATTGCAAAACACCAGGCAGTGTGTTTTCAGTACTGAGCCGTCCAGCTGTCTGTGCCTACTGTAGCCTTAGACTCCTGTTCTTGGCTGACATGGGCTCCAGACTTCAGGCAGTCATTGACTGCAAAGACTTTTCATCCTAGTATTAAAATTATGGTTATATTTACAATTGTGTCACTTTGTCCAAACACCTTTGAACCCCTGAAAATACCATATTTTTGTGGAACCTCTTAAAATAAAGCTGAAAGTCTACACTTAAATCACATCTTGATTGTTTTATTTCAAATCCATTGTGGTGGTGTATAAAGGCAAAATCACAAAAAACTGTCATTGTCCAAATACTTCCGGACCTGACTGTGTGTGTGTGTATCTTCCCTAAAGAGTTCTAGTCAGAACCCTCTCTGATAGGGAAACACTTGTAGGCTACATATTACCTTTAAGAGGGAGGATTGAAAGTAGTGCATAATAATGATAATGAAATTAGTGCATAATGAAGTCTCTATGAGGAAACTTTAAAAAAATTATGTTTTCTCACACAGCACCATCAACTACAGCAAGGACCTCCCGCTGGCACAAGGAATCAAGTTTGAGTGAACTGTAACTAAGTAATTACTGTTACCTTGGGGGGAAAAAGAGAGAAAGAAAACAAGTAACACATTAAGCTCATGTTTTTCCAATTAACACAGGTTTGATTCCAAACTATCTCATGCAAACGTACATAATCAATCAGTCTCTTTCTCCAGCAATCAGTCTCTTTCTCCAGTTCGATTGGTTTAATGGTGAATTTTATTTGTTAATTTCAGTTTGTTAACTTTAAACTCAATCAGACCTTTATGTTTCAGTGTCACAACATGTTTACAAATTCCTCCTAATTTTTCGTGAATTACCTTTGGTAGTGTGTCCTGTTTTAATGCTCTTCCTTGTCAATGTACCCCTGTGGTGCTTTGTACAAATAAATCATGCCTTTATTTTTTGAAGGAAATTTTTTTTAGAAAAGTGTGGTTATTTGTTTGCTCATTTCTGTTTTTTTATTTTTCTGAATGGATCATGGATGAATTTTATATTTTGCCAAGATGTCTGTGTTTGGATAAACGTCTCCTCTGTGTGTTTAGGCTGAAAATCAGTGCAAAGACTCATCCACTGGAATGTTTGCTGTTATTAGAGAGATGCTGTTTCATTAAGAAATCTGTTTGGTCTAACCACTCTGCAGGCTTACTACTAACAAACACGCCATCTTGCGTTTCTGCAATAGAAATGATCAGCAGTTGCTCACTGTAAGAAATGTGCACAGTATTTATCAACACAGTCATTCCAGCAGGGGGTGACATTGCTAGAAATAGCTAATGCTGCTCAGAAAAGCAGGAGGTCATAAGTTCAAATCCCACAGCTGGGAGCCAGGAACACCTAATTGTCCTGTCTCTGGGTGGATAGGACTACTCACTGGCCAATGGTGGACCAGTAGCAGGCAGCGAGTTGAACCAGAATTTAGAGCAAAAAGTCCTAGCACAGGTATTCAGTTAAACATTTGTGAAAGCTAGTTCACAAATTCCTTGCTTACAAAGTTCTGGATAAACAACTAATGTGACTGACTGGCGACAAGTTATATTTTACTGCTTAAACATTAGTTTGTAGCAATAATAAGAGTTTGAAGTGGTTATTTTTTTGTTTCATAGTTGTGCTATACATTACATTTTAATAGCAGCACATACTCTGGACAGATGACTTGTGAAAAGCACGCATAACTCCTCTGTCCATTTGTCTAAATGTTTTCATGAGAAACTTCTTTCTATCCTTTCAGTAATCAGACCACAGAAGATAAATTTAAAAAAAATCGATCAAAGTTTGTGAAATGCTTCCCTTTCTTGATGAGCTGTCTTCAGCTAAATAATTTGTGTTACTTCTTCTACTTTTGGCTTTTCTCTTCAGGGGTCGCCACAGTGAATCCTCACTCTCCACCTATCCCTATCTTCTGCAAACAATATATAAACACAAATAGTGTTACTGCTATATTTATATTCCTCCTATATAGTACATTTCAGCTGCTTGGTGCGATCTGCTGTAAGTTGGAGTCTCTTTCTCTAGTGCATGCTGGTGGATGGGATGGCTCCATGCGAACAGCATAATGAAGAAATGAACTGATATTTCACTGCAGAAATGTTTAGATTTATAAACCCATGATTCTCAAGAGTCAATTCTAGGCACTGCCATGAGTCAGTGAAGTCTAGTCAAGGGGGGGCGCTGTGAATTTTTCCCTTTGTAACAGCGGTAAAAATCACAACCCACTACCATTAAAGTTATTGTATTTACTGTCATATTGACTCTAATGTCAGTTTATTACAAATGTGTTCTTTGTAGAACAAAAAAAAAATTTCATGGCTTCCATAAACAGCCAAAACCTTATACACATTTAAATAATGATTCTAAATGATTCTTGAATAGATTTTAATTTTTAAAAAAAATAGATTTGAATAAATGTTTAGGTGGCCAGTGGATTTCTAAAGGGGTCCGTGGCTGCAGAAGTTTCAGAACCCCTGTTGTAAAATCTGGCTTAATACAGTTGTTATAAACCTGACATAAGGCCATACTATGTTGCACAAAATAATAAACAGGCTACAACTATAGTGAAAGATATTCACTGGGTGAGTAGGAATGCATCACTCTCTCCTTTAACAATGGTAGGTGTGTCTGTAAGATCATGAATGCTATGTGAAAGTGTGTATTCAGCTGTCCGGTGACATAGCATTAGCAGCAGATGTGGTGGCTTCACGTGTTTCGGAAAAAGCACGTGTTAGCACGTGGTAATTGGTTTTGACATTGGTGCTCCGGTGTCACATTTCATTGCTTTCAGTTATCAATTTTGCAAAAAAAAAAAAATTATAATAATAAACACCCAATATACACACTGACACAAACTATAAATATTTTATTGACAATTCTAAACAGTAACAAATCGTCACAAAGCTACATTTTTAGTAATCTGATTTTATTTCTGAAATGTTAAACATACAAAACTCGAGTCCTTGGGACTCATTTATTCTTACTAGCTTGAAGCTCGTCAATTCTACAGTACTAAAATATAAAGCTTTTTTCGCTCTCCGTCTGCCTTGGATGAAATACCATGCCATGATTCAGGTAAAAAAAAAAACTGTGCACTCCTGAGTAGAGAGAAAAGGCTGTGTGGTGTGGTTATTGCACAATTAAATATCCTCTTGTTCATTGAAGCATTTTTAACAAAGATGTAGCTTCCGGCAGGACCCTCAGCTCCCTTCAAGCAGCTTTCGCAGGTTCTTCTGAATCTGTGTATCAAAGAACATTGAGGAAGATAATGAGAAACTGAAACTGAACTTCACTGAACCACAACTCTGTTCTCAAATCTGTTCTCAAATCTGATTGGTCAGAAGATGTTGATTAATTTTTTTTATAACAGCAGCTCTGACAATAATGCCAGCTGTATTTCAAACTCACAGGTTTATGATAATGTGTTTGTTCTAATAGGGTTATTGTTTCTATAGTAACAGCTCATTCGCACTATCGTCTATAGTGGACGCTCTATAACAAATAGATTGAAATACACTATATGGCTATCACACCCACACGTGCTTTTCGAACAGCCCATTCTAGATTTATTCCCCCTTTGCTGTTATAATAACCTCCACTCTTCTGGGAAGACTTTCCACTAGATTTTGGAGCGTGGCTGTAGGGATTTGCTCATTCAGCCACAAGAGCATTAGTGACATCAGGCAATGATGTCAAGCGAAAAGGCCTGGGGCTTGTTCCAGTTCATGGCAAAGGTGTTTAGTGGGGTTATTTTTCAAACCATGTCTTCACGAACCTCACTTTGTGCACGGGGGCACTGTCATGCTGGAGCAGGTTTAAGCCTCTTAGTTCTAGTGAAGGGAAATTATAATGCTATGGCATACAAAGGCATCCTTTACAATTGTGTTCTTCCAAATCTGTGGTAATAGCTATCCACACGCTTTTGGCCATATAGTGTATATAAGGAATAAACCATTTCAGAAAATGCTGTTACAGGAAATGAATCAGCTTCAGGATGGTAACAGATTACACCACCCCATCGTTAATTATTTTTCCAGAACAGCCCAGTCGGTCATGTTTTTATTCTATACATAACAAGCATGAAATTTAGCCAAAAAAACTGATTTGAAGATCAACCACAAGTCTTAAACTGTCACCATCTGTTTCCTTCCATCTGACATACACACCTCAGATGCCAATGACATAACCAGAGTGTGAAACCCTACCTGCTTTTCATGGCAAGATTACTGAACACAAAAGAAAATAAACAGGTTCCTACAGTTGTTGTTGTTCAACAGAGAAAGCAGCCTGTAAATGATTTAGTAGGAAAACTCAACCCCGATGTTACTCAACCCTACAGTTAAACCAAACAGTTCACTCACCTTTTCTAACTTGAACAGGTTTGTGGACAGCTCGCCATAGATCTCTGCACTGGCTGCTGCTTGAGATCGATGATAAAGTGCGTTGCTGTATGAGAAGAAAAACGTTTTAGGTTATCTTAAAGTAATATTTATTTTCAAGTAACAATGGAAGGAAGTCTGCACTGGGACCAGTCCAGAACACTGCTATACATGGTGTAGTATATTGGGATTAAGATCACCTTTAACAGAAACACTGTTATGGGGGGAAAAAAAAAACAAAACAAAAGTATATTTAGAAGCAACATGCTGGGTCTTTTCCGTGCATTGTCCGAGTATTAGCTTGTCTGAAGTTACAGTATGATACGCAAATAACGCACAACCAGGGCTGACTGGTATAACTGGGCTAGCGGAACAAAGGTATTTACTGTTAACAAGTTGCTTAAAGTGGATTCTTTTTTACTTCTATATACCCAAAAACTATAGCATCACGAAGAGTTGTAAGTAAAAATACACAGTATGGTGTGAAGAAGTGAGGCTGTGGCTGATTTCTTTCTAGACCAGCCTATAGATCACACAGCCTATTGTTGGCAGTCGTGTCTAGTAATTATACTGTGAAATGACCCTTAGATTTCGTGTGGGAGGAGGACCACCAAAACACAGACACATCCAGAATTAACGATTCACTCACTCGTGTGAATAGTCTCCCAACGAGCCCAGCGAATTGAGCCGCTGCTCGAGAGCCAGGATCTTGAAAGCCATGTAACACGAGGACATGACGAGAACACACACCCTGCCAAGAGACAACACCCTTCTTCAATCAAATGGCAAATTTGATTATGAGAATAAAACAAGAGCAAATCCTGTTTTGACATGCAAAAGCAGCCAAGCAGGTCAGTCATATTACTGTAGGTTCAATACATGGATCACAAACGCAATTACTCACAAGAATAGATAGACGAGTAGAAGAGTATTTAGAGACAATGGATAGAGAAACTTCTCTTGCTGGTTGGCATGAGTTGCAGCCTTAACCGGACCTGTGGATGAATACATGTACGTTGAGCAATACATTTCTTGTAATTACCCAAAGACTTCTAGAAAGGAAGTGTAGAAACATCTCTACGCCATTACCCTTGTCACGAATAAAAGGCTCTATAAATATGAAAATGAAAATACCCCCCCATGTTCTTCTGTAGTTACACTACACTATTACCTAAAGCATATTATGCTAAATATAAAAAGCCAAGAGGTTACACTGACCCTGTGCTGTTTTGAACCTTAGCCTGATTCACTAACATCGGAGAATTCCTACTGAACAACTGTATTTTATTTATATTATCCGAGTCCTGACTTCCATTGTCACGCTGTCAGTGATTTATTTAACATCACGCCACAGCAGTGCTGAATTCTTCTATCTTAATTTTCTATAACAGCAGCTCTGATAGTAGTTCTGGCTGCAAGGCAATCACAAGTTTATATTAATGTGCTTTGCTCCAATACGTTATCGCTTCAATATTACGTTTACGATTTTAAAAATGTGTGTAATTGGTAGTACAGTATGACATTCTCTGAGGAGACGTTGTATTTAGCGTTCTGTAAGGAGTCTCCAGTGTTCGACACAGGAGAGTCTTCAAGACGGATGGCTTTGTGGTTTCTCTGTAACGTGCCAAGCTGCATATTTTTGTATTAACTTCAAGAAACAAAGAGAGGCTGGTGAGGACAGTTGTTTGTAGCTGTTATAACAAAAAAAGGAACTAATTTTGTGGGCATTCAAACAATAGCTGCAAATATAAACGGGTTAAAAAGTATGATGTGTTGTTCTTTAATAAATAAACAACTAAAACTCAATGCCAGTGACATCAAAAGAAGCATCAAATATTTTAATGGCTTCAAACAGTAAGGAAAACTATTTCAGGCATCTGACCTTGCTGTGACATTGACCCAGTTTGGATCAATACAGTAAAATCTATTAAGTTCGTCTGCTGGTTGCAAGGATATATCTATATAAATCCTACAAGCATTCAACCACTCGGTCTAGAGATATCGCACTAATCTTGTATGGATGCAACCTAAAAGCATAATGCCTCCGCCACTAGGAATAAAACGTGTTTTATTAAACAAAACATTCAAGATAATTCATTATCTAAACGTGTCAAAATTGTGTTCATTACTAACACCAGGTGACCTCGATCAGGCTTGCGAGCTTTGAGAAAACTTGAGAACTAGTCTGTGGGATTACAAACTGAGCTCAGACACCACGCAGAAGTTGTAAGAAAGCTGTTTGAAGTGAAAAAGAAAATAAAAGTGAAACTATTGAGTGCAGGAGCATTTCACACACCACTGTGTTGCTTTGTGCTGCTGGTCTGCAGGTGAATGTCAGCATGAACGGCCATCTCTCCGCTCTTCATCACGTCCAGGAAGTTTTCAGTGAGGGGGGGGAACTCTAGAGGTAGGACGAAAAAAAAGGTTTATATAAAAGAGTCACAGCACAGCCCTGTTAAAATGGCAGGTTTTTGTGATGTAATAAAAACAAAGATCAATCATGTGAGAACTTTTTCCACCCTCAATGTGAAATTACAACATATAAAAATTAAGTGGAAAAACAAATCAGAAATATCTTAGGGAAAATAGAAAAAAAAAAAAAAGGTTTCAATAACCTGGCTGCGTAAGTGTGCACACCCTTTTATAATTTTGGATGTGGCTGTGTTCAGAATGGACCAATCACATTCAATCTCATGTACAAAAGTAATTCTCATACATCTGTCATCCAGGAAACTATTCTGATTAACCCCAAATAAAAACCAGCTGTTTCTGACTGTTGAGGCCATGGTCTGCAGAGAGCTTACAAAGCATGAACGGTATCTCACTTGATGAAATGTATCGATCAGGAGAGGGGTATAAAATAATTTCTAAAACATTAGATGTACCGTGGAACACCGTAAAGGCTATCATCAACAAATAGAGAAAATGAAGCACCACAGTGACATCACCAAGAACAGGATGTCACTCCAAAATGTATAAAAGGACAAGACAAAGTCTTACCCGGGAGGCTGCCAAGAGACCTACGGCAACATTAAAGGAGCTGCAGAAATATCTGACAAGTACTAGATTACTCTCTGCATGTGACAATCTCTCATATTCTTCCTGAGATATGGGGTAGGATGGCTAGACGGAAGCCCTTTCTCACAAAAAACACCCAAACCATGTGGCAATGTGTGTTATGGTCTGATGAGACCAATTCCAGAATTCCAAAAAGTATGTTTGGCGCAAAAAAAGTACATCACTAAAAGAACACCATACCCACGGGTGAACCGAACCGAACCACAAACCAAAAGAAGATCAATATTTTTGAATGGCCTAGCCACAGCCCAGACCTGACTCCAACTGAACATCTGTGTTGTGACCTGAAGCGAGCTGTGCACAGGAGATGCTCTTACAATTTGATGGATATGGAGTGTTTTTGCAAGAAAGAGTGAGAAAATATTGCTAAGTCAAGATGTGGATAGACTCTTACACAAAGTGAGTAACTGAGTGGTGTAAAATCAAAAGGTGCTTCAACAAAGTTAGTTTAGGGGCGTGATACTTATGAAACTTGTAACTTTTTTATTTTTCCTATTTGTCCGTAAAATGTTTGACTGTTTTTCACTTTATTTCTATACATTGTAATTTAACCTGGTTTCATAACCTACCATTTTAACAGGGAAGTGTAGACTTTTTATATCTCTGAATACAGCATGCATTCATTGTAGCATTTTTTTCCCGACAAACTTATGCCACGTCACAACATTTATTTCCATCCAGAGTTGCATTCATTTGTGGCTGAGATTTTGTACTGAGGACAGGAGAGGTGAACTACTCTGTGAAGTCTTCTCCTGAAGCACATCCCAAAGACTTTCAATGGGGTTAAGACTTTCATGTGGCCATTCCTCAACCACTCTTTCACAAATTCAGCCTGATGAATCATGGTACTGTCATCCTGGAATATACCTGTGCCGTCAGGGGATGGGATAACCTGGTCATTCAGTACATTCAGGTAGTCAGCTGACTTCATTTTATTGCCGCATTATTCTGCTGAGCCTAGACCAACTGAAGATCATAACACTGCCTCCAGAAGCTTGTACAGTAGGCACTATGCATGACGGGTGCATCGCTTCATGTGCTTCCCTTGTTACCCTGATGCACCCATTGCTTTGGAATTGGGTAAATCTGGACTCATCAAACCACATGACCTTTTTCCATTGCTCCACAGTCCAATATTTATGCTCCCTAGCAAACTGAAGTCATTTTTTTCTGATTAGCCTCACTAACAAGTGGCTTTCTTGTGGCCACACAGCTGTTTATTCCAAATCGTGCACGTTCTTGTCATATTGTACTTTTACTCTCACTATTAAACATAGATGTTAGTTTTACTGTCAATTTTTTCGATGTGACTTCACCAAGTGTTTTAAAGATCACCGATCACGATCATTCAAGATTTTTTTCCAGACCACGTTTCTTACACAAAGTTGATAGTTCACCACTATCCTTCCAGGTTTTAATAATGCGTTGGACAGTTCTTAACCCAATTCCAGAGATTTCAGCAGTCTCCTTACTTGTTTTCTTGACTTGAATTATTGCAGACCAATAATTTACCCCTTCTGAAACACAGTAACATTCACAAGCACGGGATACGTCTTCTGACATGGCTGTTTAAGAAATGAGAAGCTGCACACTGCATTGGTTAGGGTTAAAAGAATTGTTGCCAGATGAAACATATTATTCACTGCAATAATGATCCAATCATAAGTATTAAGTATTTGCTTATTTAAATCCAAACAGTGAAAATTTCTTTTGGCCAGGCAGTGTATATAATCCCAAAAACAACATCATTAAGGCATAACATAAAGCATAATGAATGCTGATAAGACAGTCATTAGCCTTGATAAGCCATAATAAAACACTCTGACGCTTTCGCCACTCAAACATATCAAATGTAAACAAACATTTAAAAATAAATTAACAGACTTCTGTTTTGTCAACTTCTGGACACTGATAAAACCAGGTTAAAGTCTTCTCTATACAAGAGTGTTACTGCTCTAATGTTCCGTGAAAAATCTGTTTTCGTTCAAACGTTCAGCAGAACCTTTAACACGTTCAGCAGAGAACCATGAAATGCCCATGCAACATTAACATATTGTTCCCTTACAAACAGGAAATGAATAAAAGCATCTAGTCTGAAGGTTTAGACTTTTCAGGTTTCAGTCCAGTCATAATTGTCAGAGCTTGACCGAAAGAAATGAAATTCAGGGCAGCACAAAAAACCCACACAAAACAAACTAAATTCTAAAACCAGTAATTAAGTGAATGTAAATTACTCCAGAGTAAATAATGCAGGATATTGCATTTTATTTATTAATTTACTAACTACCGCAGAGTGATTGGCTCACAAGTGGTCCGTGTTAAAGACAAATCTGAAGAGGCATGCTGTGATCCAATCACTCATACCACATGCTGGATGCGTCCCTGACAAATCGAAAGACCACCAGGTTCATGGTTTTCAACAAAATGTAATAGCCCGTCCCTGACAGTTGGCATAATGCTTTTACTGATCAAACTAAGAGGCCGACAGTTTAATCAGGAATTGCTGCTCGACATGTCTTTGTGTTTTCATTTGGTATCTGGATAGTAAAGTGAAGTGAAGTGAAGTGACTTTGTGGCTAAGTGTGGTGACCCATACTCAGAATTTGTGCTCTGCATTTAACCCANCATTCACTCCCCCACCTACAATCCCTGCCGGACCCGAGACTCAAACCTACGACCTTCAGGTTCACCTTCAGGTTACAAGTCCGACTCTCAGCCAATTAGGCCACAACTGCCCCAGTATTTAGGATGCTAGCTTTTAAAATGATCTTGGATTGCTTTTTGACAGATCTGGCAACCTTTGTAATCACAAAATGGGATCACAAGTGGTCACGGATCTTAATCCCTAGTCTGAACAGGGATTAGTAGCAGAAGTGCTGCTACAGATTCAAGATGTGGGTGTACTGCACGTAGTGTTGACAGATGGAAGTGGGCAGATTTTAGATCTCAGCTTTCTCTCGTATCGCATTACCGTTGCACTGCCATGCATGAGATCAGCAGACTCTCCACCTCTGCTGTGTTCTTAACCACAACAGACTTACTTAGCTGCCTTACACAGAACTTTGTTTTTTATTATTATTAATTTAACGGTGGTGGTGTCTTCTTACAAGAAATATTTACTGATGGCCTACTTCAAAAAAATCTAAAAAGCAACACTAACACCCTACGTTCTGTAGTCTTAGAGTCACACCACCTTTTGTGTTGACGGCTGCTGAACACAGTGATGTAATCATGGGCAGGTCAACCTCCAAGAGCAACATCTGGGAAACAGTCGTACCTGTTTGACCTGTAACCTGATCTAATCTTATTGCCTGCTGTTCCGCATTAATAGTTTGTTTGGTCTGCAATGTTATCACAATTTATTCATAAGTATTAGTGAGTTTTCAAGCCTGATTATATTACTGAGATCATATATTATTTATTTTATTTATTTATACCATCAGCTGCATCACTGCAAACTGTAGCAGTTGCTTAATTGTTTTTAATAAATTACTGAAATCATAAAGCCTGTCAAATATATTTACTTGTGAAGCATCTTGAGAGCAGATTAGTTAGTAGTCAACAACCTTAGTACATTTGTGCTTCCAAGCAACTGTCACTAAACATGATTAAAAATATGTATCGTTTACTTAAAGAAAATAAAAGATATAATGTTTATTCGCACTTCTTTTCAAGTTTATGAGGCACTTGAATTAAATAATGATGTATTACCACTTTACTGGAGAGTGACTGTCAGAGTTTTCTCATTACCAGATTTATTTATTTAGCATGAATGTAAAATGGCTGATTGACTCACTGCTATTTTTTTCTACCATCAGATTATTTTCTATCTTCTTCTTCTTTCGGCTTTTCCCTTCAGGGGTCTCCACAGCGAATCATCACTCTCCACCTATC
>CM074961.1:13003099-13044167 GCA_037577455.1 Pangasius macronema
TTTCATTCCTCTTCTCTCCAGCGCAAACCTCCACCTCTCCAGGTTTTCCTCCACCTGCTCCCTGCTCTCACTACAGACCACAATGTCACCCGCAAACATCAATGTGATCTGTAGTACGTGTGTGATCAGATTATTTTATATATGTATCTTATAATATGAACACACTCACTGAGTGTGATTGAAGTGTCAGTAAAATAAGCTTTGCCACAAGTTCAAGGTGGCCATGCCATTTTTTGGGGAACATGACGTTTGTCTGAACTTTGACCCAATCACAGTTGTTTTTGTTATTGTTCTTTTGGCTGCTCCCATTAAGGGTTGCATGTTTGATTTGGCACAGTTTTTTACGCCGGATGCCCTTCCTGACACAACCCTCCCCAATTTTGTCCAGGCTTGGGAACAGCACAGGGAGTGCACTGTCTTGTGCAACTCCAGTGGCCGGGGTTGGTTCCCTGGCCGCTGAGGCCTAACTACCTCTGACCTGACAAAAGTAAGAGATGATAAAGTTTATTTCTGCCACATTTTCCAATAATTTCACTGGTGTTGTCTAAAAGTCAACCCTCTCCACCAACTGACTATTAATGACCAGAGCTGACCGGTCCAACCTTCCTCTTCTGAAGTTAACCACCATTTCTATAGTTTTATCAATATTCAAACTGCCTTATTTACAACACACCATTCCGCTAAAGCTCCCACCAAATCCCTGTGTACAATTCAATCCCTGTTAGTACCAGACTCACTATTGTTGTATTATCTAGAAATGTATACATGATGATGTAGCCTGCGCCGAAATTAATGTAGCGCGTGTGTAAAGAGTAAACTGCACGTGAACTGAGGATACACACCAGCCATCTTCTCATAATCTGGAGTCTGGGAGCCTGAACTGCTACTGTCCAGCATGTCCTGCCTTCTCTGGCGCACTACTCCATCAAGATCGGAAAAATCAGCTGAGAAGTCCTGCATGCACAAAAACACACACAAACCGTTAATGCACATGTCATGAAAGCAGACAATCCATCTACTCAGTACAAAGCGCACAAACCTTAAACTATTAACAGCTCACTTCACACAGTGACACCATGGTGACTTTACACCATGAGGGCTGTTCTTGGAGTCGCACGACAAACCTGAGCTGGAAATGAAGAAACCACAGGCAAATCAACACTAACCAGAGGAAGTGAAGAAGGACAGTCCCCTCTGAAGCTGTTCTCTGCTGATGATGTGATCGGGGTGCTGCCTGCGTTCTCCGCCTAAAATGGAAAAGAATGCATACAGACACAGTGTCATAACATGGCTTTGCTGATTTGTTATATTGCAGAGAAACATTCACTTACATGTAAATGAGTGCAGACTGAGAGCAAGACCTTGTATGTAGTGTCCCGGGACAGGAAAGACACTAACACATGCTAAATAAGATACAATCAAATGTGAGTAAGTTTTGTCAAAGATTATTCCCATGACATGTTATTTAACGTACTATCAGACCTCAAACGGCTTACCCGTTCAGTCGTAGTTGTGATAACAAGTGCATTTGGCACCAAAAGGGCAGTTTTTGTCTTCTTTATGAGGGTGACAGAGAGAACTGGGATAGCAATCTGTGGCAACAAAAAAAACCCAATTGTTATGTTAATGAACCTTTTCTTTGTTCTTAACTAAATTACCTGGGATGCCTGGCACGTCTGTATCAACTTGTGATTTCAGTAAGTACCTTGGTATCTCTGCCAAATACTTTGGAATGGAAACAAATCCAGTTATCAGAGACAAAAAGCCTTCCCTGATAAAGAATGTCCTTCTGTAGAGCACAAGTATAACCTAAGGACAGACACAGGCAATAGATAAGATAGAAAAAGAAAAGAAATTCCTTTCAGCGCACGGTACTGATAAGTTTGTAATGATGTAAATCACTCTGACAGAGACAATGAAACGGCCAGAGTAATCTAATGAAACGCTGAACACAATACTGACTTACTTTGTTTGAGGATCTCATCGTTGCTTATTTCTTTGAAGAGCTTATGATATTGTGCATTGGCTTTAGAGAACTAGAAATAAACCAAAAATAATATACACACACACAAATATATAAGGAATAAAACATGACTGGAGAGAAGTAATGATAATATAATACGCTTTATAAGGCACTGAGACTTTGCAGAAAACTTTACCGTATCAACAAGTACACATATTTCTTTGTTAAATAAAAATTTTTAACAGAAAAAAGTCAACATCTGCTTGTTATTAACCTTAGATTACGAAGAGTGTCCGCTACATAAATCCCTGTGAATTAGTTGCTGTTGTTAGTATAAAAATAATAACATTTTAAAACAAGCACATTAATATAAACCATGATTTGCTTCACAGACTCTCACAGAAATGACTTCGCTTGTTTGTACTAAGAGAAATAGTACGATTTTGTCCATGTATACATCATTTAATGCGTCCAGAGTGTGTGTTTCAGTGCATACCTGGCTGTACTGGGTTTTCTTCCTCTCTAGTTTTGACTCTGAGTCTGGTGGGCTGAGTGTGAGTGAGGGTTGATCGGCCAGCTTAATCCTTCAAAGGTAAAGGAAATAAAAATGCAGAAGAAAGCATTTGAAATCTGTAAGAAAAGCTTTACATGATCAGCAAAAAGTCCTGAAGTCCTGACTTCTACATTTAAAGCCCCAGATGGGACCAACAGATGCACCTGGAAACAAACACGATTGTGCAATATGCATGCCTACTCAGTTTTAGTGGTGCGCCACATTTGGAGACAGTCACATGGTGGCTGTGGCACCGTATGAGCAGTTCAGCGCTAAGGCTTTCAAGCATGTTTATTTGAAAAAAAAAAATATATATATAATATATCCCCAGATAAATGTTCAGACGGAAGCTGTAAATGTTTTGCAACATGGGCTAATGATTCATCCAAATTCATACAAGACGACCTGTAGGACAACTTACAATTAATTAAGATAAAATCAAGGGTGGTGGTAATAGTCACACCTGTTACTTATAATTTCCTTCAAACTGATCTCACCCACTGAATTACCAAGGAAGTGTAAACATGTCTAGGTTTGTTTTCTCAGCTGATATTAGCTTGGGTTTCTTTCCCTATTAGCACATCGGGCCTAGTATTTGATAGCATGTTGACCTTACTTTAATTTTTCTAGGCCATTTTTCTCATCTTACTTTCCTTACATTATAAAACGGCCTCGTCTTTTCAACTAAAGCCACAAAAAGAGCTTCACAGAGTGCTCAAATAGATGGGATTTTCCCACAATTCATTAGGACTCATAAAGCCCCTTGAATGAACAGTGAAACGTCTTTGTAACTGGAACATAAGTCCAGCTGTCAAGGCTATGAGACATTCAACAGGACCATTACGGAATAAGAGACTTTGTTTATGGCTAAAATTGTAGGCCAGGATACATGGAAACCTTCCTCAGAAGTCTTTGCAAAACAACAAAAAACCCACTGACACGCTTGTGCACTGATCCATAACTGCGTGTTTGCACAGCGGTGAGGTCTGCAAACAACACTGACGCAAACAGGCATAAGACCAGGTTGAATGAGGCGAGCCATGCGCGATGCAACCTGAACGACTTGTCAGTTTACCAGTACTTCGGATATGCAAGTCATCTCGTCTCACATGATTAAACTGTTTTATTACAGGCTCAAATTACTGAAAATGACTGAAGACGATTCTCAAAATAAAGGCATGATAGTAGTACGAGGTGGTGGAAAAATGTCTGAAGGCAGACAACAGGGGTTAGTACAGGGGTGTGGTGTAATCATTGTAATGGCACGACATAATGACATAAACAGCTAATTGTTCTGTTCTGTATCACGTTAGCTGTCACAACCAGTAAAGCCTTACACAGACGAAATTTAATCATGTTAGTTGTATTCATTTGGGAATAGCTGACATTGCAGAACTGAATAAAAATAGTTGCAGACTAACAGGCTGCCAATTTGTATTAGTTTGTTTTTATTCTGGCAATAAATTGGCTGTAGTTATTTATCTATTTAGATAAAAACAGACCAAAGCATAACAAAACAGAGCCCATACAATACAGCATGTTCTTTGCATATATTATGGCTGCAAATGCAGCCTTCACCACAGTTTTCCCTTTTTTTTTGGGTGTGAATGAAGAGACCACGTGGCATTGTGGGACGGCGTATACATCCAAATTGGACTGAGAATTTTCAAAATAAACACTGTACATTGTTGTGCAAATTCTGTCCATCAGTGTGCATACTGGTGCACTCATTCTCACAGCTATTCTTTATTTATAGCAACGTGTGTAACAATAGGAAACCTTCTCCGTTAAGAACTCGCATATTTTAAGTAAGGTTATAAATAAAACAAGATGTAATGCTCTATTACAGAAAAGGAATCCCTGATGGGTGGTGTGATATGTTGCCACTCTGAACTCGATCATTTCCAATAGCAGCCACATCACCTGATTTATTCCTCTTAGACTTCTTCTTCTTCTTATTCTAGACTTTTATAGGTGTATTTAATGCTGTGGAACGGCCGAGAGACACATTGCGTCCTGTTATCATGTAAGTTAGAGCAGCTACAATTAGCAGTTCCCTCACAGCCTTATTTTTTCCTCCTAATAAGAAAGAAAACAAACAAACCAAAAAAAACTCATGGAAAAGAGAAACCGGAAGGAGGAAACTCCTCTGCAGACAAAAACTCATGGAGTGTTATAAAGCGCTACCACAGGACGCTTGTGTCAAGCAGACACTCCAACCCTAATCTACTTTTCTGTGATCTGTGCCAAAGTATGTAACCTGCTGTCCATCTCTGTTCAGCCTTCATGCACTTGATAATGCTGATAGGGACACCTTTACTGTCATGAGTCACTTCTTTTCTGTGCTGGCTGTGAAGGCACTTCTACATCCTTACTGTGGGTGGAAACATGGCTGCGTCTCACCTCAGGCTAGGAGACTTCCTCCTGCACTCGGACAGATCTGACTCTGTGTCGATGGACACCTGAAGGTCGAATGCTGACTTTCCACCTTTCTTCAGCTTCTCCTCTACATTTTCAGCCTCTGAGCTGTGGATGTGCAATAAATGAATCCAAAGAAAAAACAGTAAAGACAGGATTTTGAGATTCTGAGCTGTGGATGTGCAACAAGTGAATCCACAAAACAAAAGAAACAAACAAAAACAAAACAGTAAAGTCAGAATGTTCTGCTTTTGAGCTGTAGATGTGCAGTTAAATCTAGAGCAAACAGAAAAACACAGGAAGACAACACAAACACAGCTGCAGTGAAATGAAATAAGAAGTCTGGTGTCTAATTTAACTCAGGAACAGTAACTCTCTGCATTTGTCACAGCTGAACCTCACAACCTTCTGTTAATTTTTCAAAAATATTCGCTTTATATTTCAGCCTCTGGGCTTCAGAAAGCGATTCACTCCTGTAATTACAGCCAAGGGTTGATTTGTTAACGAAAGCAGCTGCAAAGTTGTAAAGCAAACTAAGCGAGGTAGGTGAATTTGCAAGTAAAACAAAATGGCACACTGAGGACACTTCAGCGTCTTCTACAAATTGTTGGAAAGAGCAAACGTGCTACTTGTACATTTAAGAAACATTACGACTGGCCTATTTGACCATAAATGGCAATTCGCGGAGAAAACAGCAAACAAACAGAAAAGTGAAATACACTCCTGGAAACTAAGTCGAGGCCAGGAGTTGTGAGCAGCGCATCTGGTACTAGCTCAGTGGGGGCTCAAAGTGTAAACCATTAACTTTCCCACCAGACTGAGTTAGCTTAGCAGGCTAATAAAGGCTTCTTCTGCTTGGTGAGGATGAAAACTAAAGCAAGCGGACTTACTTAGCTTGTATTCGCAGCTCTTTCTTGTCAATCCTAGCGGTTTTTCCTCCTTCAGGTGATGATAGCGGAATGAAAGTCCGGTCTGTCTGCTCGATCATCAGCACCATGGCGCAGATTTACTGCACACACACACACACAAACACACACACTGCTCAGCTCCCCCCAAACAGCCGCTACACACAAACAAACACACAGGAACCCATACACACACTCTTCTGAGAACTCTCCATACACTGGCGCTACATTTGCGAAGGAGGTCCTATCTAGGAACGGGCGCAGAATGGAAAAGTAAACACAGGGAAGTGTCGCCCCCTTCTGTCGAGAAGAGGAAGCATCCTCTGGGTCCTAAACCGAGTCGCCACTGCGCCACCTTGTGGACAACACGTTAAGCTACTTTATTAATTAAACAAAACAAAACAAAACAAAAATCTATCTATCTATCTATCTATCTATCTATCTATCTATCTATCTATCTATCTATCTATCTATCTATCTATCTATCTACATTTAGAAACACACACACACACACACACACACACACACACACATATATATGGTGTGGGTGTGTGTTTGTTTCTAAATATTAATGTAAATTGGGTCCCTTATTACGAGTGAATCACATGATCTATATTGTGTGTTTGTGTGTGTGTGTGTGTGTGTGTGTGTGTGTAGTTACTGATTGTCTGCAAAAATGTCACTCATCATCAAAAAACGATGTATTTTTAATGATCTATAGTAATTCCCATAGATTTATTGTAAAATCATTGATGATAATCATTTTTTGTCATATTTGACCCTAAATGTTCAAAGGTACTAGAATTAGACCTGAGCTGTCCTTACTTGAACTAGAATGTCCTAAATGTTGTTGTTAACTTTATTACAAGTCTTTAGAGTCATATACGGCAAATTAATTAGACTGTTTAAGATAAGAAGATTAGTACAATTACAGTAACATTATATATCGCTTTGCAGCATTTCTGAGATTTTGGCCTTCATTGGATTTAGAAAAACAATATTGTTTTTTTGTTTGTTTGTTTGTTTGTTTTTAACTAATAATATGAAATGTTGTTAAAAATGCAGGTGAGACAGTCGAGCCACCTGTGATTCACATGCTGTTCAGATGTTATGGCCTGTTATTTTATGGTATGTAGATCATTCTCTACACTTTTAATAAGGGACCCAGTTTACATATTAACATTTAGAAACATTTACAAGCCCCATAAATTAATGATCACTGGATGTTGTGCCCATTAAGAAGATGCTGATGCTATGTGGTGTCTTTTCATTAACTACTTTAACATTTGAAATGAGTCTGGATGCTCAAGTGTGAATGTGTGTTAATGAGCCTGCAAATGGCTTTAGAAGAAGGCAGTGTTGTCTCCACAACTCTCTGTTTGTCTCGGAATCTGCCTGGACGCATTCACTTGGCTATATTTTACACAAAGCTGCATGGACATGTCAAAGCAATGTCATAACAAATATGCACTAAAGTAAATCTGTCACTTGAGGCTCGATTAAGCTTCCTGTTCTTGTTTTATTTGCTCTTCTAACTACACTATATGGCCCAAAGTATGTAGACACCTGACCATGACACCCATATGTGCTTCTTGAACCTCCTAATCCAAAGGCATGGCATTAATATGGAGTTGCTGCTATAAATAGCCTTCATTCAGACCGGGATCCCTTGTTAAAGGTGCAATAGTCATTTGTTTATTCCTTACTAGTACAAATTACCTGGAAGATATGTAGATGAACTTTGGATTAATCGCTGAGAAAATCCAGTTGGAAAATGTGGTTCCGGTCCGGAATGCTTGTTTGTGTTTGGATGGACCTTCTGTCGGTCATTTTATAGACACTATACTCTATAGGCCACTGAAGATCCTGGGGACGGAGCTTCGTGAACATGGGTGGGAATCATTCAAAACAAATCGTTGAACCCACCTAAATATTAGAGAACTAATCTTGAAAAAAGGACTAATCTTACCTACTGCACCTTTAATTTCATGAGTGCGAAACTTTTGATTTATTTATTTCACTTTACTAAGATGAAAGTTTTATCTGTTGTTTGCAGCTGATGGTTGCAGAACCCATGTATTTGATCTGAATGTGCTAGAAAGCCTTTAACAAACAGGAGTTTTGGTACTGAAGCACTGAAATCCATCTCATTTAACATGTCTAGAATGATGTTCAAGATGGCTATGGTGTAGGACAATTTTTAAGTGTACTTGCAATTGATAGCCAGCAGAGAGTGCCAGAGATTAAACTGTGGCGCTTCATGGCACACACACACACACACACACACACACACACACACACACACACACACACACACACACACACACACACCCCACAGAGATGAACAAGCACTGTGTTTAACACACACAGGACTGGTATCACAATTTAAACACCATAGGGGGATGACTTANACACACACACACACACACACACACACACACACACACACACACACACACACACACACACACACACACACACCCCTCAGAGATGAACAAGCCCTGAGTTTGACACAACAAATTCATTGCTGACATTTTAAACAACTTAATGCTATTACACTGACTGAAAATGGAGTAGTGACGGTATATAACTAAATTGGTTTACAGATTGGGTGTAGATAGGATCTGGTACAAGGAGCTCAAGATGCAAGAGAATTGTATAAGAACCTAAAGCCTGAACTGTAAAGTGTTTATGTATTCAGCTTTGGCTGCCTGAATGGTATGTCTTAAACTTTTGAAGTATGTTTTCAGAACATCCATGTAACAACTTTTTCAGTCCTAATTACTGTTTAATCTGACAGCGTCTCTGGTGGAGGTGTCTCTGTTGCTAGCATACATTCTGAAACAAGCCCGTGAAAGTGTGAAAGAAAAGAAAAGTAAGGGGAGAAGAAAAGTCTTGTCAGAGTTCATTATGTGTCCAGGGAACAATGCTGAAAGCGGCAACGCAAGCTGCACTGTGCCGAGCTGCCATTAATCATGGCTGACAAGGAACCAGGGTTAAAGGTGGGAGAGTTGCCAGTGCCTCTGATAGTGATTATAGAGAAAGAGAACGAGAGAGAATAAAAACTCTCCTAGCAGCCCAGACCACTTTCATATAACATATGGACTGACGTTTCAATAATAAGACCATATCCTAACCTTAGGATTAAACATAAATTCACACAAACACAATTGAAATGTGACATTTTTGCTGAAACGAGAATATTTGTTTTGCTCCGGCTTCACTAATTGAGACATGAAGTGTGAATAACAAAAGTGACACTTATAACCTAGGTTGTACAACACCAAAAAAATGAAGGAAAAGCAAAAATAAACTACAGACTGCCATTTGCCAAGCACTGCAAATTCAGTCATAATGTATGAGTAGCAGAATCTACTCTGACATATCACCCCAAGAGTGTAATCCCGCTTTGCTCCTTTCAGAGTCACAAAGCGATTGCACTGCTGAAAAATCCAGCTTGTTCTGACTAGCTACCAGCTGCCAAAACACAGGCTGAGCTGGTAGACCATCTCTGGCAGCCGACAAGTTATTTTCTATCTTACGTTCTATTTGAATATATCAATCAGTAAATGTTTGAAATTTCTAATTGCCTTACTATTTTCTTCAAAATAACCTGTCTACTAATGCTCAGAGCTTCAGATTTTGATCATCTCTTATTATCTTTCTTCAGCGAAACGGATCCTTGACGATGCAGAGCTGCTCCTTGCTACATCATTCAGTGGCGTCGCCTCCTCTGAGGATAGCAGAGAACAGACAGGGAGAGAAAAAGAGAGAGAACATAATGGACCCGTGACTGGAGGAGATTGAGGCTCTGTTAAGTGCTCGGCTTGAAAGCATGTCTGGCCTCATTAGCTGTCAGTTGTAACAATACTGAACTGGCAGTGAAGACAGGTTGGAGTCTCGTGGCCATAAATCACAGGCCGACAGCCCTCTGACAGGCTGGGAACTAGCGCACATGCAGGCGCCTTTTCTTGTTCCTCTCGCTCAGCACATCTGAAGCTAGAGCAAACACACATGCACACACACATTACACACACAGGCCCACCTAAAACAAGTCATCAAAGAGCTAGCAGTTTCCTTTTTTTTTTAGATTAGGCTAGATTTCGATTCATTTGGGTACAAGGATTGAACAAGTTTTTGGATTGAACATGTGACGGGCTTATATATTCTGTTAAATATTATTTAAATGCCTATTCGGACGATTATCTTAAATGGCTGTGAGGCCATAAATACTTGCTCTGTGTATGTATGTATGTGTTTTGCCTGGAGCACTAAGAGCTTTCATGTCATGTCAATCTGCCTGTGTGCATTAGGTTGATGGGGAGTAGTGCAGTGGGACTGCTGAGGTGGGTGCGTGTAGGTGGGTGTTTTTGGGGAGGTTAAGGGGGGAAAGAGCAAGGCCTCTGGGTCATTAATCACGGCCTCTGACATGTCGAAGCAGGGGCTGTAGCCCCCCTGTGCATACAGCTGGGCCACACTGCTGGCACGGGAGGTGCATATCCCACAAGCTTCTGTTGCTTCTGCTTTCCTTCTTTTTGCTCATTCTTTTGACGACCATTCACTCTTTCATTCAGTCATCCATCCATCTGCATCAGCTGTCTGTTCAATCTCTGACATCATCCATCCAGACAGTCATCCATCCACCGAGTGATCAGCTCAGATCACATTTATTCTGCCTTTGGTCCTTCCCCAGGATGCAACATTTATACGCTCGCAAAAAAATAGGATTCCTGGGGCACTTCTGAGAAACTACGCACAGCCGTTCTCTTTCTCCATCCATTTATCTTCCTTAATTTCTTTGCTTGTCTTCTATATGTAACTTATTCCAGATGAGCCCTGCCTGGTTCTCGCTTGATTTCCAGATTTACAGGCCCTGGGGATTGGTTTTAAACTGGAAGCTTTAGAAAGTTCTTTGTTTTTTGAGCGAGTCCTCACGAGCAGGACTGAGAAATAAGAAATAGGCTGTGAGTCCTGGGAGGATTTCAAAAGCCTATTTCAGACCAGTAGGTCCTCAGTTGTCACGTGAAATATGACTGCTTCTCTTCTCCAAAGAATAAATCTCCCTGTTTGGTGTCCTTACATAGCATGGAGGTTTTGGTTTCTCTGTTTCCCATCAGTAAGTTTTTTTTTTTTCCATCCAAAATCATATTCAACTTTCTTGAGTACATTAGATCTCTGACAGGAACGACTTTACATTTGACAAACAATATTGTGGTTGTTTGAGTAAGTTCTACCACTTTAACTTAACAGCCATAATTATTCTTGTGGATCTTGCGGAGCATGTTAATAGATCAAGTGGAGTCAGGAGGGCAGGAAAGAATGCACGGGTTTTTAAATAAAAGTCTTTGAAGACAAATTGTAACATGAAAAGTGAGTGTAATTCCTATTTATTTTTCTTCATCTTTTTTTTTTCCCTCTTGCAGCAAGCTCCCCTGTTGCAAGCTTTTCCACAGGCTGATTGAATCAGACACCTTCATTTGTGCAGAGTATGAGGTCAAAAGGCTGGAGCAACCTGAGAGAGAAGGAAAAGATGGTGATGTAAGATTTTTACTGTGGGTTCGAGTGTTAATACTGGTATA
This sequence comes from Pangasius macronema, assembly GCA_037577455.1. Taxonomy (NCBI): domain Eukaryota; kingdom Metazoa; phylum Chordata; class Actinopteri; order Siluriformes; family Pangasiidae; genus Pangasius; species Pangasius macronema. The sequence goes on from CM074961.1 coordinate 13,014,518, forward strand.
TTTGTAGGGCTAATCTATGTTGATTACGAGAAAAAAACAAAGATGAAGTATGTTACCTTACGAATGACATATGGACTGAATTGACGAAATGTGACACCACCTACATATGTTAAAAGAAGAGATGAATATCTACTAAATTGTGCAAGCATGTATGGACATTAACTAAATTACTTAAAACTGAAGCTGATTTAATGTGGCACATGAACTGACAGAGTAATTTTGTATTTTCTTGTTTAATGAGCTGCAATTTCACCAAGGGCAAAAGCAAACACAATGCAGTTTGCTCTCTCTCTCTCTCTCTCTCTCTCTCTCTCTCTCTCTCTCTCTCTCTCTCGCTCGCTCGCTCTCGCTCTGGCTTGGTTCTATTCTGTTATTTTACCGCAGTGTGCTCAGACCCCACCTTCCTGCTGTTCAAACCACAGCAGTGCCACACACACAGGGCCTGCCATAAATCAATGGACAGGATCGTGTCTGCCAGTCAGACTAAACAAGAGCATTTGTGCTGCTTCGCACTCAGCCATTAATCATCTTGACAGTTTGAAAAACACATTTCCCCTTTAATGACTGTATTTGGAGAATCACGTCTGCTTCCTCTCTTTGCATTGCTCCTGCCCTCTTTTTTTCCTCTGAAAGGAGCTCTTTTCTTACCAAAAGGCTACAGAGAAAGGGGGAGAGAAAGAGTAAGAGAGAGAGAAAGAGAGTGAGAGAGTCAGGCCATTCAGTGTTCTAATAACAGTTGACAGCAAAGTAAATGTTGATATATGCAAACCTCTGATTAGTCATTGTTTCAAAAAAATCAAAAGTTACTAACATTGTACTTGTATTATCTTATGTTTCTCTTATTATTATAATGCCAGCAACAAATACTAATATTAAAATAATTCTTTCATTCTTTCATTTTCATCATTTCACACATCCGGACATGTTGTCAGCTGGTATAACTGTAATTATTCACTGCTGTGTCACTAATCAGTCACTCATCAGCCATGAAAAATACAATGAAATCATTGCCCATATTTCCTCCAAAAAACACAAGCATACGTGCTGCGAACAATTTGATTGAAGACCAACCAACAAACCAGAGGGAGCGGCTCTGATTCGGGTCAGTGCAAGCATCTGGGCTCGGTTATGTGCATGAAAAGGGGCCGAATATACCGTGAGGAATGTTCGAAGGAGACTGCGAGACGAATCGAGGCCCAGTCGGTTAGCCATGACGCTGCCAAAGCACGTTTCTCCACGAAAGTCTTGCGCGTGACGCATACAAGCTGACAAGTCAGCGGCGTTCCCTCCGAGTGCGGGCAGATCTAAACCAGCTGGGGCCGTGCATATTAGTGGTTGGCCATAATTGCCATTGCCCTTTTGTAAGGCAGTCGAGGCCTAGCCTGTATGTTTTGTTGCGTTTCAGAAGACGGCCATCGGGGGAATGGGAGAACTGTGGAACGAGCTGGCTTTTTACGCAAACATATACAAGGCAGGTTAACTGACTGTGGCATTAGGGCAGTTCACTGCAGAAATACAGTTGTAGACTTGGAGGGTCAGAAAGGATTTGTTTGATCATAGTTTTAATGATGGCATGGAATAAATGTCATAACCCACACACAGACACCCACACATTTGATCTGCTCTTCCGCAACATTGAGTTGCCACCAGGCCTTCAGATATTGTGAAATATTGGTTTGATCCATTCAGGGGGATGAGGAAGTATCACATAAGGGTTACGAGTTGTGCTCAGATCTGATGAGCGTTGGTTCCAGATCTCAGTTGAGCCTAAGAAATGATGAACACTTGCAGACTAATGAAACAGTGACTCCAAACTCAGTCATCATTAATCACTAGCTCTTGTTGGTCTTCTACCCCCCTACGCCACCATCATTTCCCAGTTTACCCTCATCATGGGAGAACGGCTCATAACCAATAAGTGTACATGAGCCTCTTGATTCTCTGTGTTTATGAGTTTAGTTCATCTCTCTGTGTACGAATGTGTGTCCATCCAGGGCTTTTACCAGTAACTGATAACACTGTAAGGCTCCACAGATACACAGTAGTCCATCTTGTGTCTCTGCCTTGGGCCTGCAGTGATATATCTCCTCAGTATGAGCAGCAGGGATGACAGAAATAGAGTGTGGGTGTTGATTCCTGCCATGGCTGGGAGCTGGGGAGGAGAGTGAGAGATGGACAGAGTGATTGATGAGTAGCGAAAGAGGAAGAAAGGGAAGATGGATCAGATGACAATGTGATGGACGAGCTACAGCAAAATGGAAAATGGCGCCACCATTCATCTTTCCCTCGAGAGCAGACCTCTGCTCTGGAAATTTCATCTACCACACCTTTTATTCATTTAGGACAGACAGTTATCAATGGGCATGTCGTGTTAGCTCAGATTTGTTCTGTGAGTTCACTATTACCTAAATTAATGCCTGGAATGAGTGACATGCACTCAAGCCTCAGGGGGTTAGAAGAATAAGAACGCTAGCAGCTAAAATTATAATAATATGTGTGGTACAGTGAATACCATGACCTTTTTTTGTAGAAGTCACTGTGGTATATTAGTTCCCTTGACAGGCTGATCACTCGCAGTGAGGGGAAGTAAAGTGACCTGCTTGCCTGGCAAATATGTCCACTCATGTCCAGCCAAGTGGATCTGTTCCTTCACTCAGCATCACAAATAGAGATTTGCAGGATGTCTAGGAAAAGCGAGATTAGGCGACATCTCAGGTTCCCTGGCTAGAACTGATGGAGACATGATGCCTTTTTCTATGAGGCAGGATCAGTGTTGGAAGCTTCGCAGTCAATAGCATTAAGTAAGCAGCACCTCCCAGAGTGGTCCCAGATCAGTTTGGATAAGAATGCAACCAGATTCTGAGCCTCGAGGGGCCCAGGCACTGTAACCTTGCAAGCTAGGTGCCAGTATGTATGACTGATGATATACAGATAGTGACCTGACAGGCCCTGTTGTGGTTCTTTACAAGGCTATGCAATAATATTGTTGCCAATCAAACTGCCAACGTGAGCCATGGCAGTGGGATAGTGTCATCCAAAACCAACAAACCAGGATCAGCTGAACAATTTTAAGCCTTTCCTTTTCTTATCATTGATGACCTGGGACCTGTGGCCAATCAAAGCATCAAGATTCACTACTCGGATCTCAGTTGAAATGCCGAACACTTGCAGGGTGATGGAAGACTCACTCCCAAGTCATAATTAATCATTGGCCCTCATCTGTCATCTGCCCAGTGATGGCCTCAGACACCACCATCATTTCCTATTTTACCCTAACCATCCTCCACCATTACAGGCTGCACAGCAAACCTGACCCATGCTGGCAGTTAAAAGCACAGATTGTTTTTCGGATGATGAAAAAGGAGCTAGAACACACAAGCGTGCCTGGGCAAAAACAGCTACGGTTCCTCTTTGGAACCTGAAAGGCCAGGCGGCTTTCCTTAGGGAATATAAGCGGCTTACACCACAAAGTTAATCTGTTAATTACAAAAGTGTGATTCATAGTAGCGAAAAAAAAAATGACTGAGTGTAATTAAATTTAATTGAAATGTCCACGGCAAGGCACTCCTCGAGGATTAATTACTACACACACAGAAGAATGGGGAACGAAAAATAACATGTAAGAACGGAGACCTTAACAGCACACATCAAACAATAACCTTTAAGGCAAATGCTTGCGTAACTATAACTCATCAGCAGATACGTTAGTTGACATCTGCTGTCACACTATGTGACATGAAAGAGAAAGACGTCATACTGGACAAAAAGACAACAGAGGAGGGACAGTAGTCTTCTCGGCTATAATTACAAACAAACATGAAAGTTGTACAACAGTACCACACCTAAAATATTTTGATGACACACTCCAGCATGATGCAGAGGCAGAAATCAGTTGCATGGCCTGCAATAAGACAGTGTTCTATATTTATATCTTTGTAGCCAAATACAAAAAGCATAGGGTGTAGCATACAATGAAATGTTAATAACAGACCTGTAGCTATTGTTATGTAAAAGGGGCTTGGTATTAACAGTGGGCAGTTAGCCTGATTAGTTTAAATCTTGCAAACAAGACTCTATGATGTGTGATGAAATTTGTGTTTAATCAATCCCTAAATAATTGTACATGTAAACCTGATTACTTGATTATGCTGCCAATTCAAGGAAAGATGTGATCAAGATTGACGTGGTGAGTTAGTCACACAGCACTGTACTCTGTCTTGACCTATTGAGTCCCGTTTCCAAAAAAACTGCTCGGGTAAGTTGATAGATATCGCACTTCCTGATATGGTCTCCAGAGACCTGCCTTATAGAGACAGGCCTGGACCAATCTAACATGTTGCTGATAAGATTTCACTTCGATTGCTAGTAATGCTATAATGAAAAAGTCTTGTTTTCAAGACTATAGTCCTAGACACACAAATTAATTGTGAAAATGCACAATAGTGAAGGTCTAAATAGCAAATATACTGTATGTCATTATTAATATAGAACATTAATCACAGACGGGATTAATATGACATTGAAGGAAGGATGAAGAAATACGAAAGCATGGAGTTTAAATATAACCATTTCATTTATTTAACAAAATTATAACTCCAAAGTTGGACAGCTCTGCCATCGCTATTTTTCTTTTTTTTTCTTTCACTGAAGCGGCACCTTAACCAGCCTAGTAATTTCAACACTTTACAAAAAATATTACAGCTCTTAAAGTCATTAATTTGTAAGCTGTTAAAAATAAAAAATAAGCATTTAGAAAGGCTAGAAGGACTTTGACATGCACATTCATACCGCACAGACACAATAAACAGACTGAGTCAGACAGGGCAGATTTATGAAAAGAAAAGTATCGTCTGAAGCTTAAGATTTGCAGCATAGTGTGTACAAATAATGGGCAGAGAAGAACAATTAAATTGAGTGAAATGAACAGATGAACTTTGTGAAAGTAAACTGTTTTGGATTACAAACTGGAAAAAGCCAAGCGCTTGTTAAAAAATAAATACAATTCTGTTCGAAAACTGCATTGGCGCTTCAATCTCACACAGTCTCAAGCTTACATGCACCCTGGAACACCCATAATTTTAGCCATTAGGGAGTCGATGGCTTCCTTTTTTGTCCACCTCTTCTGTTCCATTCACTTCCTTTTTCCCACTACTAGGAAACTGGAGACAGGTTCAAATCCCAAGTGGGATATATTAGCAGTCATCATGCAAGTGCGCTGCTTGTTCTGGCTCTAGAATTCTGAAGCAATGGAGTCCATTTCACTGGTAGCCAAGGGCTGAGGCAGCTCCCAGTCTCTGACTGTAGAGGGCGTAGTGGGAGTAATAGGGTGCGGAAGTTGGTAAAGAGTGCATGGGCAGTGTTGGTGCTGTGGGCAGTGGCATTTTACTGTAGGGATGGTATCGAGCCAAGCCCAAACTCGGAGGTGCCCTCAATGAGAAGGAAGCAGGAAGGGAAGCTGGACTGCTCTGGGGAGGCAGATGGAGGTGACATGAGGAGGAGGATGATGGGTATGTGGACAGGAGCTTTCCATCCACGCCTGGCAATGAGGTGTGTGTGCGCAGGTGGGCTAATAGCTCATCGGAGGTGGCAAAGCGCTTATCGCATGGCCCGCTGGCTGAGACCCAGTTGCAAGCATGTGGTAGAGGGTCATTGGGCAGCATGAAGCCGTACGTGTATAGTGGATGAGAGAGTGATGGTGTGATGCTGGAAGACAATGAGCTCTGGTGGAGCGAGTGCAATGGAGGATGAGGGGGGTAAACCAATGGGAAGCCGGATTTTAGTGAAGATGAGGGGTCGTGAACACATGTGCCACAGTTGCCACCCAGGTGAGGTGCATTCGGGTAGCTTAAACAGTAAGGGTCCCGACACAAACCCTGCATGAAGGAAGGTGGAGATGCCCCAGTCAGTGGGCTTGAGCTGGGGTGTTTTCCTGCAACTCCTACACCAGCACCGCCGAGGCTGGACTTGGTTGGATCTAAGCCAGGAACAAACTGACCGGGATAGCCAGCGTAAGTGCCCACTATAGAACCGTGGTAGCCCATGCTGGACGATGGGAGTGGGAAGACAGGGTGACTGGATTTGAAGGGAGAAATAGAAACAGGCCCAAGTCCTCCAGGCTGAGATTGTTGTGGGTCCGATTTGCCCTCGTTACTGGGGCTGCTTTCAGAGCTTGAGCTACTGGAGTTAGCACTCGCTCTGGCATGGCTCGAGTTGGCCAGCTGGGGACTGTCCAGACTCGCCTTACTCGACTCTGCTTCCTTCTTCGGGTTGCTGTTGCTGTCAGAGCCTGCAAGTTCTGTGTTTTTTGCCTCCCCATTTGCAGTCTGTGAATGTCCATTGGAACGCATGGTGCTGGGTGAAATAGCGTGCCTGTGCGCCTGAGTCTGTGAAGGCGAGCCCACCCTGGAACTTGGAGAAACAGTACGCGCATGGTTGGACTGACAGCTTGGTGTGCTACTACCACCACTGCCTCCACCCACAGGAAGACAGAAGCCAGGCTTGTTACTGCTGCTGCTGATACTCCCATCCCTCTGGCTGTCTGGGCCTGTTTTGGAGTAAGGCTTGAAACTGGACTTGTCATCCGACAAAGGCCGCTGCTCTGCGAGTTTTAGAGATGAGGAGGAAGTGCGAGATGAGCCTTCTTTCTCACTCAGTCCACCAGACGTAATGGAAGCCAGTTTGGATGAAGATGGAGGATCCGGTTTACCTATCTGAGAACATGTCTGTGCCAAGAGCGCCAGTGGACTCTTCTTAGCATCCAGCTGGAAAGGAAAAAAAAAAAATTTCAGCAAATGGCAATAAGTGCTAAGAAAATAATAAAGATTTTCTTAATTTTACCATAACGTGCAGTACAGTCATCACACTATATATATATATATATATATATATATATATATATATATAATATATATCAGAGACATGAAAATTCCTAAAATTAAAATTCTAAATACTCAGTAATATTAATGGGGATTGATTTTTTTATAAAGTAAAATATAATAAAATAGGACACGAGAACCCAGCAATGCATGTTCTTATAGTATATATATTGCATTTTGTAACTTCTGTCGAATATAAAAATAAAAAAAAGTACAAAATATACTTGATACTGATTATACTTGATAATGAATATAATTTTTATTATCGGATTACTTAAGATTTATATGTATATTGTCCAGTTGTATTAATACAGAATGTAATGTCGTTAATGATAAAGTCTAATGACAGAGTAGAGGTCTACGGCATTTTGAGTATTAAGAGTAGATCATTTTTTACTCTTTCAGACTGCGTTTTAACTGCGTTTTACATTGGAGGAAATTTAAATTATGCTTTCAATCAGTTTAATAAGCAGACCTATATGATGACTATACATGTACTTTAACTAGCCTCTATAAACAAACGTCTACAGTGAAATCCTAGGCAGGATAGTACATAGTGAAGTGAATGATATAGTATATTCTATCCTGGAATGAAGTGAATAATGTAGTGTGCACTATAGTGTATAATGACATGAATACATACTATAGATTATAATAAAGTGAATAATGCAGTTTATCCTAGTAGTGCATAATAAAATGCATAATGTAGTATATTCTAGTATGGGATGTAGTGTGTGCTATAGTGTATAATGAAATGAATAATGTAGTAAATACATACTATAGATTATAATAGAGTGAATAATGCAGACCATTAATAATGCTAGTAGTTCATAATAAGATGCATAATGTAGTATATACTAGAGTGTATGATATGATATGATATGATGTGATGTGATATGATGTGATATGACTAGAGTGAGAAGTGAGTAGTGTAGTGTGCCAGGGGTAACAGACCTCGATGCTGACGGGGGCAGATGTGAGGGGCTGGAGGTACTCCGGGTGGAGCAAGTGGCCCGAGTGCGCGGTCAGCATCTTCACTACTTTAATGGGGAGACGCTTCGCCTGACGGACAGGATCCGAGGGCTGTAACAAAGCGGTGGACGTGTCCGTAATCCCAGCGAGCTTTCTGAAAGTGAAGTTACCGTGCTGGCTGGCGGAGGTCGGGCTGTGTAAAGCGGAAACTGTAGATCCACGCAGAGTGTGGTGCATTGGGTGCGAGGCTGAGCCGAGGAGCGGTGCGGGGACGCTCACAGTGCACACATCTTCACACAGTACAAACTCAGAGGCTGGCTTTTACGCCCATGGCGTAGCTTTTTCAATAATCCACAACACAAATGTCCAGAATCTGTTTTTTTTTCTGTTTCTTTTCTTTCCTCAGCGCTTTTAGATGTGATGACTGTTTACTCCAAAGCCGTTCATAGCTCCGTTCCGTGCGCGCGATGTGAACCGCTGACCATCCACACCATCACACAGCAAAATACAACTCTCTTCTATAGTAGTTGACTTGATAACATTTAAGACTGTTAGGAGGAAAAAGCAAATCCACAATAACTCAGAGACAAAGACAGAAAACAGCAGCAACAAGCAAAAAAAAAAGCCGTCCGCACGGTGCGCTTTAGTCTCTGCTCCTCTACACGCTCCTGGTCCGTCTTGTGTAATTCAAGTAAGCGAAACGCGAGAAGGACCTTCCGAGTCCGCGAGCTGCCGACCAATCAGCGCTGGCTGCATTGCTAATGAGATGGGAGGGACTATTCAGGGCGGAGCTACCGCCTCTGACCCCACCCATCGATCCTTTGTCATATCCATGTTCATTATGGCACAAGAGTGACAGCAAGGCTCTTCAAATGTCATTATAGATCAGACTCTCCACGCACTTGGGCTTGATAAATGAGATCTTACCTGCTTCAGGATCCACAGAGCAGCAATAATGAAGTAGCTGGGGTAGTGCATGAGAGACAGAGGGCGCACGATTCAGAAAAATCCTACACAAATCCCCAGCAAAGGGGATATCTCTCCAAGCCGACACTTAAATTGGGCTATAAATCTAAACCCAACACTGGAGACTAGCAATTTGTTATATCATAGATCTATAAGCTTGAACCAAGAGCTCCCATTTAGAAGAATAGCCAAAAGCACTAACATCCTGCCAAATGCTTTAGAAGCAATATCTATATATTTTTATATAATCTTTTGTTTCCACCAATCTGTTTAATCAGGGTTTTATTATAGATGACAATGTTTCAGCTCTATACATTCCTGTTAAAGTAAATTAAATGTAATTTGCTAGTGCCCTCTGGAATCAATTGTGCACTGAAAGAAACCCAGAAATCAAACAAGAAGGACTCTATAGTTCTGTCTGTAAAACTGGAATGTTAATAACTTTATTGCATTGCTGCTCCTCATTGATTTGGCAATGAGCTAATTTTGTTAACCTAATTACACAATGAATTGGTTAAAGAGCTTAAAAATTATGCCTGACATGTGCTATTAGTGGCAGCCTGAAATAGTTGCAGCTGGAGAGGCTTTGAAGCCGACAATCCTTTAGCCATCTCAACTGAGTGAGAAATGTAGATCTATTCTGTATAACGTGAGCATGAGCTCAATTCGGTAAACAGGAGTGATAGAGTTCTCATTCTGCTACTTTCTGGGACATAGATTATTTCATTGTTGTCCAAAGCATCCATTTTATATTTCAGTGTACATTCCTTTTAGGTTTTATTATATGATATGACATGCTGCTTGCACATGTTGCTATCAGAAACACTATTTTACGAGCATTTAATTACCAAGGGAGGTGAAAATGATGATTTACTTTTAAATGATTATTAATGAACATGAGATAATGTTTGGCAGTAGTGCTCTGTGCACTACGCTGATGTCTGACCTCTGTCAGATACTGCAGACTCCCTCTGAGGTTAGCCGAGGTCAGCGCAGTGATAAGAAGATTGCTGGGGCAACAGTCTCAGGCAGAAAGGTCAGGGGTTAAGTTGCATTGAAGTGCATGTGTCCTGATATGTTTACTGTTCTACTGCTTTTCTTTAGATCAGACACAGATGGTTAGTGTGTCTGCATAGTTGCAGGTATTTTCGTGTACGTGTGTGTATGTGTGTGTCTGTGTGTGTATGCGTGTTGTTTCTGCAGTGTTGCTTACTTTTGTTCGACATACTTTGACAAGGGATTCTCAAACATTTTGTAGCTAGGGATCCATTTAATTTTAAAAATTAATTTCACAGACCCCTCAGTCGACATTTAGTTCATGAACAGGTTAAAATTAATATTATTCAGATGTGTCCAGTAATATTTTGTCTATTTATTATTGGTTTTTATTCCTGAACATTCCACTGACACATTAGGTCCAAATTGGAATTATTTATAAGCTTGTTTTTGAGTTATTAAGGCCTGGATTAAATCTTTTCATCAATTTACCTGTCAAATACTATTAATATAAGAGCTCAAAACATTCAAATCATAACTTTGATAATGGTGGGTCATTATTTTCATCACTTTAGCTAAAGAAAAAAATCACAGACCCCCTGGTGTTGCTTCACAGACCCAACTTTGAGAACCACTGAGCTAGACAAATGAAACAGACAAAACCATGTACATAGTAGTGTCAGAGAACAAGATAGGAAGTGTCTCTGAAATTAGCAGACTGATTTCTCTTAGATTTTCAGGAGATATTAAACACGGCAGGTCAAACTAGAATGTACAAAACTTGCACGCTGAGAACTGCGCTAAACCTAATCTCAAAATCGTCAAATTATCAAGCGAAATGTCATTGACAAAATGTTTTGTATGAGATGTTTTCCATTTCTTCATTATCTTCTTATAATCTCTTCTTAATCTCACCATTCTCTCCATGAGACCACGGGCCTGATCGTGCTCTTAGCTTTATTGTCAGTGGGAATGTTACCAGAGGACGACCTCACCATGGGGTCATGACCTCAGATATGAACTGCTCTAGCAGACACACTGATCTTCTAAATCTATGGAATGCTCATTCTATTATTTCTGAACATGTTCATCCTTCTTTCACACCTCCTAAATGGTTCTTTATCTCTTTTCACATACCCCTAGTCATTTTTAGTTACTGGTTACAGAAAAACAACAAAAAAAAAGGATAATTTACGACCTGGTTTGTTTTCAATCCAGTCATCCAGATGAGTGAAGGCGGTGCAGTTGAGTTGAAAAGCTTGAGAAACAAGCAGTGAGGTGGGGACTGGGGTGAGAGAGAGAGAAAGAAAGAATAAAAAGACAGCAGGAGGGAGGAAAGTCGAATGGCCGGTGAGAGAAAGGGCCTGAGAGGGGGTGTGTTAGGAACAATAGGGAATTGCTATGGGATGTTTCATGGGTCGCCTTGAAGTTGCTCGTCAACAGATGTGTCACCATGTTAATGACTGATTGCCGTTTCCTGTTGTGGACGGTGGTCAAGCAGGTCTCCAGTTGTGAGGTCAATAAATCTCGTGGATGGATAAGTGGACCTGATGGCCATTATACCCACACAGAGGCACTTCGTTTTAATGACACTTTAGTGGCTGTTCTTCAAAAAATGTGCTGTTATGAGCAGAACAAGACTTTAAAGACGTTAAAGAAAAATGTGTCTGTATTTCTCATTTAATTACTAACAAACAGTACAAAATGTTGAAAATAACAAAAGAGAGTGAATTAATAAAAAAAAGATTCGTAATAAAATTAGTAAATCAGATTAGCAATAAAATTAGGCATAATACATATGACCATTATAGAGAACTTCATCATCAGTTCATCATACGCTACTGAGTGCACATGAAAATGACATGCTTTCAATTCTCTTAAAATGATTTCCAAATATTCAAAACATCTAAAAAAACACACAGTGTGTAGCTGCTCTTACTTTCTTATTCGATTTCATATCTTTATTATTGCCTAACGAAATGGTTCCAGGAACTGTCTTTCATCCAAGCTCGAAAAGGCTGTGATAAATCTTTCACTAATCCATAATAATACATAGAAATCGTTCTATTTATGTGCTCTTAACATGTCAAAAAAACCCAAATGCCAGTATAAATTGGAAATTAAAGGCACACAGTGTATTCTCATGTGAACCCTCCTTATATTCCTGCCAACACAATTTAATTTGCTTAGGATTTTCATCAAATCCTCTCAACAAACCAAGACAGCTACAATCACCAACCAGGTTTTATACAGTCAAATAAAGAGGCATAATTTAATAAGGTTTGGTGTAATTTTGTTAAACCATGTTTAAGGACTTCACAAATATCTTTATAAAGGGGAAAAACATATGCAAGCACCCACCCACCCACACACACACACACACACACACACACACACACACACACACACACACACACGCACACACGCACGCACGTATGCACGCACAAAGATCCGGCATCTTAATGGCTTCTGAAATCCTGTTTATTTTCATCTTCCCACACCTGGCTAAGCTTGATCTCTCCGCACTGCCAGTCATGTGTGTGTTAGACTTATCAGCTCTTAGCTCTAGATTTCAGTCAACCTCCTCTCCACTCCTTCATCTGTCATCACAACAATGACATCAACGCTTAAATATTTAAAACAACAAGATCGTCTTAATGTCACCGTGCTTGCTTTCACACCCAGAGAGAGACAAGATGCAGACACAATGACACATAAGCACAGGTTGTACAGTAATTCATAGTAAAGGAAAACATACTTGGTAAACCCATACATGTAGGCAAAGTCACACACACACACACACACACACACACACACACACACACACACACACACACACACACACACACACACACACAGACACACACACACACACACAAAGGCATGCATTGTGTTGCTTATGTTGAAGTTATCAGTTCAAGTGGGTGGGGAATGTATCTGGTAGGCGTATGCCAGTCATCAGGGCTAAGATCTGATTGTGTGAACTCTGTTGTGTGAAATTTCATCTGACATCAAAGGTGTTTATCTCCTCACCCGTAGATGATTTGTGATGGAGCCCTTACTGTCTCTTAACAAGCTTCACCACAGCACGTTCTACTAAACATAGCCTCTCAGGACACACCACTGTCTCACTGTTAACAGACAGCTATCTCTTGCTGTGTTTCTTTTGGCTGGATCTTACCCCACACACTTTCAGAGTATGCTCACAAATCAATGATCTTGAGAACTAATGTGACTTCAGATCAATACACACATCCTGGATGACAGTCTAGTGTGGCGCTCACTGGATATGAGGCTTTGACAAATGATGTCAAGATTGTGTTTTCACACTAAACAGTCAGCGTCCACATCTCCACACTACAGTCCGGAATACTGAACATATTTAATATTTCCAACATTTGATCAGGGCAGCCAAGGCTGGCCTGTGAGTAGATCAGACAGATTAATATTGGATTTTTCATACAATAAATTGGAAAGATAATTATTTTAAGACCGGTGTAAAAGTGGGACACCTTTTGTGATTGTCAGGAAGTGCGATTTAGCCTCAAAATCTGCCCAATTAACCTCTAGTGTGGTCCATGCAATAGGCAGCTACATTGACACTGATTCAAACACTCAGTTGTGAGGATAGTTATTATTAGACATACTAAAGGATAAATGTATTTAAAATGAAAGTTACCAGTAAAAAAGATCTAAATATGCTGGACTCTTATGCTACCATGATGGCTATCTGTGTTTGTATGTTCCATTTGTTTATAGTACAATCCATATTGCCTTAGCAGGTGAAATCATGCTGAAGTATCATCGATCATCTGGATTGATACGAGCTCTCAGTCGTGCTCTGGTGTAGGAGCACTGTTCTCATTAGAGTGATCGAGAGATCCATAGTAGTTCTTTAGGAACGGTTAAGGTACAAGGAAATTGATGGAGACTGCTGGACCCTGGGGCACAAAACAAATGTCTTTGACTCTCTCTGAGCCTCCGCTGTGGTGGCAGTGTTGGAACAATCTATTACTATTGATCTGTACGTGATTTTGAGGGAAAGCAAACCCAGATGTGGCTGTACTTTCCAATTCTGTCTCAGTGAACTCTCGCAGAATGTACTGAACAGTCACGCTCAAACGTGGACCTGTTCGAGATTTCATGATTTGACACCATTTTATACAGTTTCCAGCAGTATATTTGGCTTTTTGTCACATATTCAGTTATTTGGAGTTCTATGGCAATTGTTAAACAGCATGAGATCTCATGGTCTATGTCATAAGAACCTCAGCCAGGAGGCATAAATCCCCGTTCATCCACTCTATTGTCTGTGCATGGTGGTTGTTGACAGATGCATAGATATCCGTCATCACAGATGGCTTGAAGGCACAGGGAAATAAAAGACCAACTGTCTTTGATTTAGAAACCCTCATTAATACCCAGCAGATCCATAAAACTCACTTGACCTTCACAATCCCTTAAAGCTCACTCAGTGCCTGTCATTTATCAATCCCCCTAAATTAGCCATGGTAATGGAGAAGTCAATAGAGAATTAAGGGAATCTAAAATTGAATACAATGTCCTATCCTTCCATGTATGGAAAAAGGAAAAGTGAAATGTATGTAATATCTTATATAATGACTAAGAGCAAGAAGATTCATTCTAATATGCACATTTTTTTTTGCTGCATTGGCAATGTAATCTAAATCTCACTAAGATATTGGATTGCTATGTATAGACTAAAATGCAAAATTGACTTTTTCCATTCAATAAAAGCCTCTGGACTGGAGAGCATGACCACCATTAGTGTATAATTCCTTTTCAATTTCTTTCATTTTAAGGGGCAGAGCTGGTTCCTTTGATATATGAATGCAATTCTACAGATAATCATGTTATATTTTTCCACGACTGTATCAGATGACAGTGTCTCATTTCATTTCATTATTATCTGGCCACATCATAATGTTGCACATTTCATTATTCTACAATCCTCGTTCAGGAACAAATCCACTCAGTATTAGTTATACATGGGTGTAGCAGCCCCTCTGTCACTATCTGGAATCTTGAACATGTTGTAGTGGAGAGTAGGGTGTCATCACAGTCGGTGTGTCATCACACTCTCCATCTGTTAGCACTAAGCACAATTTTAACCTCCGCATAGCGTGCCATATGGGTTCTGCCGACAGTTTGTCAAGTGCACCTCTGCACAGAGACTAGGAAACTGGACCCAGAGATGTCTGTCTTTGAGTGTGTCTGTCTACTTTTATATATAAAAAAAAATCTAAAATGTGCCTAAGTAACATTAATACTAATGCCTTTCAACAGGTATTGTGTAAATCCATGTTTCAGCTCAGCAGTTTGATTTCAGGATAAGGTTTATGCCCTCCCTATGGTGCTCCCTAACCTAAGACAGGATGGATACTGTGAGAGAAAGGGAAGGATTGCAACACTCAGGACCTGTCAGTTAGCACATGAGTGAGAAGGGTGGGTGCTGGCTGACGAGCTTTGAAGTAAAGACGGCTGCAGGCCTCCAATTAAAAGTCCATGATTGTGTAAGTAAATCAATTCTTATCAGGCCTGTCACATCAAACAAAATCATTATTATGAGGTTCCGCCTTCATAATTCATCTCAGACTTGACATCTGACAACTACAGGTTGGCAAATTGCATAACAGAAAACTTGCTCTGGAGTTCTTCAAGTGTAGAATGGATGAAATAAATCAGAAATTGTTTCCTGCTGCACTCTATGGAAAAGTAGACCATGTTTTGGACAGATGCATTCTTGGAAAAAAAAAGGGTTATTCAAGGTTTCTTTAGACAGTTAGGGGATCTTAGCTAAAAGGTTTCTACTTGGTACCCTTTCTGATAGGGAAAGACTCAGCTGTTGGTTTCTCTGTAGATCCTAAGGGTTCCACCCAGAGGGACCGCTACAAGATCATTAAGGGTTTTATATCCTCACTGTGCAAGTAAAATGAATATGACTCAGTGGCGATCTTATAAAAACTTATGAACCTTGAGGTTGGGGTTAGAAGTTGGGTTGGAGTTAATACTTATTTCAGAAGATATTATTTAATTTCCTCTAACAGCACGGCTCTATAATCAAAATCATAGTTTTAAATTGAATGTACTCGTTCTTATTTGTTATAACACTAAAATGTCAACTCATTCACATTGTGAATCGAAGACACTTCACAATAATCTAAGGTTAATAAAGGGAATACAAGATGTTATACAACAAAGAAGAAAGGACAATCAATATGTGAAGCTATCTCAAAGGAGACATTTTTGTATATAATATTTACGGAAGGAGTCTCCAGTGTCAGTGCTTTGTAATAATACAATTTCTGCCAGATGAAAAGGACCTTGTACTTTCTGGTTTCTTGACAAAGAAATTCTTACACTAATTCTATCACATCGGCAAAAATATTTAAAAGTAGGGAAATGGTACTTTAGTGCTAATAGCAACTAATAGGGAAGTGGTAGCTCAGTGGTTAAGATGTTGGACTTCAGAGTGCAAGGTTGAGAGTTTGAATCCCAGCACCACCAAGCTGCCACTGCTGGGCCCTTGAGCAAAGCCCTAAACCCTCAACTGCTCAGTTGCATAAAATGAGAACGTCATTGGATAAGTACATCATAAATGTGAATGTAGTGGTACTTTTCAAAGTCTACCAATGACAGGGCAAATGTTTTTGTGTTGTGCCACTGGGCAGGTCCTCAAGTTTTAGTATAATGTAGTGATAGTCTTAAACTGGTGTTTAAGATAAGACATTTCAAGAGAGGGCTCCAAATAGACCTCCTGTACCAACATAATGAGCCTTAACTGACCAAAACCTGCTTTAAAGTATAATATGATCATGACCATTAAATATTCAAATATTGTGTATTAATTGTGTATTAAAGACATATTCCACATGGCTTAAATCATTCTAAAATCTGACAGAAGAGCCTTCTGAAAAATAAACACCACTGTCATTTTGTAAATGTTATACCATGAGAAGGTAAAGATTATTTGTAACCTTCTCTAGAAGCTCCCCTTAAATCGCCTCCCTCATTTATAAGGACACATCGCTGTACTTGAGAAGTTAGATTGAACTGTCTGAGCCCTAATTAATTTCCTCCCGATGAATATATGAATACGAACCAGCGCCATATTTTAGAAAATGCCTTCAACGCTGCTTCCCAGAATGTGATTATGCTTGGCCCAGAAAGGCGGCAGAAGTCGTTTTTCACCTGAACAAGCATTACTTTGTCATGTTGAGCATTATTCAAAGTCACTGAGCTGCTCTAGCACCTATGAAATATTTCCGCTATTGACCTCAGCTTCTGCTGAACTAGGACAATCATTCCCCAATGAATGTGTCCCACCCTGTAAAGGACCTGGCATATCATCAAACCTTGCTGAAATGCTAAATTACTCACTTAGATGCATGTGCTTAGTTCTAATTATGCGATTCCTGGATTTTCTTCATTTTTCCTCGCACTTTCTGCCTAGGTGTGCTATATGTAGCTGCAAAGTTAGGTCTGTGTCGTGTGTAAAGTTTAACATAAAAAATTCTTCATGCAATAAAGGATCTGAAGGTGTGTTTATAAACTTAACTGTGGCCTACATTTGGATAAAGTTATATAAGCCAGGCAACGGATGAACCCAGGCTTTCCTGAGTTATTTTCTTTCGGAAGGTTATAACGGTGAGCTGTCATTAATAACTCTGACATGCTGAGCTACGGGTCGGGAGAACGAGGCTGGAAAAAAGCGAAGGGCCAGGAGTAGGAGCCATTTTGGTTATTGTCTGGCTTGACGAATGGCTCTCAGAACAAGGCAGAGCATACATCATATCACCTTTAATGGCTCCACATCTCAACGGCCATAACTCACCTGGCTTAAACAGAGAAAGGGGAGTGAAATATGGCGTTGTATATTCCACCACAAGACACATTTATGAGTCCTCCCTGCTGTATAAATGCAGTGATTGCACTTTCAAAGTAGCATGTCAGCCCACGCCGCTGAGTACAACCAGCTGCCCCGGCACAGAGACGGGCGGATGCAGCGAGAGAGACAAATTATAGTGCTGGCCGCGTCCAGCGTCTATTCAAAAACTCTCTCTTGCGGCCGTAAATTTATAGTGTTTGTGCTTACTGCTATTAAAACCAAAACCGTGGTTGGGTGACGGCCATCCATTTCAGGCCGGCAGCTGGAGGGAATTCCTCACTGACAGCTCGGCCCAGAGGCAGAGGCTTGGAGAGAAAACAGCCGAGCCTGACGGTCCAACGTCCACACACAAACACGTATATGCACACATACATGCATGGCCGAAGAAGTCGTCTGGATATGTGAGTGCGATGTTTGTTTTAGAACAGCACAAGGCCTAAAAGAAAACTTTAATGGCAGTCATTTGTCATGGCTGTCACTTTGATCACTCACATCCCTCAAAGTTGATGAATGAGGCACTGCTGCAGTAACAGATGGGGACATAGTTAGGCTAAAGTTGTGTTTGCTCGGGCAAATTTGTTTGCTGATTAAAGAATGCTTTTCTTTGGCTGTCACACTGGTGTACCGAGTGCGCTGAAATGCATCGAATTACAGGTATGACCATCATACCCAGGATAAACACACACACACACACACACACACACACACACACACACACACACACACACACACACACACACACATATATAAACAGTACTTTTCCACATACACCTGTGTTTCTCATCTCTCATCCTGTTATAGTTCTGATAAAATCTGCACTTTATCACTCTTAAGCATCAGCTGTACAACCAGCATCATTTTATCCTGCTCTCATCTCCTCTTGATTTTTCTGTCAAATGTGCGTAGCTTCACTGTTAAAAAGCATATGGTTACTTTTCATGCCTCCCCTGCATTTACTCATTTGCACCCTCCTCCTCTTCCCCTCTCATTCTTTCTCTTTTTCTCTGCCTCTGGGTGTCTGTGGATATTAAAATTAAAATCTATTCTGGAAACCTGCCACCAGCACATCATTTATTTTAGCCAGGGCCAAGAAGATTTATTGTTGTGTACATCTTCAAGCCTTTTAGGAGATCAAAGTTGCCAGGCATAAATCACAGTGCCTTGCAAATCCAAACAAATTCTCCATTTCTTTCTGTCAGCCCGTCCTCCTCTCTCCCTCCCCTGAGACCCAGGAAAAACTCTTCCTCTTTTACTCATCTTTCACCCGTTTCTACATGCTAACTTAGTCATAATTAGTTATCCTGAACATTTTACACTCCCTTTATTAGGACACAAAAGATCACATCAGGTTACACTCCTGTCAGCCAAGAAAAGGAATCTGAGGCTACAGTAGTTCAACAAAACTGGACAGATGAAGATTGGAAAAACATTGACCTTTTATTCAGTCTTTAACTGTCCAGTTTCACTGAGCCTGTGCCCACTGTAACAGATGCTTTTCTGCTCACCACGGTTGTAAAGAGCAGTTATTTGTGTTACAACAGTTAGTACAAACATGTCTATACAAAAACCTTAATTATTTATTCAGTCACTGATAAAAACAGACAAGTTTTTTAATAAAGGGTTTATTATTATTATTATTATTATTATTCAGAGGACATACAAATACTGACTTAGTAGAACTTGAGAAGACAGGAGAAGGTTTCATCTTTGGTCTTTGTCTATGTAGCCAAAACATAGTATTTATACATACAAAAATTATATCTTGTTTGCTCGATTTATAATCAGTTTGGTGTACAGTATATTCCACTGACATGCTACTTTTTTGCGCTTGGCTTTGACTTTACTCAAAGACACTGAGAATATTCAGTACTAATTATTCCCATATGGAAAATCACATAGACATACATTTCACATAGACATACATTTCACAAAAAATAAAAACACATGCATTATATATGAAAGTCCAGATGTAGAAATGTAAAAGAGTGTCTGAAAAAGACACGTGTAAATTTCACACGTGACTCCTGTGATTATTCATGTGTGCAGGAATTCAGAAAGAGCTAATTGTTTCTACTGTTTCAGACAGACAGACAGACAGACAGACAGAGTAGCATTGGAGGCTCTGGGAGTAAAACAGAAGCAGCATCTGCTAAATACAACAGAGATCAACAAATCAAATGAGGTTTTCAAAATGTGTCTGCCACCCGGGTTTCACTCTGGAAGATGGATCTGATACCTCACTGGCCCGGCAGGGACGGGCTCATCATTTTTCATGTGTGATCCACTGTTGTCTGGAAGATCTTATCAAGTCACAGTGGCTGCAAACAGAGAGTGAGCAAGCCTTGTACAGACTAAATAAAAGAAGGGGGTGGGTGATGAAAATGTCAAGGATTATCTTCACTTTTGCAAACCCTGTGATGTCGTATCAAACCGGATTTGTTGTAAACGATTTGGCAGCGAGGGAGATGATGATATTGGGTGGTGCAGAGGATGAGAGGATTTTTGTTGAATAATTTATTTATTTTTTTTGGCTTCCGCCTTGCTTTTCTTGCCACATGCCATCTTTCACGACTGTTTTGTTTTAGTCAGATTGTACCCTCCGAGGAAGTGGTGCAGAGTGTGAACAATGTTGTCAGGGCATGCTGTTCTGCTCTTTGGATGTAAAGGAAAGAAAGGAAAAAAAAAAAAGAAGGCAACACAAAGGTACAATTTACGACTGGCATTCTTACCCTCCATATGAATACACTGTCAAAGTGACATTATATTGCTAAAAGTCACAGGATCTTGTCAACCCGTAATTGCTGGGCACGTCGCTGTCACTCTTTCTTGCATAACATAGTCATATAAATGCAATTTATGTGCTTCTCCTTAAAATATCCCCTTCAATTTAGTATAATTTGATTTAATTAAATAGATTGCAATTATTTTAATTATGACTGATTTGGAAGCGATTTCGTTGCAAGAATGAAATGTCTTTAAAGCACTTTTAAAACCTGAGAGTGTGTGATTAAAGCAGGCCAGAGGTGAGAACGCAGTGAACACTCGCTCTGCTGACATCAACACTTCTGTGCCCAAAATGTCACTTGCTGCACCCTAACATGCTGACACAAGACGAATGAGTCTTATAGATGAGGTCAACCTCAGCCAATACATATTTTAGAGTTCTGGTCTTGTTCACATACACTGTAAAGCATTTCACTTGTCATGGTGTTTGTGCAGTTTCTCAAAACTGCCAAGTCCACAGACATTGGTCTGGACATTTTGAAACATATATATTTATTGGTTTTCAGCAACCATTAAACGATCTACAGATTTAACCTGAGCTGAAACCAAAACCAGCTCAGCATGTTTGAAAATGTTATTTATACTTTTAAAAAGTTACAGTTACATCAATTTAAAAGTCAGGGCTGGTATAATCACGCTCAGCTCCAGTTAGGTCTTAGCAATCTATAGTCTATATAAATGTCCTG
The DNA here is from genome assembly GCA_037577455.1 of Pangasius macronema. Lineage (NCBI taxonomy): Eukaryota > Metazoa > Chordata > Actinopteri > Siluriformes > Pangasiidae > Pangasius > Pangasius macronema. The sequence continues at coordinate 13,035,706 of CM074961.1, forward strand.
GACATTATAGCAGAAATATTTTACATCAATATTGTCCAAAAATGATTTCTCTATTTTAAAATGCAAGATTCAAGTCAACAAATCTGAAGAAATTTGTTCTATTGTTATTTAAATGCCATCCTGGAGCTGCAGGGACCATATGTGAATTCCATTGAAGGGATATCGCTCTCCTGGCTAACACCTTTCCTGTGTATATGAGCTATATATTAATTTAGAAGATCAAGGACCAATCTTCTCAAGTTCAGATCATTAATTATTATTATTAAACATATTATTATCTTTGGAACCTGGAACCAAATGTTCAGATATAGATATAGTTCATATGTTTTAATGACAGGAAGTTGCAGAACTTTCAATCCAGTCACAATACTGTATGTTGCACCAAAAAACTTGTATCACAGTCGTCACAATTTGCACAATAAGATTCCAGAAGCTTCATCTTTCGAGGTGCTGAAACTTGTGGCGAGAAAAATGATCAAATGATATCAGATCAAATGATATCAGATATTCTGTGGCCTAGGGGGCTGACACTAGACAAACTGACAAACATATTGTCCATGCATTTTAACATTTACTCTTTTGGAAGCAAATGGTCATATTTATCATCACACATACCGGAAACAGTCTTGAGCTGAGTATATTCCTGCCCTTCACCCAGTGTTGCTGGAACAGTCTCCCGATCCCCATGACCCTAACTGAAATAAAGTGGTTACTGAAGGTGAAGGAATGAGTCAATTGCTTTAGATTAAGGTGTTTTAATTTTGGCAGAACCCCCCGAAAGTAATATGATAAACAGTATATTCTCATGGCAATACAGGAGATTCACGAATTGGAAGCGTCAATCAAACTACCTAAGCCCGCTGACATAACATGGATGTTTTATATTGGATGTTACTTGTCAGGCAAGCCTGGTTCATCTGTGTGTGTTAATCCCACAGACTGTCTGTCTTCACTTAGACAATGCTCTGCGAATGCATAACTAATGTGTCAGGCTTTTGTGTGTCTCACAGCTTCTCAGGAACTGCTCTGCCATCTGTTTACAATTGCTCTCTCTGGCGCTCTCTCTCTCGCTCTCTGTCCTCCCCTGAGATGGTAATGAATGGAGGTGTCAGTTAGAGCACCTTGACCGCTGAGTAGAGAACACACACATTACTGAGCTGTGGCTTTCGACACCTGGCCTTATTGAACACATTAGGAGGTTTACAGTACCCAGTTGGTCATAGCTTCAAGGAAACGACACACACACACACACACACACACACACACACACACACACACACACACACACACACACACATATGCATCAAGCCTTAAACATCCTGGAACACCCATAAAGTAACTCAAAACATCCTAGCCTTTGTCACAACCATCTGTTTTTCCTGAAATAGCATTTGGGGTTTTTTTGCTACAAGATATTTGTACCAACAAGCAGGACATATGCACTTACAAATACTACCACAGCCAAAAGAGCTCACAGAAGATAAAAGAGAGTCACAGACAGTGAGAAAGAAAAAGGAGCTCAAGGCCTCAGGGCCAGCACAGGACAGGCTGGGGTTAAAGTGGATATAATTATCACTGTCGTTTTCGTATCTCCCTCCGGGACAGGATCTCAGACTTCTTTAGCTGTCTTTGTCATTCTCTCATCTCCTTTTCTAAAAGCTCTCATGTCTCTGTGCCCTCATCGTCTCTGACACCGCTGTTCTTTGTGCTGGCCCAAGGCGGGGGATTAGCTGGCTCTCCTGCTGATGGCTGCAGGTCAAAGTCGGTACCTCGACCCGATAATGACGCTGCCGCACTGAGGACGCTGCAGGCGACAGTGCCTTTATTACATTTTTAACACCACTCACTGGCTTTGAGTCTGTGTCAATATCAGGTCTTTGTTCTTCTAGTGTCAGTGATCTGACTGTCAATTACAGTTAGTATACAGTAAATGTAGCATGTTACAGATAGCTGGAGCTGCTATTAGTTTCACTGTAGTTAATGAATAACTTACAGTTGTTACTGAATAACATGAGGAATAACTGAATAAAATCAGAGGGGCTTAAAGGGTTAAAACACAGCATTGCTTTCTGTAAAGGGTTGTTTATGGTTGTAAAGGGTTGTTTGCTTAAGCTGCTTTCTACGTGATGACAAATTTCTTGCTGCTTACAAGTGACTTTTCTGTCTAGGTTTGGACCTCAAATAGCTCAGAAAATGTCTGTAGACAAACTTTCATGTTTTTATAGCATATTAGAAGCTAAAAAAGCCATAATCTTGCTCAAATCAGCAACATATTTAATTATTTTCATGTGATTCCAAACTTCAAAATGATATATTTTTTTTAATCTAGAAATTTCATCAGACTTATTTAATGAACTGTATATACAGAATACAATATCATTTAAACTGTATTTGACTGATGTATTCTTCTCATATTGACACTCCATCAAAGGCATGAAAGGGAGTACAAGTGTGAAAGTGTAGCCTCCTGAGTACCTGAGGATCAATAGGAAATAAGAACCCACCTGTAGTTGGACAAGACAGTGGTATTGATACTCCTCTGGCTGCAGAGTGACTTATCAATGTTTATCAATCACGGGACTTGAACTCATGATCTTCCGTTGACCACTGAGCCACCCTGGCTGCAATTTAATCCAAAGCAACTTTAATCAAGTCCAATGCAAACATCTAGCTGAACAGTTTTGGGGTTATGGGTTTGATCAAGGGCCCAACAATGGTTCTTTGGCAGTCTTGGGATTTGAACTCACAACTTCCCATAGTGCTTCTCCACCAAACATTGTGGCTTGGCATAGGTCGGCAACAAATCCAGAGCTGAACCCACGGCTATGCACATCCTGCTTGAATGCATTTGTTAGTTTCACATCACATAACTGTAGCCATGTAAGTACAAAAAAGGTCTCTGTGGGTGACTTGATAGGTACAAGCAGTGATATACTACTTGAAATACCCCAAAAATTATTATTTGAAATAAACGGTGTCTCAGATGTTGCTGTGTTTCTCTATTGAGTGAGTAAGTATGAGATGAGTTTGTTTTAATGGAAGAATCTCCACCCAAAAACAAGCCTAACAATACTTTAAGAGATCCACCTAATGGTTGCTCACACAGCCAATCACAGCCAAGCGTGCCAATGGTGTAATGCAGAGAGGTTTGTGTGCAAAGCAGACAACATTGTAAAAAGCCAAAAACAAAAGAAGACATGACTGAATGTGTCCGAATGAGAATCAAATGTCTTTCTACACTAAGCACAAGGGCACCAGGTAGGGTGTATAACTCTATTATGTTATATCCCAAAAAGGGTGCAGACAAAGTGAATAGGAAGCCACTGGGATTTGCCTTTTAGCACTTGGACTATCTTGGACAGTCAATACAAACCATCAACTGAAGATTTTTGGCTATTAGAGAAGTGACATGAGCTAGAAACACAAAGTAGGATGGGTTTTTAGCAATTGCATTCAACCACTTGATGGTCTGCACTATTTTATAGCTCCATTTGTTTGTCTCTGCTTGATTTGCATGGTACCTGGGCAAAAAGAGTAACCAAATTTGTCATGGGTGCTTAGGTATGGCACATTTTGGGTGGTGGTGGAAAGAACAACAATGAGGAGGATTGGTAAGGGTTGGGTAATCTGTTGGAAAAGTACTAGCAGTGAGCAGAGCATCAAGTTAAGCAACAAGCTGCATTCCTGCATTCCTTAGATATAATGCCATATTTGCCACTGCTCTTATTTACTTAAATAACTATTTGGTTATTCCTCATGCATTAAAATCAGCTGTGCTGACGCTGCACCTTAAAACAGAAAAAAACACACCCTATTTTGAGGTTTTACAGTATTTTGGGTCACACGGTAGAAGCAGTGGAGGAAGATTAAAGATATTACAGACTGTAACTCATATAATGCTGCTAGCATCAAACATTGGAATGGCCAGTCATGCCTGGTACACTGGTGCTTCATCATTAAAGTGTTTTTTCCTCAATTTCTGACTATAGCATGCCTTGCTCTTTTTAAAATGTCTATTGTAGAGTGAAAGCTATTTTAATGAGCTATCATCTCCATAATGCACCGCCTCCCTTTTCATCCACATGCCTGCCTGGGAAATGACAAGACGTGACAAAAGAGGTGAGGACCCGTGAGTGGGAAGGGAAGCTGACAGAAAAACAAAAAGTAGAACTTTTTGAACCTGAAAACACCTTGAAAGGAGCCATTGTGTGCACGAGGAAACACTTGAGTGTGAAGTGGCTTTGAAGTGGGGGGATGAGTGGAGGGAAGAGCTGCTAAACTGCCAGTTCCTCCCTCTGCTGCATGCAGACATAGAGCAACCCAAAGTTCAGAGCTTTTAAACCTCTCCTGCTGGGAGTAATCCACCATGACTGACCTTGGGTCAGTAGGAAAAGGGTGGCTCATGTGCAAGTCTCCTCTCCAGCAGAGATGGCTTAAAATAACACGTGCACTTCTGCTGCACTACGATGTCGAACATATTGCGTTTGGGAAGACAGGAAATACAGCAAGGATGACACACAGACCTTATCTCTTTGCGTGCTAGTCATAACAGAGAAAAGTGGAGGAAATTAAAAGTACACACACTCATACACTGGTGCATGCTCATTTCAAGCAGCCTTGAGATGAACCTCTTAGATAATCCATACAAAAGGCAAAGCCAAAGGAATGAGATGAAATGAGAGGGAGAGAGAATGAGAGAGGGAGAGAGAGAGAGAGAGAGAAAGAGAGAGAGAGAGAGAAAAGCTGGAATGACAAAAGGAGCAGGGTGCAGAGGCGGAGGACATTGAGGAGAACTTCCACCCAGCCCGCCCTTCCTCCTAATTCTCCGCCGCTCATCTCAGAAACCCACAGCTCAGTGGCTCGATGGAGCACAGGCAGCACTTTGATAAACAAAGCAGAAGTACAATGGTGCTGAATGGGAGGCTCCCTCATGCTGGCAGGATCTGAAGGAGATGTTTACAGAGGCGCTTGTCAGATGGTGGCGCGGGGTTGTTCTAGCGTGTGTGGAAGCTGTTGGGGTGAACCGTGTGTGTAGGGGGAGGCTTTGATGTCTCCTCTCCTCCTGGCTTTTGATGGAGATCCTGTGAAGTGTTTCCTCACAGCAGGGACCGGGAGGTGCTGACACCCACACAGACCAGGGTGAGCAGGAGCTGAACGCACACTTTTGCCCACTTGCTGACTGCGCCAATAGGCTTCAAAGTTTGAGTGCACACTCATAAACACGCCCTCCTGATGCGATCAATAAATAGATTGCACAAAGGAAGTTACATAGCTGCTCTGAAATGATCAAATGCAACATTCCATTGTGCTCAGTAGTCAGATAGCCCACAAAATCTAAACCAAAACATGATGGCCCACAGCTGACTCTTGTGTGTATAGCATATAGTCTACTTTGACAAGTATCATAAGAGTATGTACATCAATTATGAAAGTACCGTAAGCAATATTTGACAACGTTTGTACCTGCTTTTAAACAACTTTGTAAAAATCTTCACAGCTCACAGCTCCACGGTCATGAAGACTACAATGGAAACAAAAAAATTTTACCACAGGTTTCAGAAAAGAATTGTACTTTGGTTAAATTTGTTAAGTTAATTTTCATGTAAAGAGCAATATAAGCACTTAACACTTGCATTTAACAGCCCATTGAACCATAATTATTTGTTTCAACAATCAATGTTCACTGTAAATGATTGTATCTTTACTGTAAATCACTTTATATTGTGCAAATTACTGTACACTGTGTATAAGTATAGTATATAGCATACTGTATGTTGTGTATCTTGTGTTTGCTGCTGTTGACTCTAGTATCAAGACAAATTCCTTGTACACATGTAAATAGCAATAAAAATAAAAATAACAGATTCTGATTCTGAAATCATAGAGAATATTGCTTAATGTTTACATGTACATTGCCGTTTTCACTGAGACATCAAGTGTCCTTATTAGTATGAATACACACGATGTGGATATTGCCCAAGTTTCTGACTGGGAATTCTGACTTGAGTTGACTTTTCCATTTCCAAACTCTTGGTCGCTTTTTCAGGTTATGAGTACAATGGAAGGAAGCAATACCACCCGTTTAATTACAGTGAGAACTCATAAAAAAATTACGCAGGTCAAAGTTACAGTTTTGAGGCTGGAAAGATGGCCATGAGTTAATGCGTTCACTCACTGCACATTCTGCTAGAACACTATATCACATTATGAATACCTGTGGAAATGAAATGTAGTCTACTCTGTTTTTCTTATTATGTAGGTGGTATGTCACTTTAGTGATTCATATATGGTTTGTGTTGGTTCAAGACCTGCTATAAAAACCCATGATTCAACTCTCAGATATAGATTTGTCCTGTCCGTAATGTAAAATTACTTCCCCTCTGTGGGTTTGGGCCTCGTTCCTGATTCTGTCTTCGTAAACAAAGGCATCGCTGCTGTGGTCGGATTGAATTACACTACTCATTCCTGTCTGAACCCATTTTTGCTCCCACACTCTCCCAAACAAACTCCAATGTCTCATTTGACAAATTGCATGTGATGGCCCGGGTCACAGCGAAAAGAAGTGGGATTGGTGAATAGCTCACCGGCCATCGATCACCTCTGCAACGGGAGTACACGAAAATGTTTCTCAATCCATCAAGCTGACATATGGGACAGGATTGGACTGTCAGTGCGATGAGGATTATATTGCTTTTTTGTTACCTTCTTTTGAAAGAGCCTTCCTGGCATAAAGTAGACGTATCCATGCCGTAGGGATTGTAGAAGTTGTTCTTCAGGGCAAAGTTTTCCAAAATCAGTGAGCTGTTTCCTAAAATTATAGCAGAGAGGGCTGTTAAAGAAAATAAAAGCTCACTGCAGCAGCAGGTAAATATTGTCAGGATTAGCATGGTGGCAGATATATGGGTTTTGGAAACCTTGAGTCTTTGTACTGGTTCGAGTTGATATTAAACAGACGGTAGGATGAGTGGCTGGAGAATGAGGCAAGCTGAAATGATGTGGAACAAATGCACTCGGTAAAGGCAGAGGCAAATGATGGCCAGATACATAGAGGATCATAGGTAAGCGTGGATATAGTGGTAACCTGAATTTCCATGCTTTTCAGTGGAAAAAACTGCCATCTGGTATTAGTGTTCTTGGACTCAGAGGTTAGTCAAAACCCCCTGGACTTCAATACGCATTTCCTTAGCACGCAGTCACTGAGCTGACACCGCAAGAGTTCAGAGGAAGAGAGAGAGAGAGAGAGAGAGAGAGAGAGAGAGAGAGAGAGAGAAAACAGTATAATATATATAGAATATACAGTGTCTCTAAAAGGTCAGTGCTTACATCAGAGTCTATACACTGTGCACATGCTAATATGTATGCATAGCAGAGCTAGAATTTTGTCTCTAAGAATGAAACAATTTCTACTTTTGGTGGGACCTAGCCTTGGCCTGGGTTTAATTCATGAGCTTTGTGGTCTTCTTGAGAACTCTAGGTATGTATGCACATGTGCATTTGTGTGCATGTGTGTGCTTCTGAAGGGAAATGTAACAACACCAGGAGGACATGTGTGCGTGCTTTGACAGAGGTCAAATTGAGCCTGTCAGCATCACTGTCACTTTAATTTGATATATTAATGTGAGCTGTCAGGGGCAATAAGTCGGGACTAACAGACAGCAGTCACAGCACATGTGTGCATACTTAAATGCCTCCATAACTTCAGCCTTCCTGTCATGTAATCTCGGCTTGGAAGTGCTGAGTGTGTTAATAAACTTGGTAGTGCTGAGTGTGTTAAGAAAACCTCCAATTTTCCTTCCCTCAGATTTGATACAGCACTGGCCAGTTTTATCGGAATGTCTCAAGTTGTTATGATGATATGTGCAGGCTAAATATCATAAATGAACTGCTGAAAGGGGAGATTTATGGTTCCCTAAGTGCTGGCTTTCCTCCTGCATTCCAAATCAGCTCAGATCTTTGGATCTTTCTGAATATAATGGAAAACATAAATATGGTCAATTGCTGCAGGCATGTTTCTCTAGGGACACGGATGTGCTGTGGCTTTTATATGAACTTTCTGGCTATGGATGACTAGTGAGCCAGTAATGATTACACAAAGGAAAGTTGTGGCATTAAAATATAATAGCTGAGGAATGTTTTCATCAGGATTTACTCATGACACAACATTGGTCACACCACGTTTATTACTAAGACTTTTAAATAAAAGCTAAGAGAATTTGAAGAATAATGGCTGTAATTCTCTTTGATTTTGCAAAGGTTTAAATGAAAGAGAATGCTGATTAAAGCAAACTTTAAAAGTATGCAGTGCCTCGGACTGGGAGTGTGTGAGGAGAGTGGTGAGGACAGCAGAGAAGACCATTGGGACTTCTCTTCCCTCCGTCCAGGACATTGGTCATGACATCATTGGACAGGACATCATGGACTGTTTTCCCTGCTGGCCTCTGGTAAGAGGTTCTGCAGTATCC
>CM074961.1:13056597-13078331 GCA_037577455.1 Pangasius macronema
GGTGTTTTGTTAAGTAATTCAATGTTTTTGAGTTTTGTATCCATAATCTTCCATGTGTCCTTTATTGGGACTTCAACACATGTTAACCATATGATAATAACAGCAATGCTAAGTACAGCTTGTCTATCGGCTACAGAAGAGTAGAAAGGCTTGACCATAACTGAAAACTCTTAACCGTTGACCACTTGTTCATGCATTATTTCAGCTTGGGTAACTTCATATAAACAGAAATAAATAATGCTAGCTAGCTATGTATGTTACAACCTTAATGGGGGTTTAATAATCTGAAAAAACTTAATTACATCAAACACATCTTTAGCAACCAAGTTTCTTAGTCACTAACTGATGCAATATTTGCTTTGTTACCTCTGTTTTGAAACGTTTCACCTCAGAGTAAGTAGGGCGTGATGTGCTCATTTTGGGTATGCTCGTGATGGTTTTGGAGTCATGCCACTTGCCGCTCCTTATTCCAATGCACAGGGTGATCTTTACTCTTTGTTAATATTTATTAACAGTTACTTGGAATATCCAGCTTGGTCTGACCAGCTACGAGCCAAAAGAGATACCAAGCTGTGCTATTACAGGAAAAGAACTTGTGAATTACTACTACTAAAGCAACAAGTGAAGATAAGTTGTTTCCAGAAAATAACAATAAGACAATTAGAAAGATTTACCAATCAACTTAGAAAGAACAGCAAGAGTCGCCCAAGCCACCAGTTTAACTAGCTCAGCCAGTGTTCTGGGAGTTGGCAAACCAACAGCCTAAAGTGATAAATGAAGAAAAAGAAAAACATTTTCTGATATAAATTCAATTCAGTGTTAACTTTCGGATGTTGTTTGTGCAGTCTTTTTTTGAAATGAATCTCTCTGCACTACCTTCTTGCTCTCTCAAAGATTCACTGACACTGCAAGCGTCTTAGCAGTAAAAGTGATTTTTCTTAGGATATAGGATCTCTTGGGCATTTTTCAGAATTGCAAAAAGTAAAAAAGAAAGAAGTCTAATATTGAAGGGGTTGTGCCCTAGTATCAAATGAAATCAAATATTAAAATTTAATTACCACATAATTGTACTGTAATAATAAGTGGGCTAGCTATATTTTTTGATTTTGATGGATGTATTATTATTACAGACAACATGACCAAGGTCTGTTCCTTAGAGACCTAGTGGTGGACATGTGCTAGGTCATTTGCTTAACTAGGCAACAACAGATGACAGATTTTTTGCTGCGTAATATTGCGCTGTCATGCCCAGTACACAAACCTAACCATGTCATGTCAGCACCTTGGACATTCTGCCAGATTCTAAATATGGTGGCAGAGATTGTTAAAGCTGAAGCTAATTACTATAAAGACTTGGATATTTATGTATCAGACTAACTGATCAAGCCATGAAGGATTTAGCAGTTAGCTAATTAATTAAATTGGATGAAATTCAATAAACATGCAATACATACACTTAATTCAGGATACGAAATAAACAAAAGTCTGAACACATACCTCAGCACCTAGCGTACATAAAAAATATTACCCAATGCTGCTAGTAATGCAAATACTACTCAAGCAGTCTTAGTGATGCATTTACTTCTGCAGCACATAAATGTCTAAAAGCCATTTCAAGACCTTGTGTATCTAATTGTTTGCCACACAAATGTAATTTGCTTTAAGTATGATTAAAATGTTGAGAATCGTGTGAACAGCAGAGCATTTTAGGGGCTGCTAAAGCTTTCCCACATCTATGACCAGAAGTGAACTGTCTAATATTTTTCCTGGTTGTATTTCAAGAGTGTTGTTTCTGCAAGACCTACAAGCCATCCATTATAAGTTCCTGCACACTCCAAAGTGCCTGACAAAGCGAGGGGGGCCAGTGATTTATTTCAGATAAAAAAACAACAACAACAACAACAACAGCAGCATTGTTCTCTTATCTCTTTCCCTTGCTCTCTGTTCATGCTCTTGCAGTCAAGAATGAAAGCTATTCAGAGCTTAAACTTGTTGAACAGCAGTGATTTTCCCCCTTTTCCTCTTTTCTTTTCGTTTTCTTCTACTGCTTCTTCTTTGCAGTTTTTCCCTGTAGCAGTCACAGTCTTTCCTTTTTAATGTTTTCTTTCTTGACCGATTAAGTGTGACAGATTGGCAAAGGAACACATGATGAGAGTTCAGACAGCAGACAGGAAGAAGATCAGACATGTGATGTGATATTAAGGGGTCACAAAGACTCACAAGAGCTCCACCGCCCACACCAACATAGACACAAGCTAATTTCCACCATATGATCCTTTCAGCCCTTACTGAGGAAAAACACAATCTCATCCTGACATTATCTTTCATTTAGAAAGTGGGATATCAAAGAGAGAGAAACATGTCAGATGTAAAAACCTCAATTGGAAATGAAAGCCTGATACGCAAACTATGCAAATGGAAGCGCAGGTGTGGGAAGATGTTTTGAGAAAAGAGTTCTGCTTATGGAAATGTTCACTATTTCCTATTAGTCATTTGAACTGAATTTGATGAACTAGTTTCCATTACAGTTCAGGTTATAAGGGTTGAAATTGGGATGTGGCTGTATTTTTACATAAAAGTATTAATTTGCCTGAATATTTCACATTAACAGTACATTCTTGCTTCTCTGTTGTCTCTTAAAGATGTTAAAATATGTAGAGAGTGCAAAATTGTTATTCAGAATATTGGTCCACATTACAATTCTAACAGCAAATGTTTAAAAATAATAGAAAGCCACAGTAAAAGTCCACAGAAATCTCTGTGGTGCTTTTTTTTTTTTTAAGTGTTGCTTTTTGTGGTTGTGAAATTCCTTTAGCTTATATGGTGATATAACAATGCAACTCATTTCAGCTACAGGAGGTTTCCATTAAGGGAATGCATAATGCTCAAAAATGCTACACAAAAGGGCATGGAGACTTCACCAGCACAAACATGATCAATTCTGTCATTACTATGGAGGAACACAATCTGACACTCTGACACCTTCTGTCATTTAGAGACGGAGATATCAAAGGTAGAGAAACTTGTCAGACTTAAGTGCCTCAATTGGAAGTGAAGGCTTGCTATCTAGTCTGATTTGATTAGGTCTCAGTGATGCTATTCTTCCTAACCGACATAAAGGAGACAGCTGCTACTGTTCTGACTGATGGCAAAGCATATTTTTAATGACTTTATTGCATTAAATTTTTGCAGGAGATATGCGTGTGTGTCTGTGTGTGTAACACAATGCTGCTATCTGCATCTCTATGTGTTTAGTGCTCCAAGTATGTGTATCTGTATCTCTGGATTTTAACTCAAAATTGGCATGGCCCAAACAGGAAGGTTTTTTTTTTCCTTCCCTGATTTTTTAGAATTAAATACGAAACCTACAATTATGCCCCTGGAAAACACTGAACCCCCCTCTGAAGATAGACAAGCCAAGAGTATCAGCATGGTTTGTGATTTCTGGCTCCTCAACCAGGCTAGTCTCAATCAGATGCCCTGTGACAACCTTCTGGCAAGCTTTTAATAGCATTTAATAGATAAACATGTAAAGTGTGTACATTCCTTGTATGTAGGATATTGAAACATACATGGTGACTTATATGGCAACTATGAAGTACAGTATGTAGTGAATCACTGCAATAATTACTCAGAGTTAGGCACTGGACACTGGACATGTTAATAATGTGCTGAAAAAAAGTATAGTATAGTATAGTATAGTATAGTATAGTATAGTATAGTATAGTATAGTATAGTATAGTATTGTATAGTATAGTATAGTACAGTACAGTATTTATATAGTACTTAATCCTAAGATCTACATTTTTGCATGAGATCAATAATAATTTACTTTTAGGTGCATGTTGAATAATTGATTAGAATATTACAAGCATTTGTTCATTTTTTCCTCCAAATTTTGAACGTTTTTTTGGCATTTATCACTATATTGTAACAAGTATTCCTGTTATATATATGTATATATTTTCATTAATTGCTTGTTAGTTTGTGCTTTAAAATTCAACATGCTTAGTAAGTACTAGTAATACATTTTGACTTAAATACTTGAAATTACTACATACCCACATAACTGTTGCATACTAAATAAAATACTACCCCTAATACAGTGCTACAGTGCCAGTGAATTCTCAATTCTGGTAAGAAGATGTTGATTAATTATTATTATTATTTATAACAGGATGACTCTGACACTAATTATAAGTAAGTATAGTATAAGATTATTATGCCTAATTGAATCCTGAAATTGTCTTATTCTGTTTGCATATAATTTTACATACTTCAGCTGTTTATTTGTAGAAAATTACAAAACTTTCTCCCCATCAAGAGAACAAGATGATGTTAATATTGAAATTTTATAGACATATTTAATATGTCTATAAATAGGCCTCATGGTCTTATATTTGTTATATAATTATTTCATAATGAGAACTCATAACATAATGGAAGCTTTTCTACTGAAGTATTCCCAGAACTTTTCCTTTATTCAAGATATCTTCATTTGCTAAGATATCATTTTGTCAGGGATATGTGATATCTTTTAGCAAAAGAGATTGCTTTGTAACAGTCAGATCTAAAGCTGTTCTGTAAAGTTTTCCATCAGTAATTAACTCTGCTTCATGACAGGCCACATCACACCAGCCCCATCGTTGATTATATTCCTATTACAGCACATTCTGCCATGTGTTATTCATTGCCTAACACATTTGTGAGAGTAAAAATGTAGGCTAGAGTATATTGTAAGTTTGTGATTTTGTAATGTTGTTCCTCTGAGCTCACATTATGGTCATACTGACATTCAATATAAGTGAATCAGTGCTCTCAACAATATTAACTGTTTGTTGCTAAAAAGTTGCTAAGCTTGAGTCATGACAGTATTTAACACTTCTGCATATTAAACACGCCTCTAACCAACAGCGTATGGTGCTTTATTAGGTAGTTATAGCCCTACAGGCCATCAGAAACTGGTCTAAGAATAAGGATGAAAGGGCTCACATTGGCAGGGGTGCCAGACTAAAGTTGTAGAGTGCAAGTGAATCATGAAAGCATGTGACCTTCCAAATAGGTTTATGAGTCTACAAACCCTGACCCTGACAGTGAAAAATGCCCTAGTAAAATTATGAAATAGTTGGGGCTAAAGAAGTTATTATATCTGGCACAGGGAAAAAGGGAGCCCAGGGCCACATGTGGTCAAATGAGCCATCAAAGACTGAGGGTTAGGCTTCACTCTGATTGAATGTGAAGCTTACAGGGCCAGAAGGAATGAGGAGAGAGAAAGAAAGAGAGAGTAGTAGAGTCATGAAGTTTAGTTTATCCTCAGGGACTTGTAAAAGGACAAAGAACTTGAGGAAACATTATATGTAGGAAGGCATTAGTGTATCAGAGGTTCAGATGTACCACCATAAATGGGCTGCTTACATTCAAATGGTTGTTTGAGTGATGTTCATCATTAGAAGGAAATTATAAGGCAAATGCCCAGCCTTAGGCAGCATTTACCATACCAATGGAAGTGTCTGGAAGCCTGGATCTCGGATTTAGAACAAGAATCCACTTGAAATGGGTTTCATTTTGGGTTAAACTGATGTAGTTTATAAGCTTTTGAAAAAAAAAAAGAAGTGAAACCGTCAAGTGGCCATTTCATCAGATGAACCCATGCAGCTAGATGCATACAGTTACCATCTGTTGCTACACACAATGCGCCAGTCCCATTTTAACCTGTTCATCACCCCAGCAACACCACTGAACAGGCTATTCTCACCAGAGACAGTGGCATGGTAGTGGCATCTTGGTGCGTATTGAACACCTCAACATCACTGCTGGATTGAGAACAGTCCACTTGCCAAAAGTATTAACAGCCATGAAGGCCTAGAGGAGGATCAAAACTCAAACTGTCCATGGAAAATGAGATTTAGTCTCTAAGTGTACACATATGTGAACTAACATGATAGGTTTTTCTAATAAGTGACGAGTAAGTGTATGCAGTGCTTTAAAAACCCATAGCAATATGTTGGGTGAAAACTGTCCAAATTTAAATAAGTATCTGGTCAGCAGTGTTCCTATAGTCATCACTTTCTATTATTTGAATAGAAGAAGGCTGACACATTGTGCATTGCAACACATTTGTAAGTCAGTAAGTGTTCATCATCCAGGGGCAGCTATATGGTTCAATTTTACAGAAATCTTATTAGATCTAAATCCCTAATGAGCGAGCCAGAGTTGACAGTGTCAAGGAAAAAACTTCCTGAGATGTAATTAGGAAGAAACCTTGAGAGGAACCGGACTCATAAGGAAACCCATCCTTTTCTGGGTGAAAGCAGACAGTGGGATTTTGATATACAGGCCTACAATGAAGAGGAAAAAGTGCAACATGCATAGAAAAGATCTTGGATTTCTTTTTGTACTTACAGTAAATTACCTTGACTTAATTATGACCATGTTTCATCCGTTCCATGATGAAAAGAGCCACCAGTTCTAAAATACACTGCTTTGACATGAATGGTTTCTTTGGAAGTAAGCAGGTGGCCGAGTATCAACACGCCAGGAGATTTGATATGCCAGAATAAGCCTGAGTAAAATACGTGGTCTTTCCAATACAAGAAATGGGGCTCATTTATCAGCTGTGTTTCAACATCTGTCAGAAGGGCCCGAGGAAGTATGTGTGTTTATTTTATTTCTTGTAATTTTCTCTCTTTGTCTCTTTCTCTGTTTCTCCCTTATCGTACTCATAAATATATAAAACAACACAGGCCAACATATTGCAGATGAAGTCAATTTTGCGGTTTTGCACATTTGGGAGTTTTACAAAACTGAAGTGGACTGTCAACCATAATTTTGTGGCAGCTGCCAGCTAGAGTACAACTTTTTCATGCAGTCAGTAGTTCTTTAGGTTTATGCAGGACTCCAGAAATGGTCTACTGACAGTTTGGATTTGAACTGAGCAGCACACTGAGAACAAAACTACACAAGTAATTGATAGCTGCTTTGTTGTGTAGCCATTCAATTGGGAAGCATGAGGCGATCCAAATGAAAATGGATTGTGCTTTGAGTAAAGTAGACAGAGTGGCACTTTAGCAGAGGGCAGTGTTTTGTGTTGAGATAGAGGCTAATGAGATGGTTAGAGCAGGGAGTCCCAGGACACAGCATGTCAAGACTAATCCTGGCCAAGCTGTAGTCTCTGATGTGATCCTCTCTCTCTCTCTCTCTCTCTCTCTCTCTCTCTCTCTCTCTCTCTCTCTCTCTCCCCATCTCCCTTCTTCTGTTTTCTTGTTCGTCTGCCTGACCGATGGGATTCTTCCTCACTGTCACTCCTGCCAATACCAACTGACATACTGTTGCCTGGGGCAGCTAGGGTAATGTTACAGTACTGGTATGAGAGCACAGAAGAAGAATGAAATAGAGAGGAAAATGCTCTGTGGCTGACATTAAAGATGACATCTCACTTATTGGCTTTGTCCTCTCATCTCCTGTTTCTCTCGCCTTGTCCTTGTCTTTGAAGCCTCAGGTGTACAAGCCCCTGTTGGGCTGGGGATACAGAAATACAGACAGGCACAAACGAAAACATAACATCTATGAAAAACTGTCTTTACATCAGTCTTCTGAGATT
Organism: Pangasius macronema; assembly: GCA_037577455.1. Classification (NCBI taxonomy): domain Eukaryota; kingdom Metazoa; phylum Chordata; class Actinopteri; order Siluriformes; family Pangasiidae; genus Pangasius; species Pangasius macronema. The sequence continues at coordinate 13,064,198 of CM074961.1, forward strand.
CAGCAAGCTGCTTAATGAGTTTGTGTTTTCTGACAAATCTTCAGACACGATAAAAGGAGAAGATGCCTTATAGCAGTGACGAGATTGTTCTATGAAAGCCTCTTTCAGCATGCGCTTGGCTCATCAAAGTCTCTCAAATCTATTTTATCCCACTGGCTCCTCTGATTCCTGCTTTCCCAGCCCCATGATAACCTTTGAAGCGTTGAAGAAAAAAACTAGAGAGACGCACATCTCTGTCAGCACTTTCAGGCAGACTGAGAGGCCCTAAGCTACCAGCCATTTTGTGACGAGGCCTGTAGCGTAATTAATTCAGAACCTGCTTATCGTCTGCTGTCTCAGTGGTACAAAGTCATGCTTTGACAGCCCTTGTCTCATCGCGTCTCTTAGCTCTTCATCTAGTCTTCCCTAAGCTGCCTGGGAGTATACAAGCCCGGACTGTTTGAAAGGCAACAACTGAAATCGTATCCTCCAATGAAAAAAGATGAGCTGGAGGGGATGTGGGTGACTTGGAGGCTGGGCACGGACTGTCAGCAGAGGTGAAGTTTCACACACTGATCCACTCACTCTTCACTCTTCGAGAGGTGAATTTGAGCAGATCTGAAGGAAACAAGCCACTGATTTGCTCTCATACTCCCCACACACATTCTCATCTCCCCTGCTGATTTCTTTTCACACTCCTCACACACTCTCATTTCCCCCTTTCTCACCTTGGTTTATATCCTCCTAGTTTGTTTGCGAGCATGTCATGTTTGTACATCCTCACAGCGACAGATGTGTAACACTTAATATTACAATAAAATGGCTTACGTGGAACGGAACACATGCCCATTCTTCATATTATGTAGCAGGCAGCTAGCAGACTCGGTTAACTCTGGGTCACAAGGGCACGTTGGCTTTGAAGTGCCAATCAATAGCAACAGGCGATGACAGCGGCCCCCATATCACTCACAAGCCTTGTTTGTTGTTGTTGTGTTGGTGCAAATGAAGCGCCTGTGCACCTTTTGGAATGGTAAAGTCACCCAGCAGGGAACGTTAGCTTGGGGAGGAGCTGAAACACTGCTAGCAGGAGCCTGTTCTCAGTGGGGGACTGGTGCAGACTCACTCCTCCCTCTGATCATGCCATCTGTCAATCACAGAGCAGAGCCGCCCAAACAGGACATCCAGTGGCCTCGTGGGCTTTTGGTGGCCAAACCAGAGGGGAGGTCAGAAGTTCAGAGGGAAAAGAGGAAGAGAGGAGATGTAATGACAGAGACTGATGGCTATAGATTGGCAAATGGTTCTAGCTTTCTAAAACATACATAGAACCTATAAAGTCAGAAGGACAAACAAAATAAGTCATTAAGGTACCTTTTATTATGTGGATGATAATTTAAAGGAAAAACTGGTGCATGGGAGGCATTTCGCTGGCATGGCTTAGTCCACCTGACCCAACACAAAGTTCTTACGACTGATCACCTTTATCCTAGGAAAGTTCTAACTTTATGGGAGTGGATTCATTTTGGATTTCTCTGCCCCCATGCACAGGGTATGAGGTCTCACTGAATGCTTTGATGAGTAGGAAAATGATGACATTATATACTATGGCCTTCACAGTTACCGGAACTCGAACTAATCCAACACAAAAACAACAGTGCTCTCCACCTCCATCATAAAGAACAGTGTTCATTCTTCCAGTACAGTTCCAGAAAATGGTACAACCAATGCCGAAGTGCATATAGACGGGTAACAAAATAAAGGAAAAATCAACATGAATATATACACACAGGTCAAAGATGAGTGGTGTATGAGTGTGTCTGTGTGGAAAAAGATTTCCACACTAGGGTCTTCAGAGTGCAAGTGTATAACAGGAGATGGCAGGCACTTGGCACAGGAGCAGCTGGATCAGCTTTGCTTTGGTTTGTGCTGCTGTTGGGAATCTTTTGATTGGCTCTCCACTTGCATGTCCCTAATACAAGTACATGTTTCCAAACTTAGAAAGCATTTCACACAAACACACCTATTTCCTAAACATGAGGGGAAGCTTTCATGCTGTGCTATGAAGTAAAATTTAGTTCCATGTGACCTGAGACATGTCAGGTGGTCCACATGGTGTTAGGCAGCTCAGTTTGTGTGACCTGTTATAAAATTATTGTTAGTGACTTCATTAGTATTGAATAAAGTCAAATGAAATACAAATACATTAGCCAGTAGGTATACTATTATGATAATATCTTCTAATTCATCTAACATTCTGAAGGCAGAATGTGTTTTTGGGACACCATTTACAGTCGTCATACCATATGATGATTCATACGTCGTCACTTTTAGTATATTTCTTAATTCAGTATAGTATATCTAAATAAGCTGTAAGGTTGCTTAGTTAAGGTGCATTCATCTTCAGTCAGAGCTTTATCCTGTCAGGTGGATCCAGGATCTTTCCTGGGAATACTGGACACAAGGTGGGAATACTGCGAATAATGCTAACAATCTATGGACACAAATGGCTTTTAAATGTTACCTATCTACAAAGCAAGCAATTGAATCACTTTTGTAAACATGTTCCATTGTGGGAGTGACAATTTATTCACCATGTTTGTCAAACCTTTCATAGAATTCTACTCCGGTGAACAGGATTATGGGATTGCCTACACAGAGAATGAAACGTAATGGTGGCTTCAGATTTATGGCACCTTCATATAGCTGTATTTTGAATGGGACGGTACTTGGAACGTACTGAAACGTATATAAGTTTTAAAAGAGTTTTGATAACACTTATCACTTATGGAGGCACATCTTTTTTTTTTTTTTACTCAAAAGAAGCTATTTAGAGGGATTGTACTATTCAGTTCAGTAGGGGCTGCCATGACTGTTGACTCATGTCTGCACCATGTGCATATTTGTAGAATTGAGTAACTGATTTACTGCAAGCACAAATACTATACACATTTGGCTTTTCTTAAAACTAACATCCATTTTCTTGGAGTTTTGTAGAAAGCTATTTGGTGAATATAATGCACAGCAAACCCAAAAGTTACAAAGTCATATATGAAATGCATGAACTCCAGCCCAATGTCTCTCGAGTTGATGATGAAATTCAATAACTCTATAAGTCAATTTGATGGTATCTATTCTTTAAAATAAGCATGATCTTTCTCAGAGTGGCTCTCATTCAGTTAAGCTTTTCATCCCTTCTCACGTCCATGCTCTTTGGGCTGCGTGTTAGATCATTGTTGTCGGGTTTAATTCGATTCATATGTGTCGATGTAAGCCAGGTCGTGTCCGTGTTGTTCTAAGGTAAGTGAGTTGTCTGAAACTACAAACCAACTGTCCTGTCTTTGTGTGAAGTAGGTAATTGGATTACTTTCATACACACATATACACATGTGCATGTCATCAGTAATATATCATGGGTGCCAATGCTATTTAAGATTTGAATGCTCTAGTGGGTGCCTGCAGTCAGTGAAATATATGAAAGAGTGTTTTGTCTAAGTAGATACTTCTGTATGTGTGTGTGTGTGTGTGTGTGTGTGTGTGTGTGTGTGTGTAGTGCATTCCTACAAAGTTCACTGAGAAGGCAGACCCTGTGGCACTGAGTTGGGAAAGTTCATAAATTAAAGGGCTGACAGGAATAGAACACACACACACACACACACACACACACACACACACACATGCACACACATGCACACACATGCACACATTTGACTAATAGCTTTTGTGCCACAACAGAACCAGTTGAGCAGGTAGTAAAAGGGTCAGTGTTGAATGAAGACAGTAGCTGAACACAACTTTCTCATGGCCTTTTTGTATGCACACACTTCCTGTTTGTCTGAAGGACTCACTGAATGGTCCTCCTGTAGCAGCATGAACCTTCAACAGTGTACTGTTCATAGAAGCAGTGTTAGTTTATCCAGTTCTTAGGGCTAAGAAACATGTTTTATGTGTGTGCACATGTGTGTGTCTGGGAAATGAGCAATGAGCTGCCACTTTGCAGAATAGATCACTGTTTGTTGTCTCACCTGCTCAGCTGGAGCTGGACTTTGATGGCCAGTGTGTGTGTGTGTGTGTGTGTGTGTGTGTGTGTGTGTGTTTTAGGAGGAACTCAATGACTCAGTGACTGACAGAGTGAGTTTGGAGTGGGGTCATGGCACGGACAGACCTGTAGGGTCAAAAGTTTACAGCCACATGTGACCAAAGGACTGATCAACACAAGGATGTACTCATAAAGTAATTATTCCATTTCAGTTTAATCCCGTAATGCCTCACGTATCACTCGCTTATTCATCTTAAAATATATGATTCAGTATCTACTATAAATGATTGAGTAACTACAGCAAATCTGGCATGAAAAGTATGAAGGTATGAGAATGCCGAGTGTAAATCATGTCCTAGGTGTGTAAGGAGTTAAATAAATCCTACATTTAATTGACTCGTAAAGCACTCTTGCTCTAGCTTTTTCTCTTTATGAACCGACCCCCTTACTTAAAACCCTCAATAAAAACTGTAAAATGAAAGCCAGGTGTGTGTGTGTTGCTCTGGCCTGAGGTTAGCAGAGAGGGCAGTGTCAGGGTTAGGGCAAAACGAGAGTGATCAGAGTGCAGGTTTGTTAGCGCAGACTCAGCCCTGGGGTAGTCAGGAGTTCAGCTGAGGTTCAAAGGTTATTTAATGGTTAAGTTTAGAAACTGCATCTACATTTAGAAAGGCATTTCTTATTTACACCTCAAAATGTAACTGAACAGCAAGGCTTTTACCTTTAAAGACAAAACTAAGTTTATTTATTCATTTATTTTTTTTAAATTTATAGTTACTATCTCTGGTCATAGTGTGGATTGGTCATCAGAAACAATCACTCAAAAGGTATTTATCTGTCAACTTTGATCAAAAATGCAGCTGACCTTTGCTCATCTTCTGATTTTTCATCTCATCACCAAATAAAACAGTATTAACCAGTAATATCAAAACTGACTGATCCAATATGTAATGCTTCACCTCGCTCTAAACGACAAAGATAAAACCTCTGTGCGTTTTCACTCTGAAATATGCCACAATAAAGAAAAATTCTTCATGACTTCATGACATCATCTTTAACCTTTATGTAACTGGCAGCTCCAAATTTACATTCCTCACTATCATAAATACATACCTTATCTATTAGTTTCACTTAGCTTTATGAATCTAACATGCCAGTGCTATGTATGTTCTGAAATCACACTGAGAGGACAGTCAGCAACTTACATATTAGGTTCTCTGTTGGTCTTACATATTATAAACATGTTGACAACTGCGGGAAGATGTTTTTACAATGTTCTGATGACAACCATGGTACAATTCATTGACCTCTATACAAAGTCCTGCCATTGGAGATGCCATTTTGTTAGCTGAAAATCTCAAACTTTGTGGTTCTTTAAATTGTCAGAAAACATTGCGTAGCCCAGACTCTTATTCGTCACTCTCGTAACTACACTCTTAGAAAAAAAAGTTAAATCTACAACCCTAGAGTTCGTCTCAGAGGGTTCCAAGCACAGTCCCTTTAAGAAGCTAAGAAACTTAAGCTATTGAAAGAACCCTTCAGGACCTTCTAAGGCTTTCTTCTAAATGTTACTATATGTAAAACACATGTTAATTTGATAACACTCAAAACAACAACAACAACAAAAAAAAAAACATACAAGCTCAAGTATTAGAGAGATTATGTGTTTTAAATGTGGCCATGTTTTTGCACTAATAAATAAATATGGAAAAAGTGTCCCTAAAATTATCAAAAAGTGAAAAATACAAGGTGGAATCAATGCAAAATGCTTAATTTAGCACACTCAAGGTGATTTACGGTGATTGTGTGGGGAAATTAATACCACCGAAAGGCAGGTCTTATATTAGCATAAGTTGTTTTCCACCAAATGAAGCCAAAGTGATACCACTTAAGGTTTTGATGAGAAGGTTTGTCAAAATTATGTCTCCATATCTCCATATAGAATGATCAAAAAGCGTTTCTTAAAATGATGACTTACTACAACCATGGCAATAGATATTCACAGCACTTTCTCAACTCTGATTCTGACATCATTTACAGCCTTGGCCTTTAAAAAAATGTTCATTCACTCTTCCCTAAGAACAGAGCACGCGCTCATTTGTTTCCGCATTCATTTGTTTTATTGGATACACAATTATGCTTCCAGTTTTACTTGCCACAGCTATCAAGAACAAATAGCACATGCAACGACCACATTTACATATTGTTTTCTAACCCTACTTTGCACGTGATGCAATTCACACAAATATTCTTTGTAAATCACCTGCAACAAACCTACATTTTTGCATCTTTAATTTATCCCCTTGCATATAAAAAGTAGCACACGGTATCTGGAATCCTCAATCAGGACCTAACAGTGAATTTTTTTTAAAGAAAAAAGTCATTTCATTGTAATTAAGTAATTAAACAATAAGCTTTGATTTTAACAGGTAAAAGTCATTTTTTGCAAAGTGATTTTTTTTTTTTAAACATTCCACATATTCCCACTTGAAGCATCTCTGGAAAAGATCAGAGGCAAATTGCTGCTGTTTATGGAGCTGTCAAAGAGATTGGCCACAGCCAGCGTCTGAAAACACATGCTTAATATTTATTAGACATTCCACTCAGGGAATAGTCTTTACCTTGGCGACAGGCCACACTTAAGATCAGTTGTAGAAATATGCAAATGCTCCTCATGCCATTTCAGAGAGGAAGAAAACGAGAACGCAAAGCGCAGCTCTCCGTGTTGTGACAAGAGGAGACAAAAGCAGACTTTTGCTCCCAGCCCTTAAGTTTGCATGATTGAGGTGAAACTGCCAATAAATTACAAGCAAATTATCCACTTCGAAGGAAAGATTCACCCCTGACAACCTTCTTAGAGTGCAATATTTCAAGCTAATGACTGACATTAACATTGATGTAATAGTGGTTTCTAACTCTCCAAAAGAAGTCTGACTGGCAGGCAGAAACTTAGAAATGGAACAAGATGTGCAGATGCGTGTCTGACCTGAGAGAGCGCAAGAGAGAAAGGAAGAAAGAGACAGGAAGAAAGACTGACTGACAGAAAGATTTAAGTGGAAAGAGGGAGGACGTGAGAGACAGGGTGAGGGAGAAGCAGACGTGAGAGTTGAGAGACAAGAAAGACAGCCAAGTCTTCAGCTGGGATGTAGGCGTTCTTCAGTGACAGCTATAATTCTCCAGCCTACAGAATTCCATCAGCACTGTAGTCGTGTTAAAGCTGTGCCGTAGGGGCTCGGGCCCTTTCAAGTCAGCCTCTCTGACAGGTAGATTTATGAGGGCTGAAATTTGGACAGATCACACGTCAGTCAGGGCGGCCTGTCAAACTGTCAGTACACTGCCTCGCCTACAGGGGCCAAGGATTTCACACAACTCTTCGACAAGGACAAAGTTTATTCATGCACTCACACAGACACTCTGTCTCTCTTACACACACACACACACACACACACACACACACACACACACACACACACACACACCTGTTTTAACTCATATCTGTCAAGCAGGGTTAAGGTATTACACACTCAGATGTAAGAAGGAATGACAGAATGAAAACAACATGTTTAAGTGAACAGATAAATAATACAGATGAACATAAACACAAGAAAGAAAGAATGAAAGAAAAAGAAACGTTAAGAAAAAACAAAAGAATTAAATGGATGGGATGAATTGACTTCAATTTATAACAAAGAAAGAAAGAAAGGAAGGAGGGAAGAAAGAAAGAGTGTATTTTTGTAAACAACAAAAAATAAAGCCAGTATGTATGATTTAAAGATTTTTTAAAACAATGTTTAGAACAATATCAGTATTTATTAGAAAATTTTAGAAAGAAAGAAAGGACAGCGAAGAAAGAATGGAGGTTTGAAACAACAAAACTGCACAGCACTGAAGTGAGAGAAAGAAAAGAGAGAGGGACAGAGTGTGGCAGGCTGCTGGGGGATGTCTTTCAGCAGCACATCTGCATGTGGTATTTGAGAGCTGATTAGTCATGCTGACGTTGTGCGGAGATAAATCTATCACCCAGAGGAACACAAACACTCGGAGAAATGAAAGGAAGCGAGGTGACACGGCTCTGCTGTTTCAATAAATCACTGAGACGTGATTAAAACCATGCGCCCGGGTGATGAGAGAGGCTGCAAGTGCGAGGTGAGCGTTTTCTCATGGACACAGTGCTGTCCAAATGGGCTCGCCTGCTAAAGCGGCTATGGGAAAAAGTGACGGGGGAACTGTCTCTCCCTGTTTCAACACTCCTGTCCCTGCCAAAGCTCTTTGTTAGACTTGTCCTCTAGTCCTGTTCAAACAATAACAACAGTCTGTATATAATCAGTGTCTTATGTTGAATAGAAGTTTAAACCCAGTTGTTCCTGTGAGGGTTGGCTTGTGCTAAAGGTCAAACATCTTATTTTAGGCATCAAAAGACACTTTGAAGATGTACATTGTCTTTAAGTTACATTGCCTTTTTCCTGTCATGGAAGTCTGCGATAAGGTGAAGATTGTATTCTAATAGAGCCTTGTTACACACCCGTCTCTCGCAAAAGTCATTCCGTCTAGTGAAAGGAAAGAGTGGGAGGAAAGTGGCTGGGGAGGCGGATGAGGAAACGGAGGGATGATAAATAATGACGAGGAGGTCAGAATGGAAGGAGAAGAAAGACGAGATATGCTGTTAGATTGCTTTAGTAGAGATATATTACACAAAATGGAGACAAGAATTTATGAAAGCCCACCCACATGTCGATAACAAAATCAAGAATTTTAGATTCTAACAATATCCCACGACTGAAGGGCAGAAAGGTTTAATATCTTCGCTTGTGTCAAGTGCAATCTCTATAGATCGTTATCATTCATGCTCAGAGCAATAACAGACAAGCCAGGACAAGTAAGCATTCCCCTTAGGGAGAGGGGATTGATGTGAAGCTTGCTTTAGAAATGTGCCATTGAAGTGCTGTGTACTGACTCTAGATGGAAAAACCAGCTGCAAAAGTTAAAACAATGGCTTCAGTAAAGCACAGGAAGTTATTCCAGTGTAGTCATTAATACAAAACCATATACAAGACTTCTATGTAATGCAAACGCTTTCATGTGGCAACCTAATGTACCGTGTCATAACATTTTTATGTGAAGGAATGAGACATATTTGAATACAATGTTTTCCAGGCATCACCACAACCTGGTTCAAGGAGAGTGTCAGCGCTGCTTCTCTTTCATCTCCATTATCGACAGAGCCGCCCCGTGCTGCACCATTGTTCCAGGCAGACATCTTTTACCTCTGGCGCAGTGCGGGGACAGGCTTCGGAAATGTCCGGAAGGAAAGCTAATCCCATCACTCAGCCTGGGAAACGCTAAATCACACATGAAAGGCGAGTGGAAACGTTTCGTCACAGATCACACGAGGGCTGCTGAGAGCTGAGGAACCGAGCAACAGAGGAACCAAAGTGAGCTTGGCCTGGCTCCCCTCGGCCCTGATTCAAAGTGTGCTGCAGCAGGAAGCAGTCATTCCCACTTCCTGTCCAAAGGTGGCCTGGGGGAGACAAAAAAAAAGAGGTGTTAAAGACTTTCTAGCACTCGGTGTTTTTTTAAATAATTCCAAGAATTGCTCTCGCTCTCTGTCTCACCCTGCTATCAAGGACGCAATGGTGCTGGCCAACATACTGTTGAATACAAGTGATGATACTTATGATACAATGATGACAAGATTTAAGACGGATCAGGGAATATGGAAGACAAGAGTGCTAAATTCTGTACGGTTCAGGGTTAGAAGCATTAAACATTCACAGAGGATGTTTTTGCATGTGTGTTGTGGGGGCGCTGTTGTTACACAGAAACCCCCGGCAGCTGCTGAGTTACTCTGTAACTCATTGTATGTCTAACTAACTTACAAATAAATAAACACGTGTATATTTGCGCACGTTCCGACACACCTAGCTGAACATTGGCCATGTTGTCGTGCGTAATCCATCAGTACCTGAGGATAGACAGGTGCGTTCGCAGTGCCTTTGATTTGTGAGGCGACTGCCAGGCTGTGGCTCGACCCCATTAGCTGAGGATTCCCAGGCTTGTTAGCGCCCTCCTCCCTCCTTTTCCCCATTATTTACCAGGCCTTCATCACCACAGAATGTGCTCCTTGTACAGAGTAATGGAAGCAATCAATCCTCTCTGTCAGAGGCAAAAACAGCCCTGCTTTCTCCAAAGCCAGGGCAAAGCACTGGACCCACTTCAAGCCTGGCTGTTTGCATTACTAAGGTGTGTGTATTTCTTTGGGCGCATGCAAGTGAAGAAGTGTGAGAGGGTGTTTCTGTTTAAAGAAACACACTGTTGTAGTCCTGGGAAGGAAGCACATTAGGGGAGGTTGATTAGCTCGCCAAGCCTTTTATTGCTTTTCATGAAATGCTCCAAATATATTTCTACCCGATCTCAGAAATGAGGCGGTGTGCGAATGTGTGTGTGTGTGCTTTATGGGCAAAGGATAATTCAGAGTTATTAATGACACCGAATAGGTTTGTGCCCTTCTCAAAGCACAGAGGTTATTCCTCATGAAGCTGTGCAGTGTGGGTCAACTGGGAGATTAATCACCATCTGTGTGCGCTGCAGTTATAAATCACTGCAGTGGTACTGGAAATTAAAATTAAAGTCGATACCATTTGTTTATTTTATCCTTACTTTCGTTTTCTTTTTAGCATTTTTTACTTTTTCACTTTTGCCCTTTGTAACACACACAGTGTAGTGCGGCAAGGCACAGTACAGTAACAAATCCTTCATCACGCATTTTATTTCCATTGCCAGGCGAGCTGTACTGTGCAGTAATCGCAAATGTCTGTATACATTTAGGATAAAATAAAACAGACAATGTAGGTTAAAATGTTCTCCAAATCTGGAGGCAAAGAGGGTCATGATAAAAATTCTTACAACTAAAAAACTACTTCAGATTTGGATTGTTGCCTCACCTACACTTCATTTTTAAAATTTTAGAAGTATAATAGATTATAGATTTTTGTTTGGTGGAAAAGGTGCGTTTTCCTTTTCCCCAAAATTTCACAAACTTCAACTGTAAGTATCCATGCTAAATTTAGCCAAAGTTAGTTATTACCAATATGGGTGGAGATAGAAGTAGTGAAACTATTGATTAGTCAAGCGCAAGTGTCGCAGAATGGTCACGAGTCAGACAGCTGCCATGTTGGAAAGAAGATATTAACTAGCTGTAACTGAGATCAGATGAGATTGAGCACTCTCAGAGTAGTACAGAATCACATTACTACTAGACTGTCTGACATTCTTCAGTAATGTCATTCCCACTGAGTACAGCTTTCAGCTTTCAGCTTTCTTCTCAAACTTTTTCTGTGTTTGTATCTTCAGATGAAACCAAAAACAAAGTAAAAGCCTTAAATCAGTCTTGAAGCTTTTCCACCATCATTACCGCCATTGTGTTGACTGTTAATGCTCGTGTTGTGTGTGGGAATTATGACCGCAAGTCTCAATGTCTTAACATGTTCATGAGCACTGTTATGTTAGGGAAATGGGTACAAATACTCGATCGGGGTAAAATAGTTTTAGATTTGCATTAATTCGATTTGTTTATTGAATAACCCAAAGTACCACAACAGTAATTCATCTCACATGGCTGCAAACAGACTTTCACCCAAAGTGTAACTTTGGATAAGAAGTTAATAGAAGTTAGAAGGCTCACTGACATCAGTTTAACACCTACATGGTAAGCAGTGCTTATGATTCGCCAATTATTTCTGCCATTCTGTTGGCTGAGCAGAAAAAGAGTTCACAAATTCCACTTGCTCTTCTATAGCTTTTGTATTTTTAGCCCAATTTCAGCTCTTCCCCCCTCATCTCCAACCCTGAAAGGCAATCTATCCGCCCCCGGCAGGCCCCGGCTCCGGCCCCTATAAATCCTGGCGACAGCGGCGCTTTAATGGATAATTAATTGATGCTGCTCCCGAGCTGTAATAAGACAATAAATTACGACCTAGGCCAGTGTGCTGTGTCAGTGTGTGTTGCTAATGGCCCTTCAGGGCCGGCTGCAGCAGCGTAATAAATTAGACAGGAATTAACTGCTGCCTGCTACGTGCCTCTGCTGCCAGGGGAGATGGAGACAAGGGAGAATGAAGGGGAGAGAGAGAGAGAGAGAGAGAGAGAGAGAGAGAGAGAGAGAGAGAGAGAAAGAGAGGAGGGCCAGTGACCGATGGTCCTCCTCAGCATGATGTAGTGGATGTGTTAGGCTTCGTTACATGCGAGTGCTTCGACTTCGATTTCTCCCCTTTTCTCTTAGACACTGTCACTTTCTCTCTTATACATTTACAATGCAATCCGTCTGTTCTACTTTAAAGATCGAGTTAATGCATTGTGCTGTCAATTACCCAGAGTTACCAAGAGTAATTTAGAATGAAATAAAAATGTTAAACAGTAAAGGTTAAACGTGATCATAGAACAAAATGATGTTAAATCTTTGGTTGTGGTTTTCCAATAATTGATTATGGAGTGGACTAATATAATTTTTAACAAGTACTGCCAATTGACAGTAGGTTCATTTAGGACTGATTAATCCAGGTATGAAAAATAAATTTTCCATATGTTCAATCACAAATACAGTATTTGAGTTGAGGTACTTGCTATTGGATCTTTCAAAGACCCTGTAACTACTTTTCTAGGTGAAGATATCTTCTATAACTTCACAGTGTTCCTAATTTTTTACTATTCCTTTGCATGCAATGTAATTTCAAAAACGTATGAATTTAGTATTGTTTCAGCAATATCATTAAGACTGACACAAAACAAGTTGTCTCTTTTCTTCAAAAGTTAGTGAGATTGCTCATCAATAATCTTAAGAATTTTAGGAAAGTAAAATAAAAGGCCCCATTTGTCCTGCAGGTAGAAGCTTCACATGTTGAAGTGAAGCTCAGTTCCATAACAAGAGCAACATATCCTGCTTAGAAATATGCCATTGCTTTAGTGAAAGCCTAATCCTATTTTAAACGGTTGTCTGATTAAGAGCTGAGGGAAGGATTAGTAAGAGTGCGCGTCTCTGTGTGCGAGCGAGTACGTGTTTCATTCAGTCAGCGATTTAAAAAGTACATGATTGTTTGCTAAAACATATGCATTTATATAATGTGTGAACATGTGTGTATATTTATATGTGTATTATATGTTTTATGTGTGTTCCTGGTTTACTGCAGCCTCCATGTGATCCTGCATGTGTGGAAAAGGGAAAAGAAAAGAGGAAAAAAAATTGCAAATGAGATTTGAAGTGAGCAGCAAAAGAAAAATGGCTGCTGCTTTTATGTCTGTCTAATTAAAAATGCCGCCAGTCTGGGCTCTCCTGCAGCTCCTAATGGCGCTCTAACGAGCCGAGCTCAGTGGCAGTTATGTAGATAAAACCTCGCTCTGATTGATCTGAACGGCCTGTTGAAATTCGTTTCACTCTAGCATATTGATCTCATTCCGCTGGTTGAAAACTGCTAATTAATAATGATAATAAAAGTGTCACAGCTTATTAAAATCACCTTGACAGGTAGGCCCTTACTTTGCCTCGCTCTCTTGTTTCTCTTCGGGTTTGTACTGATTGTACTGAAGTGTTTCTGCAGCTACAGTTTCACTTATCTAAAGGTTTTCCCCTGTGTTTGTTTGAATATATCACAATTCAGATTGCAAGGAAATACAGCATTATTGCGCCACCGTTTCAGAGAGCTATAAATGCTTCTGTATTAAATGTCAGACAAATATTGCTGAACTGTATTTTATATGTAAGCCTTGGGCTACTGAATATATCCACATTGGTATATTAGGATAGGTGTTGTTTCTTATGATTTAATCACAACTCATGATCATTTTAGTCTAAACTTAAAATATACCACTTGTCTCCAAGCTTTAAAATGTTACTTTAAAACTTGTTTGGACACCCAGAAGAGTGATTGAAATAAAATAAAGACACAGTGTTGATAGGCAGAAATGTTGCACTAATGAGCAGAGTTCGTCAGCAATAAGCATGCGGCTGATTTTCTAAAGTATATAAGAACTGGATCTCAGCTAATGTTCTGTAGTAAAATATATAAGAACTGGATCTCAGCTGATGTTCTATGTTAAAGTATATAAGAACTGGATTTCAGCTGATGTTTTGTAGTA
>CM074961.1:13078377-13117932 GCA_037577455.1 Pangasius macronema
AGTAAAGTATATAAGAACTGGATTTCAGCTGATGTTCTGTAGTAAAGTATATAAGAACTGGATTTCAGCTGATGTTCTGTAGTAAAGTATATAAGAACTAGATTTCAGCTGATGTTCTGTAGTAAAGTATATAAGAACTGGATTTCAGCTGATGTTCTGTAGTAAAGTATATAAGAACTGGATTTCAGCTGATGTTCTGTAGTAAAGTATATAAGAACTGGATCTCAGCTGATGTTCTGTAGTAAAGTATATAAGAACTGGATTTCTTCTGTGCTTCTGGGCCGTATTCACAGTTGGCGAATTAATGCTTACACATGGAAAGTTACTAGTATTCAGAGTCATTGGTTTATTTATTTATTTATTTTTAAAAAAATTTATGCTCGTGTTTAACCTACCTGTTTAAAGGAATGCTCCACCCTGAACATATTAAACGTATTTCTAGTCAAATATTTTAATTTGCTTAGCAATTCTGATGTTAATTTGTTGGTTGGTGCGGTATCTTTGCTATTCCCATGAGAACTGGTTGTCTATAGTGGTTGTCTGCCACGCTAGTGCAGTTATGATGGTGTTTAATAGGAAGTAAATTTTTAATCAGTCTGAAAACTAGGGGCTAACGGTTTCAAGTTGAGTTCTCAGCTCCAGACGCCAATGAAAATCCCATGTTAATGAGAAAGACTAACATGCAAGTGGTCAAGGGTGGGTTTTTCCTTTAATAACAAAGAGAAGAAGTTTATTTCCTAATGCTGGTGATAATAATGTTATAATGCAGATTTAGATGAAGCACTTTGCATGGAACTGTATGTAATTAGTGTTTGTATGTCGTAAAATGAACATTAGAGACAGGGTTATACTTTTTTAATGACTGCTCTGGTTGTAATTACTGTTGTTATGTTGTGGGGAAATAACAACATGCATAGCAACAAACTAAACCACATGCATCCATACTAATTAGTATGTCTTCCCTCGTTCTCCTCTCATGTCCCTTCTTTAGCACAGGTTTGCCTTTGACCTAAAGCTTCTTTCTCTGAGGCTGACAGACTAATGGACGATGGTGTATGGTGGTCTTATTAAATGCACAGCAGTACACATACTGTATATTTAGCACTGTTCATTACGCTAGCATGGAGTTTTGAATGTAGGCTTCCTGTCTGTCAGTCAGTTTTTCAGTGTAAGATAATCCGACATGATTCTGATGGCCAAAATTTTCCCTTTTTCTCTCCTCTACCTGGCACATCCCTCACACACCTGCCCTCCTTCCTCCTTCCCTCCCCCCGCACGTCCTCCCTCCTTCTCCTCTGTGCTCTCTTTGTGCCGATGAAGATAAAGCTGTTCGGCTGTGTCACCAGCGGGCCAGGCCGCCCCACTCGGGAGAACCAGCAACGAGAGCTTAATCCATCATGGCGGGGGAAGAGAGGGAGGGAATGACACGACAAAAGACGGAGTGCCTGGCGAAGCTGCGGCCCACAAACTTCCCCCTATTTTTCACAGCCTCCTGTCAGGCCGTCTAATAAAGCGGGTCGAAATATGGCGGCGAGCACGGGGAATGAACTGTTCTACTGCTGACGTAATGCCGCCCATAAATCCGCCATAATTACTCAGCGCCGTGGAAGCCCTGACTGGATTTATCGCGTCTTAAGTCGGCATCTTAACGACTTTGTGCTTTTAATATCATTACTCTGTAATTTATTCGCCTTTTCTGCCCTGGCACAAGGTTTTTATTTATTTATTAGTTCAACACGTGCAGTCAGGGCAATACGGTAGCCTACGGAGCCGAGATCTTTAGCACAACATTGACTGAAAGCTTCTTTTGCTGAGGCTGTCGTTCAGAGGACCAGTGTGCGCTGATGTATAGAATAAAAGGTTAAAGCATAGGCAGGTTTGAAAAGCTTTTAAGCTTATGAGGGCTTTCCTTTGTGTTCCAGCTTAATCCATGTAAAGACCTAGAAAAACAGGCCACCTGCATGATAAAGATTACAACCATACTACAGCCTATTCAGCTGGCAAATTTTGAGCTGAAATTGACGTGATGGTGAAAAGGCTTACAGTTAAAACGTCTCAAGTAAAGACAAAGAAGCTCGAAAAAAGCTTTCTGAGGATGCTCTGAAACCTGTGGCCACCCATCCAGAGGTCACACTCTACAAATCTCTCTCACTGCTGCTTCTCATTTACACTCTTCCCTTCTCCCCTTGCCTGTCTACATCCTGCCTTTCTCCCGTACCACTTCTGGCAGTCCTCGCTCACAGCATGTCAGCCCCAATAAACCAGACAAAGGTGTAGGATGGAGTGAGTGATAGAAGAATAAAAGACGAGTGCATGCAGAGAAGGAGGAGAGCGGGGACATTTGGAGCTAATGTGTGACGGCTGGGGATGGCTTGCTCCACATCACCCTGCCGGGGTGTTCAGCAGAGCTGCATCACTAATGCAGTTCCTCTAAATGGGCGCCCTCCACCTCCTCCTGGCTGCCCCCCCCCCCCCCCCCCACCCCCCCTCCTCCTGACAGTGACATATTAGTTTTGTGGGCTCCTGGAATCTGATAGCGGTGAGTTTGCCACCACACTCAGGCCGTGATTAATGCCCCTCCATTTGGGCGCCGTAATTGGCTACGACTGCACCGGGGAATAATCAGGCCCCTTCTATCCCTCTCTCACTCTCTCTCTCGGTCTCGTTCTCTCACTCGATCTCTCTCGTTCAAGCACGAGGTGCCACCACGATAATGAGAACTTGGGTTAATTGAGCCCCCGGCATCGGCCCCCGACAGTTACTGATGACTGTTATGACAAAGCTGCTCTCTCTTTCTGTACTGCACGAGCACACACACACACACACACACACACACACACACACAGACTCTGGCCTCTGGGACACAGAGTGCTGAGTTGAGCAAGACTCCTGGGCGAAGCTCATAAGAGGGAGGAGGGAGAGAAATAAATAACCAAAATGTATTAAGCGGGCCCAGCCTCTGCCTCATTTTTCTTCCCTTTTTCCACACACGCATGTCCTTGACTTTCCCCCAGTCACACTTTCCTTCTTTTTCCTTATCCATACCACCATCGCTCCCATCTGTTCTTCTGCCAAGGAAGGAAAGTTCTGAATATATATATGGCTGTAATCTTTAAGAAGAGGAAGGAAGAAATAAGAAAGAGATTGGACTGAGGCAGAGGAATGGTGATGAAAATGGAACAGCAAGTTGATAACAGCAATACTAATAGTGTCAGCTGGAGAAGGGGATGATGGAGTGTGAGTGTAAATCCAGGTCAAGGCATACTTTAAAGCTGTGCCGTGTGTAGTTTGTGCAGTTCCAGGACAGCCGAAGGTTGTTGGGTTAGGAGGCCTGTTTGGGAAAAAAAAGAAATTGTGGTTTCAAGTAATTGGTCTTAAAAAAGTTCTTTTTCTTAGAGAGCTTGGCTTGTAATCTGTTTCCTTCTGTGTTTGTGTAATTATCTAGGTTTATTTATATATCTGCTGTAACTATTGCATCTTCAGTTTATTCCATTAGCCATTCATGAATGCTAACACTCACCCACACACACACACACACTGTAAGTGCCAGTTAAAGATTGATGAGGGCCAGCAGTGAGGCTTTGCATCTGTTTCCTCGGCTGTTCTGGGAGACTGCAAAGACAGAACAGTGTTGAGGGAATGAGGTGGAGAGGAGGACTCTTGGGAGGTTGAAGGAAGAGCATAAAGGGCAAGAGCATGTGGGGGTTTGCATAATAAGAAATGACCTTCTCAACTTGGAATGACCTCACCACGACCCTGATAGTTTTGGTAAAAAGGCAGCAGCTAAATGGAGAATGTCAGGCCATAAAGTAACTCTCCAGACACTTTGAAGAGGGAACGGCTTCTTGAGACATCTGGAGATAAGCTGACAAGAGTTTCAAAAGACACTGCAGTCTCATGTTATCAGAGAGGGTGTTCGGTGATGAATCCCTCCTCTTTAACTGTCAAAATAATGGGCAGGAATATAGTTACTGACAGGATGAAGCTTAAAGAAATATTCCAGGGTTGTTTTGACCTAATCTCTATTCACCGGATGTGTACTGTTTGTGTGATTACTACAGACAAGAAGTTTGACACACTTCCCTGTAGCGAGGAAAGAACAGGAACGCAGTTCGTTCAAATCTCACGTATAATGGAAATCTAACGGCAGTTGTTGAATTCCATTTTCAGAATATGGTGACAAACCTGTACCTTTTCAAGAATTTTCAAGACGCCTACGTAACAGACATCATTGCATAACCTTACATGTTGTTAAGCAATAAAGAAGTTAGATTTTTTAATTAGCTTGTCCTCGACACCATTTGTACTGTTTTAGAGGCAAATATTTAAATTTAAAAATATTCCTTAATAATTTATTCAGTTTACAGGATAAACATTAATTTAAAAGATTCTTTGTCCCTGCATTTCATGTCATTGGTGTTATCCAGTTTAAAAACTCTTATTTTGAAATGACAAAAAGTTGTGGATAAGTGCCTCAAGGGTCAAAGTTTCAGCACCAGGTGAGCTAACATGCATTCTATAAGTCTCTGTATTAATCATTTTTTCCATGTCATTGGAGTTACACCTTTCAATCTTCCTTTAAAAGGATTTAGTAGAATCATTTATTGATGCTATTGTGATTAATGATGTGCACTTTGAGATGCTGTTGACGCCATCTTGGAAAATAAATTTTTAATCAAAATGTTCCTGCCCTTACTTTCACTGCCGTTAATGTCACTGGAGTAATGGCCTGGGCCTGTGCCTGTGACAGCAGTGACAATGAATAACTCCAGTGACTTAAAGTAATGGCACAACTTTAAAGAATATTGGTTATTCCTTCAAAAAGAATTTTTAAAGAAGTTAACAATTTCCAGACAGAATATGCAAACATAACTAAACATTTGACTGATCAGAAAGTCACCACATTTCGATAGGGACAGTTCTCATTAAAGTTTATTGACTTTCCCAACAACTGCCCTTAGACTTCCATTATAAGTGAGATTCAAGTCAATTGCTTTTCCATTAATGTTGAAATTCTTGCCTGCTGTAGACACTTAAATACTACAGACATACTAGATAAAGATCAGACTGATAAATGCTGAACTATTCCTTTAAGGAATAGTTACACAGAGAAAACTGTGTATGTGTGTTTATGTTCTGCAGGGGGGCATACTCTGCCTGAAGGTGATTAATCAGATAACTGGGAACCCTATCTCCTGTTTAGGCCCTCACTAATTACACTTTATGAGGCTTTTTCTGTAAATGGGGTGTAAATCTGCCCCCTACGACTCTAACTGCTCCTCCATCAAACATTGTAATCCTGCCAAGCTGCCTTTACTGCCCATCCACTCACCAAGCCGTCACAACACAACATGCCTATAAATGGGACAAACCATTCAGATTTCACCTGGGGGGAGGTTCTTCTGCTTCTCCTCACTGAGAATTGGTGGATGCGCAATTAAGAGAATTTACCACAGATTCCTGATGTGAAGACACTTTGGTGGAACTCAGAAATTAATGTGTGTGGTGCTGGAATTAATAGTCATGGAACTTGATAGCATGGAAGTAGCGCTTGAGTTTCAGCTATAAAATATAGATATGTCAAAAAAAAAAAAAGATATTAATTAAATGATATATAACACTTGATTTCACACAGATTTCTTTATCACAGTATAATGTCATATTGGTATACCACACCATTACCTACCATACAAGAAAAGGAAATTGTATATAAATACAGTAATGTACAGTCGAAAAAGTGTGCGTGTGTGTGTGTGTGTGTGTGTGTGTGTGTGTGTGTGTGTGTGTGTGTAGGGTGAAAGCTGGGTCAGGTTTGTAATTAAAGTCCTCGATATGTGGTAAAACAGAGTGATGGTGCCTTATTGTGTGCCTGCACATCATATTTTATGCAATTAAATGCCATCTGTTTGGGTCCTGTTAGCATTCATTAGCAATAATGTGCCTGTTCAACAGCACTCCCTAGAGCACAGACTCTGTGTGTCTCTCTCTCATACACACATACACACACACTTTCCTAACCATAGGCGTGCAGATATACAGACACTCACCCTCTACCACACGCGCACACACCATCCACAGGCGCATAAATTTATGAACACACTCAATCTGTGAGACAATCTGTCATAGCTGGGAAAATAATAAAAGCATGATGATGGCAGTCAATAAATCAGCACAAAACAAAGGTATGTTCTGGTTCTCACACATGCAGAACACAAACACTAAGCCTCCATTCCAGTGTTTGATTGCTTTGGCAATTACGGATACACACCATGACAGCAGTGGATAAAAGCTCTGTATGAAATTTTGGCACACAAACAAACACACTCAGTGTGGAGCTCATATTTCAGGTATTTTCCTATGCATGACAAAAGAGTCATGGTGGAGACAGATCAGACTGGATGTGGCGGGCAAATATATTTATTTAATTGTTTGTTTGTTTGTTTGTTTACTTATTTTTACTCATTGTAAGTAATAATGCACATTTCCTCTCAGTTTGACATGTGCCACTGTGCAACTAATTCATAAAATTTACAAATATTTCACTTCCTGGTGTCTGCCCAGAAGTGTCTTTTCTCCCTGAAGATCCTATTGATGCCACATCAGTGACTGGTTCTTCACCTGTCAGCCATCAATACACTCTCGCTCCACATGATGAGTCTGAGTCACTCTGATCAATCGCAACACATGAGGATGAGACAGTGCAACTATTATCTCCTCATTACTGACAACCTAAAGAAGTATTCCAATACAGGGATGCTGGGCTGATGGGCCTGTAGCCCTGAATCCTTTTTTTTATAGCCTTGAAGGTTTTTATGTTGCAACACCTTGTGCCGAGCGCAAACCATGCATCTTTCAAAATCTCAGACTCACTGACCTTTTCACACTACACAATATAATCACTTGAGATCGGTTGTGCTCACTACACGATTGTTCCCAGACGAGCAGACGAGGGACACACACTACATCATCTTTCACCTGGAGAGATCCTTGCCGAAATGTGTCTGATCCCCAAATATCACCTTCTCATAAGAAAGCAAGTGCTTTGGAAACAATGTTGAGGAAATATTGGATGGGGAGATCCTGGCAGCGAGGATTGCCTGTTCTGAGGACTGTTCCTAACAACCATTTGGCATGCCAAATCAATTATTATATATGCAGTATTACTGTGCTTCCATTTTGCTCTCACCCTCCCACACAAATAGATGAACGTTAAACCGGATTCAGGGATCTGCTGCGCGTGACAGCAGATGAATTTGATTTCTTCTCTGGCTCTGATTGGCTGTTTCTCAGTACATTACTTGCAATTAGTTGCAGAAGGGTTCACTTTACATGCATCAGCAGCTAGGAAATCAAACAAGCTTGAAAATATTGCCTAGGCAATTGCTCACGGAAGCTTGTGCCGCTGAGCAGTTCACACTACATGAGCGGCCACTTTGTGAAAGTGGAGAAAGTAGTCACCCTGCCTGGGGGGTGTAGCTGCTGAACCAAAATTAGCTGGGGGTTGGGAAATCAGGGCTAAAATCATGTAGTGTGCACTAGATCACTAATTACATGTTCACAATCATGGGAGTTGTGGTCAGTTATGTAATTTGTGAACTATTCTCACTAATCAGTGTGTATTAAATACAGAACACCATTTCCCATCAACCTAAAGCAACTTCTCAAGTAAAGTCACTCAAAAAAAAAAAAAAAAAAAAATTCTACTCAGATTCAGTGTCTCTGTCAATGCAAATAATATTCACAACGTGAAGCTTTTTCTGTAAGAGAGAATCTAGGCAAGAGACCTGAAGTCTGTAACATTGAGTCACACCTAGAACTCTAGATCAAGAACCAGATTAAAAGTACATCATAATAATATTAATGTTTCGCATCAAGTAATATCGATATAATCCTGTAAGGGATTTTCTCTGGGTAATTTATGAGAAAACTGAAAGTTAATATTTTGCTCATGATGTGAAGAGCAGAGAAATTATCTATCACTACACTGTATGCAATTTTTTTTCCACAGATCCATTATTTGTGGCTTAAATAAATGTTAATACAGACCTTTTATATTCTAGCTGTCCTATGTAGAAGCCTAAATTCAATATTTTAGTCTGTTTAAGAAATATGAAAGAGATCACTTAACCAAGAATGTCTGAGAAAGTGGACATAAATCACTTTTAAAATACAACAAAATTACTGCTGTGCCAAATACA
Organism: Pangasius macronema; assembly: GCA_037577455.1. Lineage (NCBI taxonomy): Eukaryota > Metazoa > Chordata > Actinopteri > Siluriformes > Pangasiidae > Pangasius > Pangasius macronema. The sequence goes on from CM074961.1 coordinate 13,086,576, forward strand.
CTCGTAGCAATGCTACACACAATGCCTTGCTGTGAAGGGTCCACGTGGTGATCCGTTTTCAGAAATGGATAGAGTAGAGGAGACATGGGCTACAATAAATGTGCACATAGAAAGGTACCTGATAAACTGGCCAAAGAATGCAGATACAAGGTAAGCACCCAATAAAATGTCTCCTGCAAGTGGGATTACACCTTTGGGTGTCCAGAAATGTTTTAGTGGAAGTGTATACGTTATGCTTTGTGTATTCATTTTGCTGCTCATAATTGTAGAAGGAAACAAACCACTATAAGGCAGTGATGTTGTCTCCCCTTGGTTTGGAAACTAATACTACATCATCTTATCAAGGAACATTAACAATACACAGAGGAATTTTTGCCTTTTTGGAAAGTGGCTAATGCTACAAACACTTCTTTCAAACAGCTAGTATTGACCCGTAATAGGCAGCTTTTATAATCAACTACACCCATGGTAAATGGTCTTCACTTATATATATATATATATATATATATATATATATATATATATATGCCTAGCCTGCCATCAGGAACAACTTCAGGTTCAATGTCTTGCCCAAGGACACTTCAGCATGTGGGGAGGCCTGGGATCAAACCACCAGCCCTGTAATTAGTGGACAACCTGCTCTACCACCTGAGCCACAGCTGCCCTGACATAGACTCCACTGACCTGCATGTGCCTATGCAAAAAACTACACACACACACACACACACACACACACACACACACACACACACACACACACACACACACACACACACACAGAGAGAGAGACAGAGACAGAGAGCCTTCTCATTACACTGATGGATGTCTGGACAGCTGAGGAATCTGAGTTTCTTTCTCCTGCTAACCCACAACTCTATACCCAGTGCGGTTCCTCCCCAAACTCCGTCTGTATGTAGAGGTCACAAACAGGCTACGGGGCAGTTATAGTAACTGCGATGGGGGTATCAGATCAGAAATATACTTTATATGTGTGTAACGCTTGTTTAAACAAAGCCCCATGTTCCCCACTGAAATGCAGCAGTTGCGCAATATTTTGGGCTGTGGTTAGATCTATGATTAAAAAAAGACAATCTTTACTAAAGTTTCATTCAGACAAGGCAAAACAGCCATAGGCTCTAACTTTGGAACATGCCACATAAACTGTGTTATAAAAATAGTCCCATCTGGGTCTAAGTGTCAAGTCTAGTGTGGGTTTTGGGGGGAAACAGCTGGTCTTGATAAACTGTGATTACAAACTAGACACAAGTGCAGATTAGAAGTGATATTTTTGTTGGGATAAAATATATTGTAAAGACAAATCCACTGCAGTGAACTTGTTTGGAAGCTAGCAAAACTATGTTGTGTTATCTTACATCTGTGGATGGCATGCTAATATGATACAATTAGTAAACGTCAGTTTGTTACAGTGAAGAAATATTGACAAGTAAATAAATTATTAAATGAAAGACATTTGCTTTGTATCATTCTTTGCTGTTTTATTGGCTATTAAACCGCTTATGATGATTTCTACATTTATACAGCCTTCTGGGCACAGCTGTGACCAGGGTTAAAATAACACTGTAAAAATGTTAACCTCACATACTTCAAATATCCAAACACAGAATAGAACAAAACTCTCAGACTGCACAATATGCAAATTTCTAATCATATTTATCTGTTTTTTAGCACGCCATTGTTCCCGAACTCATAAACACACATGGAAGAGTAGGAAGAGTTTAGGTTTCACACGCACACTAATAATTATACCATAGATTACCTGTTTGTTAAATACATACACAGGCAGGCTATTCAATCAACATGAAATAATATTGATTTATTAATTACATTACATAAAATGACTATAGTACTGGGAAACAATCAGACCAAGCCCCATGACTGGTAGAAGCCACTGGTTGGGCAAAACCATGTTGGTCAGGAGGTAACTGCTTTTGCCCAAAATAGTGTGTTTCAGTGTGTTAGCTAGCTAATATTTGATAAGCTGCACAATACTGTGCTTTTATTTTGGACGAGCAATCTATCTTCCCAATCACGGAATGCCTTCGGCCAAACAGGGGCTTCTTCTGTCCAGCTTGCTGCTTCAGAACATTGGTCTGTGGGCATGCAGCCAGATACCAGTGAGCAATAATGTCTTGCTGATTGAGCTTTGTTTTTTGTTTGGGAAACTCTCCCAGCCGTCTCTCACCTCCACCACGTCCAAGTTTCCACAATTTCTGAATATGAAGAGAATTTGAATATGTAGAGTAAACATTTTTCCAAAAATACAGATAGTGCGCAGGTGCTGGGGAAAGTAATGATGGAAGGGTAGAAAGAACTCTTGAGTGATAAATTAGAAACCAAACTCATTTCATTGAACGTGATACTTGTCTCTGTCAAGTGTGTCTGATGGTAAAGATACACTTCACTTTAACTAATGTTTGAATCCACAATAGATTTTTTTTTGACTGCATGACAGATATTTAGAGTACTTTTTATCATACAGAAGACAGTTTATTACAGATTCCACCATGAGAATAGGGCTGCAGTGACATTTCTAGAAAGTGTTTTTATCAGTTTCTGCTGCAAACTACAGTATTATAGATACGATTTTTGACAGATAACACTTTGGGGTGGTCGGGACACAATTCAAAAATATCCATATCCAAATGTCATGGAGATATGGTCCCAGCTCCCCAGCATCCCTGGCATAAGATATACCTATTCTTCCTGAGGTGACAATAGTGCACAACAGTGTAAATTTTGTTTTGTTACTGCAGCCCACTCCACACTGTTGCACGATTTGGAAGATGCTATAATAAAAAACCCATAGGGTGTAGGTTGTAAATGTGTAAGCGTGTGTTGTATATACGTCCTATGGTATAAGCAACAAAACAAAGTGGCCTGTTCACTCCCAACTTATAATGAAATGCTCAACAAATGTCCTCATTCTCTTTCACTCAAACTCTTTTCCCTTCATTTCTGACTTCTTTTCATGTATAATAGCCAATTCTGTCTCTCTTCCAGTTCATTTCATTTACCCCGTGTTCATTTTTCTCTCTTACTGTCTGTCTCTTTGTGCTGCTGTTTAATCTTCCTCAGTGCTCACAGTCACTCTGTGTTAAAACTGCACTCAGCCACTATAGCAGTCTTACAGCCAGAGAGATGTCGACTAATAATGAAGAACAGATAGAGTCCAGGGTTTTCCACAGAGACAGAAAACCTACACTCACCTTCTCTTGTCTCAGACCCATTAATCACTGTTTACTACGACAGAAGTAAATCTTTAATGAGTTTTGACTAACTGTTTTATTCATTAGGCAGTAGTGGTCATGAACTAAAATGCAAAATTGGTTGTACTCGTTGTTAAATTGCTATGACACAACACCAAAAACATATCTGTATTCTTTATAAGAAGTTGTCACTCCTGAGGAACTGAAACTGAAGCTAGCTAAAGTCATCAAGGGCTATGCAGAGCCCTGTATAGAGCCCTTGTGTAGTAGATTTAATACAGTCAGGACTGGATAGGTAGAGTCTTTGGCTGATGCTCAATACAGCCTCTCTGATTTACTTGGGGATTCATTTCATTTTGACTCCCTCTGAATTGGATTCCATCTTAGGTGGGTTTGCATCTTTGTCAGCAGAATTTCATGGGAGCAATGAGAAAAGGCCGCCGCAAGCAGGAAGGAAAGAGAAGACAAATGAGAAGACATGGTAAGGAAAAGGTTAGGGGGTGGGGGTATATGCAAGGAGAGAAAAATGAATGTTTTAGGCCGTATTCCACTGTGAATCACCACTGACGCACATTAGAAAACCATTTATAAGGAGAGGGATGGTGAAGGAGAGGGAGGAAAAGAGGGAACAGAGGGAGTGTGCAAGAGCAGAACTGACCAAAAATAGTAGAGGACAGATGCCTGGATTTGTCCAATTATTCACGGACATGAAGACACACATTTGCACACATCCCATAAGTATGAGAGGCCTGGGGAAAGAGTAGGAGTTGCAGGTAGCACAATACCACTTTTTCTTTTCCGATACTGATACCAATACTGAAACCTTGAGTATTAGCATATACTGATACCCTTCCAATATTATTTTCTGTAAAAACTACTACACTTTCAATTTTTTTTTACTTAAGCACTTCACAGTTAACTTCTTTCATACAAAAAATCACTTACACTGTATATATATATAAGTTTATACAAGATAGTTCCAGTCCACTAATTTGATTGGAATACTCTGCTTCTCTGTGGGAATTATTTTCACTGACGGAACAAAATTAAACAAAAAATTTGGTCTTACTGTGTCTGAAATGTCAGTTACTCAATATCACTTTCTTGTCTGTAGAGTTGTTGAATAAAAGCAATATCAAACTCACAATTGTGCTCTTGTATTGTATACCAGCAGGGCTGTGATTACCTACAGCTGAATAGTGTGATATTGTTTAAATAAAGTATAAATATAATAAAATCCATTATAAGTATAAAAAAAGTAAAAAGCAAAAAAAAAAAAACCTCTTTATATATAAACATTGTAAACATTTCCAGTTCTAAAAATAAATTCATTTTCCAAATTCGATACCAATCTTTGCTATTTGTTACAGGATCCGATATCCGATATGTTGTCTCTGATATCTGATCTGCCATTTATTGCTGATATCAGCCCGATACTGATACTGGGTATTGGATTGGTGCCATCTCTAGTAGAAACTGAATATGAATTCGGAATGAACAGAGAACGTTTTTTTTTTTAGAAAGCTTGCTATAAATGTTAACAAGGCATCTGGTTAAGACTAGCGGAGTCTGCAATCCCAAAAAAAGTCAGAAATGAAGCTCACAGAGCAAACAAAAAGACCGTGTTCACTGACATGAATGTAAAGTATTACTTCATTATTCCTTACTGCCAGTAACTCCCAATGGTCAGGATCGCAGTGGTTTAAATTAGACTACTAGTTTTTATAACATTGGGAAATAGAATCACATAAACGTGTTAGAAAATATTGCATGCAGGTGTGAATGAAATACTAATAACTGTGTGAGTGGTATTATAAAAAAAAAGTCCAGCACAGATCTGTAGTTGAGACCAATTATTAACTCGAAAGATGTAGCTGAGCTTCAATAGCATGGTGACAGTCATGACTGGCATTTCTACATTTGGGTTTTCCCAGTGTTTTCCAGTGTTCTTGGGGGAATTTTCATTTTCAATAAAGAAAAAAAGAAAGAAAGAAAGAAAGAAAACCTTCTGGTTCATGCCACACCCACTTCAGGTTTAAATCCGAATACAGATACAGATAGTGGCATTGTGTTACTGCCTGGTAAATAATCTGTGTGGTTGGTTTTAATAACATTACACATATCCTTGTATGGACAGTTTAAATCGCATCACCACTGTGTTGTTTTTTTTTAATAGCATTATCCTTGCAAATAAGCATCACATTGCAGCACTTAACAACACCATAAAGCTGACTTCTTTCCACCTGTCTAAAACAGTGTTATCTCTTCTCTCCTCTTCTTTTCTGTCTGCTCCTCCGTGCACAAGGAATCTTTATCGCTCCTACCCATCACACGCTGAAACAGGATTACTCCCCCTCCCACCAGCCTCTCTTTACTGGTTGCTAATGGAAGATATACAGTGACATGGTAATGATCTCGGTGTAGCTGGGTTGCACAGGCCTTATTGATCAGCCCTTGATTTATAGCAGGTTACGCTTGATTATCAGGTCATTAATCAGTCTTAGATTACCCTATCAATAAAGCTGCCAGCTTGGGTTTGTTTGGAAAGTGTATGTGAAGTTGGGGGGGAGTAGGGGGGGCACTTTTTTCTTCCTGTCCAGACAATTAGATATAGCTATCTAGTCAGCTTCTTCTCCTCAGGTCTAGTGCCTTTGGGCTTGTGCATGCAACTATTTGTTGATTACAGTCAGTGTAAAACAATGAGTTAACAAAAGCTGATCTTGGACAGAAACTAGTGTGTAGGCAAAAACCCCCATGTCAGCCAAAGCCCCAGGTTGAGCAAAACCCCCATGTCAGCCAAAGCCCCAGGTTGGGCAGAATCCCCATATCAACCAAAGCTCCTGGTAGGGCAGAAGCCCTGTGTTGGCCAAAGCCCTTGTTGGACAAAGCCCTAGGTTGGGAAGTAGCCCCTGGTTGGGCAGAAGCCCAAGGTTGGCCAAAGCCCTGTTTGAACAAAGATCCATTTTGGGCAGAAGTCCGACGTTATAGTTTACAGTCAAAGGCTATAGATACAGCCTCTAGATACATCTAGATGTAGTAAATACAAGGGAAAAGACAAAAGCAATAAAAAGCAAGTAAAATAGGAACACACTGCCAGTTCATTAGAGCCTGTGATTATTACCACAGGCTTCATATATTTACAGGCCTTTCCAAAATTTCCCACATGCATAAACGGAGTCTCACACTGTTTGTCCTTTGTCAGTCTAAGCGGACATGGCTCTATTTCAAGGCCAGATCTCTTCCCCTAAATAAGTGTGTGGCTAAAGAAGTTATTACTCCTGTCGCTGTGCCCACAGTTTACAGCAAGCCATGAAGCACGGCCTGGCGCGTGACTGAACTCCTACAAGCACTACCTGGAACTAGCTTTTTATGAGCATGAGCAAATTGCCAGTAGTGATTTTCCTATAAAAGCTGAAATAATGGCCCTTGATTTAATGAGTGGCCTACTGCATATGGAGGAGCGGTGGCAGAAATACTGGATAGTGAGTGAATGCGTCTGAGTGCAGTCTGATAACTTAGCTCTAGACACTGCAGAGACATAATGGAGGTCAGGAGATTTAATGGCTGATCCATATTGGGTATATATATGTGCAGTCTCCTACTTAACCTCATTGCACTGGCTTTTCTTCACAAATTCAAAAGGTTGATGGCACAACAATGAGATTTCCTGCTAAAATAAATAGATTAAGCCAACAATCTTTCATGAAAAGATGGTGCAACATTTTGGAAAATGGCAACAAATCACTCCTAGCCTTCAGACAAATAAGTGATGATGTACTATGCGCATAATATGAGTTTTTATTTAATGAGTGGAATTCAGCACCACAGACATGGTAGCAGTGCAGGGAACCAGTCAGCCTTGCTAAGAACTGGCTCACATTTCTACCACTTTGAGAGCCAAACTGTGTTTTAATAAGGTGTGGGAGTTTCCTAATGCACAGCATTAAAATAATAACCATGAAGGATTTTGAAGTTTGAGGTACTTCTGGCTTTATGAACATATTTCACCAGCCAATGTCAAATCAATGTCAATGTCAAATTGCTCATGTCAGAATGAGAGATGTATTATTTTACTGCTTTTAACTCCTTCTGAGTGTTAGCGTTAGTATTAGCAATGTACTGTAGCTCCTATGTATTGCAATTGCCTGTACAGCAGTTATTTCCTTCTCAGACTACCGATTCATGGTTGGTATAATTCATTTTACTTGGGTTTTTTTTTCACCAATAACTGCTAGCACTTTAGTTTGAGGATCCCATGTTGATATTCTGTTGATTATTAGTAGCCTAACAATGCAACCGCATTGTTGGTCTAGAGTTCTGAAAAATTAAAATTATTTTGTTCACCAGGACAACAACTTGAGTAATTCAAGTTACTTTAATGAGCATTAAATAAGATGCAAATGATAACATTTTACAACATATTCTAAAAAGTAGGGGTCAACAGAGAATCATTTGTGCTATTGTTGGGCAATCACAAGTTTGACTCCCGATGATGCTATAGCCATCCGTGGCCGGGAGTCAAGAGAATGATATTGACACTATAACATTGAAAACAAAGACACTAGTCAATTGTGGGAACCTGTGAGCTCATGTATGCGGAAGAGGGCAGATAGTGCCCTCCTCTGAGTGTGTTCCATTGCCCTGTGATGCAGCATGAACAGCAGTTTGAAAAGATGGCTTCATGTGCCTTGGAAGAAGCATGTTTTTGGTAGCTATTGTATGACAGTGGAGAGTTAGCTAGTAGGTGGGAATTACCAAAGTACCAAATAACCAAAGTGGCAGAGAATATGGGGGAATATGTTTTACTGTCATTTGCAATACATTGCAATGAACTGTATCGCTAAAGCTGATCCAAGTGTTAATGCTAGGCTTGAGTGGCTCCACACTCGAAATAAATGGCTAACATTAATAAAACATGTATAGTGTACTGTACCTTAATTTGTGTGTAATCAGATTAAGTCATGCTTTGGCTCGTACACTGGTACCTGAGTCCCTGAATGAACACTAGCTCTAGCACCAGCAAATGGCTAAAATTGTTCTAAGTGTTCTGAACCTCCATAACCCTATAAGCTCCCAGGACTTGTTGGTGTGTCCAGACATACAATCCTCACTTCCGTGACACACCGCTCCTGTTTAGCTTCACTGTTGTTACTAAATAGGCCTCATTGTACTGGATAATCATACTAACTCATTGTACTGGATAATCAGTTTTAAGATGTAACTTTAAGGGGTTAACAGACTACTTGCTGTTCAAGATGAGAGGATACACATGGAGTCAACATATAGTGGTGCAGTCTGCAATGTCCCTAGCAGAACTGAGCACACCCACTTCTCCGCTGTCCCCTTTGTGTAGGGCAGAGTCATGGTGTAATTGAGGAGTGTGCTTAAACAGGCATTATTCTAAGTGCTGCAAGCTCCCACTGCATCGCTGGCCTTCCATTCATCATCAGTGGCACTGGAGAGAGAGAGAGAAAAAGAATAAAACAAGAAAGAGAGATAGAGCTTAGCCAAGTCTTGAAGTGTGTCAGCATGAGGCTCTGTGGGGTGGGGGTGGGGGGGTGGGGGCGACAAGGCTAATGATTCCTCTATGCTCGATCATTCATCTTCTTTTAAAGCACTTCCTGCTCCTCATTTCATGCAGCCATGCTTCTTCTTGACACATATAATGATGAAGGGCTACTCTCATGTTGAGGGACTATTATAGTGATTAAGTAATGAAAAATTAATTTCAATGGCTCATGTGCTTGTAATTTTCCTTATGAATTAATCATACAAGGCTAGATTAATATTTTTTCCTCTCTTGCTTCTTTGTTGACGATACAGTACGAATAGAGTCTGCGGTGAGCAGCTCTCTGTTTCCTCCATCTCCAGTACACTCACATTTCATTCTGGGAGAAGATGTAAGGAATTGGGAACTGAAGGAGGGAGGAGGATAAAACAGAGAGAGAGAGAGAGAGAGAGAGAGAGAGAGAGAGAGGACAGTGGGGTTTAGGTTACAGAGAGAGATTACATTTCAAAAATATCACAGACAGAACAGACAGGATAATCAATCACCCTAGGGAGTACATACGCACAGAAAGAGAGTGAGTGTGTGTTGAGGAGAATTGGAGTCATAAATCAGTGCTAGTTGTCATTGGGGCTAATGTGTGCAGAGTGCGGCAAAGGGACAGTCACAAGGCCGTCACGCTGTCCCACGCTTCACTGGCATCTCCACATGATAACAGCCACACTCAAGCTCACTGTGGATGTGTGTGTGTGTGTGTGTGTGTGTCCTGGACTCAGAGGCTACAAACCTCATTACAGTGACATGGTACAATTGGCTTCACCATGTAACCTCATCATTCTCCACTTACAGATATGGACAATGATTGCCCTGCTTTCTTATAATGAAAGGAAGGTGCATATGTGTGTGCGCGTCCAGATTATTATCTAGACATATTTCACTTTTAAAGCACTTCTTTCACATAGCGCCATATTTATTTGACAGGATTATCCTACTCATCACTTCCTTCCAGATTTGCCCTCTGATCACAGAGGCTGCGGTTTTGCTTTTACAACAAAATCATCTCGTGATTTATGTGCTTGTCAGAAGCTGAACTCCAAAGGATGGGATTACATAATTACAATGACCTTTAATATCCTCTGTGTTTAGTTTTTCTTGTCTTTCTGCCATCGAGATGCTTATTCTTCCATTAGGCGGTCGGAATATGAGTGTGGTCCGCTGACACACAGATGAAATTAATGAAGGCGAGGAGAAGGAGAAACTAAACCCGTTATTATGTGTTGGAAGGGCTTTTCAGTGAGCTCTGCTCTCTTCGCAGGTCCACGTTTGTACAGCTGAGGGCTGCGGAAAGGAAAATATTGCAGCGATGACAGTTGAAATAATACGCCTGAATCAACTGTAATGTGGAGTTAATGTTAAAATTAACTTAAGCTGTTCCGATGCACTCATGCATACACATATTCGCACATCCACTCGCACACATGTAGACCACCCACAATATCAAGTTAAAAATGGTCTGACTTTATTTTTGTAGTTAAATTGCACTTTTCTTACTTAACATAACTGTCAGTTCTAATGAACACTAAGAGTATGGTGTGTAAGTACCCTGAACTAGTGTATACAGTATAACATGCTACCTTTGACCCATTTTAAGGAACATTTGAGTGATTCCACAGATGGGACATTCCACAGTGGGACACATCTGTGAAAAATACATTTGTATCCCATTACATTTACAAATGCACTCACCACTTTAATAGGAACACCCGTACACCAGCTGATTCATTATCAAAATATACAATCGGCCAATCATGTGGCAGGAACACAATGCAAAATATCATGCTCTGGGATTTTCATGCACAACAATCTCTAGAATTTACACAGCATGGTTCGGAAAATAAAATCACCCAGTCAGCATCAGTTCTGTGGGCCGAAACAACTAGATCAAGACGATATGAAGCATACAGTAACTCAAATAACTACTCTTTACAACCGTGGTGTGCAGAAAAGCATCTCAGAACACACAGCATGCTGAACGTTGAGGCTGAGGGGCTACAACAGAGGAAGACCATTTACATTTATGGCATTTAGCAGACACCCTTATTCAGAGTGACTTACATTTATCTCATTTATACAACTTGAGGGTTAAGGGCCTTGCTCTAGGGTCCAGCAGAGGCAGCTTAGCAGTGCTAGGGATTGAACTCATGACCTTCTGATCAGCAGGCCAACATCTTAACCACTGAGCTACCACTGGGTTAGCTCAATTTGGGTTTCATTTCTTTCAGCTACAGTAGGCACAGGCGCACCAAAACCGGTCTTTATCCAACATTCAACACTCCAGGTTTTTTTTCCTATTCTGAACCATATACAGCTTATAAGGCATATAAGGTTTGATTATTCATAACTGAAGCTCAAGACCTGTATTCGCATGATTTTATGCATTGAGCTGCTACCACATGATCGGCTGATTACATAATTGGTCGAATAAGCAGGTGTACAGGTGTTTCTATTAAAGTGGCCAGTGAATGTATGTGAGTAAAGGGAAAAGACATGTTAAACATGTCCTTCACAACAACCTATATGCATGTTTCAGACAAATAACTTTAAAACACTAATAATAATAATCTACAGCCATGTAGATAGACTATAAGTACACTTTACTTTGAAATATAACCGTTAACATGCTTCAAAAATCATATTATTTTTGCATTAATGTGTGAATCCATTTAACATTTCTTGCCTGAAACATTTTCTTCAGAGAGTTATCGTCTATGATACGTTATTGATAAGGTACATTTTAGCATCACACAACATTTACTCAACCATGTTACCTGAAAGATTCCTTCAACAGGAAGTCAACAGGAAGTTACATCATCCGAATTTCGTAAAGATTTTGGGAAGAAGAAAAGTAAATTCCCTCATTCTTTTTTCTTTCCTTCAGTAACATTGTGAGACATACAACCCTGTAACAACCCAAATTATAGTTTGAAAGTGAATTATGAATTTTAATAATGGATTCATTTTAATTTTGAGAAAATCATTAGAATGTCCTATTAGCATGGATGCTGGTTTGCTAATTTTATGCTAAAAAACAGCAACCCTGTTACTCATGTAACAGCAAAATTAAGCCATTGTCCACTAAAGAACCTTGTTAAAAATGTCACATGAGATGGGTTAAGTGGGCTAAAATGGGTTAAGTGGAACCTGATCTCATGAAATAAAAATCATACAAATTTGAACACGCAAGGACAAAAACTGTGAACAAGGAACACAAGGAATTCCAACGAATTTAATCATGTGAATTGTTACAAAGTGTGAGATGTTGGTTCAACAATCAAACATAGCGATGTAATGTTCCTGTTCCTCAAACCATTGACATTAATCTTAGGAATATCTACTGCAATATACTATGCTATTGTCTATTATAATGCTAACAGCGATCATTAGCCTTGTGACGTAGCTAGCAAACAGAATTTCACAGACGGGATTCATACTGTATAATATAGTACAAACGTTAAAAAGGTTTGACTCTGTTTATTTTCATTAAAATGGTTTTAATCTCCTGACCATCATCACTACTGCTTTGTACATAAATTAGTATTCTTACTAAGTACTCATTTGGACATCTTTTACTTCTATTTCAGTATTATTTAAGTAACTGTAATTTAACTTGAGCACACACAGAGGATTCTTGACATCGCACGGCATCATGTTGTAAAGGTTTAAACATTGTAGGCAATAAACCTGAGGGTTGGGCCTGATGTCATCTTCACTCCTCATAAAACGAATCACAACTACGTTTGTAATTGAGCCGAGTTCAGTTTTATGATTAGACGCTGGAGGCTGAGTAACTGCTTCATGACATCTGGGTTGTTCAAAGCAATAGCTCTGGTTTATGGTGAGAGGCAAATCAAAGTGTCTGCACAGTTTAGTGTACATGCTCTGTTTCTAAAGTGGGGCATGTAATGGATTTATTGGAAGGCCATAATGATACAGTGCTCTCTTTCAAATTGCCTGCAGACTTTTAACCACACGGGTCAAGACCAGCTTGCCACAAGTGTGTGACCATAAATGCTACCCTTTCAGGCACTGAAAGTTTCTCTGTGCATGTGGAAATGTACACGCACACTCCCTTTTCCCACACACAGGAATTTTGAGACACAGATTACACTTTGTGACAGACAGTCAGGAATAGAGAGGTCAGCCACTGACCAGCCACTGTCAGTGATCCATCATTCCCGTCTCTTGCTCAACCTCTCCGAAAGGAAGTATGTGCGCGAGTGGCGCGTATGAGAAATGTGTGTTAAATCTATGCCTCGGTGTGGTTTGGAATAAGACTGTGAACTCGTCTTCTTCCTACAAAGGAGGGATAATTTTTTTTTTCACGCTCACCTTGCTCTCTCTCGCTCTCTGTTCTCCTTCGCTCCCCCCCCCCTCGTCTGTCTTGCTCCCAGGTGACTTTGTGATTAATAGTACTCAGCTGTCAGGCACACTCTGCCCTGAATTTCCTCTCACAGTGACACCTTTCTCACTCAATCTCCATCTCTAACACTCTCCCCCCTTCCACAGATCAGCACAAAAGAGCTCCCTTGCTCGTTACCAGACCAGGGAACAGAAATGAGGAAAGTTGTTGAGGACTTTTAAAACAAAAAGGTTCATACAGGTTTTGGATATTACTCTGTTGTCCAGATTTTTCCATTATTTTGTTTTGTACAGAGCCTCTGATATAACGTTGATTTTTTTTAAATAGAACATAGCCATGACTTAATATATTGAGGCACTAGTTAATATTTCATGTTCAAGTTCAAGTGACTTTATTGCCATTTCAACCATATACAGCTGGTACAGTACATAGTGAAATGAAACAATGTTCAATACATAAAACAACGCAGAACTACATGAGACAACATGACAATAAGATGACAAAGACATAGAAAGGACTACATAAAGTGCACGTGTGAAAACGTCTGCAAACAGCACAAGTTCTAATAAAAAATGTTGTAAATGTAAATACTATTTAGAAGCAAAAATGCAGGTGGTCAAGACAGTATTTTGCTGTGGTGTTTTAGCAGCAATTTAAGAAAGAAATGTACAAAAATTGCAGACTAATTTCAAACTAAGTTTTCATGTTACATTCACATTACCAGGTTGAAGTGACACAAATCCAATATTCCACCAGTTTACCACAGATCTGATTTTTTTTTCAAATCGGAACAGAGCCACTTTCATATGTGTTCCTAGATCACATACATATCCTATATATATATGTGGCCTTTGAATGTGAATGAGAATGACCAGATCAAAATTCACATTTTGGCTTTTTCTTAATGCACGTGTGTGTATCACTGTTGTCATTATCATACAGTGTAAGCAGCACGGCAAAACAACAATGGAGTCCAGTGGTGAATTGATATCTGGAATCAATTCAAGCAAATCTGCCCAAGAAATCAATGTGTGTATACAGTGTGTTTCAGGGGACAGGTGTGTTCTCATTAAATACAAATATGGGTCACTTGCAGTTATGAATGTGAACCATCATGATAAACAGATCCAATCTAAGCCAAAAAAAAAAAAAAATAGAAATTGCACAAAGAAGCTTGTAATGTGAACATAGCCTAAATGAACTTAATCATTTTGTAACTTGAGCCCAGGACATAATATGTGGTGGGAACGTCATGCGTTTGCTTAAGGCGAGGCAGCTTAATGATATGCATGTTGCACTGCCAAGATTTCAAGACTGAAGTGTAATATTAGTAAAGTGTAATATAATCAGTTGTCTCCATGCTTAGTTTCCTGTGGCCACAATGGCATTATTCAATCGGTTTCTCTGTCTCACTCATTTTAAAATACTACCTTTGCCATAAGTTAAGTATTTCTTGGCCATGAACTAGATCTCGAGAAACTTTTTTGTTTATTTTTGAATAACCACCATGTCACCTTTAGAGCTCTGTAGCTTTGTATAAGGTTGGAATAATCTGTTTTGCTTATCAAGACGTTTTCACATTTGTTCTTCAGTACATCTAAAACCATAATCCCTAAAAAAAACCCTTAGCTTGTTGTTCTCAGATTACGAATCAGTTCTCTCTTTTTATCTTTCCTACCTTCAATAGTGAACACTGACTAACTGAACAATTACTTTAAACACTCATGTCAAGGTAATTACATTTCTCCAAAACCAGCAATGGTGAGAAAAGTCAACAAGCTTACAAAACAAGTCATGAGAAACTCTTGTCTGATAATTATGCTGTCACTCGACATACTCTTTCTTTTGTATCTTCATCTGAGATTAACACTATTATTTCCCAAAGCCTGCATTTACTTTTATCCGCCCAACGATCTCAAAGGCATGTGGGCGTAAATGTACGTGTGACACACACACACACACCTGATCCCCAGGCTTAGGCGAGCTGTCAGTCTCATCTCACCGTGTGACAGCTGGGTGGCAGGGGCAGGCCAAAGCCTGAAGACCTGAAAGTGAAAGATGGCTTCCTCGCTTTCTTTGGCACCTCTTCTCCCAACCCCTGCTCGTCCTGCTGGTCCCGAGAACTCATGTCTCACACATACATACTCACAGATGTAAACTGCAATGCATATGCACACACACACACACACACACACACACACACACACACACACACACACACACACACATATCTATAAGTCTGCCTTACTGTTTGTCTATACTGAACTGTTATTGCACTATGATGCATTTCTGTCATGATGTCCTCTAGTGTCCTTAGATGTTAATAAGTTTATTGTGCTGATATAATAATTTGAACCAATCAATGATCTCGATTTTAGGAGCCACATGACTGAACGCAGAGATGTGAAAAGAGAGCCCAGAATTAATTAAAGTTTAACTGATCAATAGTTCAATAAATGATTTAACAAGTGTATTAGTTGTGTGCAGAATTCATTCCAAGCATCAATTTGCATGGATTTCAGAGGAAAAACATTTCGGCTCCATTAATGGTGTTTTAATGCCACATCTGACGCATCCGCTATGAATTTGGAGTAACATGGTGTCAGAGTTACATAAATGCAGAATGCAAAAGCACATGCTTGGGGCTACTTGATAATTGACATTGACATTTTACCTATCCTAAATAAAAGCAGTGCAATAGATGCACACAATTCTGATTTGTTTCTCTCTCTATATTAGTTAGCTAGCTAACTAGGAGCTAGTTAGCTTATATTGTAGCATCCTGTTATATTGTTATATTATTGTAGCATAACATCTTCACACTGAGCTCTTTGACACTAATAATAACGTGTACAGTGCAATACTAATTAGTTAGCTGGAGATTTGCTTTAAATATTGGCAGTTTAAATATTGACACTGATTAGCTAATGCTAATTGGTTGTTGCAACATATTGGATCCATCTGTTAACAGCTAATACAGTGATGTAGCACAAGCAGACTAATTGTAGTTGGATTAGTGCCACCTTGCCTCCTTGATTTTAAGAACAGATGTTCCATATTTTTGTGTTGGAAAAAGCTGACTGCTTAAGTTTTCTTTTTGCTTGCTTTCTGCTCTTATGTCACCTGCAGTTAGCCAGGGAACTGTATGCCATTTGCTATAAATAAAACTCTGGCAATATTATTTAGCTATTTCATTTATTATAGTCTTTTGAGGTAGGTCATACAACTGTTTAAGTGTCTGTATTAGGAGGTCATTTATCAACTCATACATTTTGATTCATGACCAATATTACGCCACAGTCATATATTCTGTGCCATTTGTGAAATTTAACAAAGCACCTTCACTACTTTCTGTGGCATGATCTCAGAGTCGCTCTTTCTTCCGTGTCTCCTTAAGGCTTCTCTGTTCCTGAGGGGCGGATGAAGGACAAGCATCAGAGCAAAGGAGGTCAAGCATTACTGCAGCTATCTAATAACCACACGGACCCCTGACAAGCCATCTGTCACCGGCTTTGTGTGTGTGTGCGCACTGGCCTCTCCATTAGCATGGCACCTGAGTGATGCTCATGCCCAGTGCGCCCGCCGCTCATACATCTCCACGGCCAGACACCTTCCTGTGGAGAGAGGATCAGTGCCTCCAGGACCATGCATCATGTGTCACTGGTCAATCCTTGCTTTAATGAGTCTGTGTGTGCGTGTGTGTGTGTGCGTGTGTGTGTGTGTGTGTGTGTGTGTGTGTGTGTAAAAAGACGGAAAGTAGACGGAGGTGAGCTGGGGTGGAAGTGAGGGATGGATGCATATTGAATTTCAGGCATGTCAAGGTGCTTAGTTAAAGAGGACTATTATGGCCTGAGCTATCTGGGACATCATATGTGGGTTGAGTAATGAGAAGAGAAGAGGAGAAAGAGAACAGCAACTTAATTACTAAATATATATATATAAATATTAAGCAAATGACCCTGCATCAAGTTATTTTTATTCCATCCATAACTAAAATAAGACCACGTCAACGAACACAAATTAAATGGCACGTTACTGAACTCAAGTCACCATGTTTAAAACACTGCAACCTGCCATTTACCCTCAGTTACGAATTTTGACAATAAATTCATATTTGATGTTGTTGACCTAATCAAATCATGTTCATTATTTGTTTGATTCTTTCATTATTAAAAATCATAAAATACATAAAGTCTGAATGAATGTGTTACAGTGTATATACAGTGTTTTAATATTGAATTTGTGTTTTACTATGACAATTCTGTAAATAGTTAAAAGTGGTATTATTATTATTATTATTATTATTATTAGTAGTAGTAGTAGTAGTAGTAGTTGAAAACCTGTTGCTTATATATATATATATATATAAAAAATATTGTAATTGTGTTATTATCCTAAATCCTACATATTGTGTATGTTATCTTGTTCTCTGTGGTCAGTTTACACACACACACACACACACACACACACACACACACACACACAGAGTCTATGTTTTGCACTACTGTGGCCCATTCTTCTTTTGAAATGATTGAAATCCAGATCTGCTGCAGGGGGCATTCATCACCCCCCTCCTCCTCCTCCTCACTCATCATTTCATCCATCTCTTACTTTGTTAATAACTCCCTCTCCACTCATTTGCCATTTGTAAAGATGAACTGACTCTGCTGTCAGCCCAGGCTCTCTCATTCCTCCTTCTTTATCTGCTATACACTTTGTCTCTTTGTCTCCTCTCAGATTTCTGCCCTTCATCTCCCTTCTCCCCCTCCTCCCTGCTTTCCACTTCATCTCACCCTCTTTTTCTTCATCTGTACTCCTCTCTCGCCCCTTCTCTCATCTTGACAGAGACGTCCATCATGAGCCGAGGCCTGAATTCTCGCTGCCCTCTGATACCTGCATCATTTGCTCTCTCTCTCTCTTTCTCTCTCTCCCTCTGTCTGTCTCTCTCCTCTCTCTCTCTCCCTCTCTCTCTCTCTCTCGCTCTCTCAGTCTTACATATTAGGCTATCAATCATGTGCAGCAGGCAATCCGTTCAGCCCTCTTTAATTCTTTTCAACCTCCTTTCACTTTCTCTCACTGACCATACCTACTGCGTTTTACATGCCATCCCCTCTGGCTTTGTCCGAATTTAGTTGTCCATGTGCTTACGTTGACAAATAGGTTCTTAATAAGTAATATTTAAACCTTATTAGTCTCATGCAACATGGATGTATACTCTTTCATGGCTCATATACAGTATATGAGTCACAATTCATAGAAATATGAACGTATGGTGTAGGTCAGGTCAGGCCTTTAGACAGTAAAATAATTTCCACATATCCCCTCAGTGCAGATTTATTGCATGAACATTATTTAAATGGGTATGAGAATATATTTATATATATTGTTGTATTTATTAGAGCCATATAACTTTATGTTTATGACAGATCATATTAGGTCCATTATTTATAGATTCTTCTGTTTTTGAGTTCAATTCAATTGACCAATCAAGCTGGCTAATAACTATAAGAACTCAGTAACACATAACTTTGCTAGTAGTGGGTTGTGATTTCCAGACTGTAACTAAATTAAAAAAAAATCAAATTTGTTTTACAGACAAATAAGTCAAGAACCAGTATATTCCGTTGTTACACGTTGTTACTGAGGTCGAGTACACCATGTGTCGTAAACTACTGGTAAAAACACGTCTGGTTCTTTATATCTTATTTAAATTCTACACTAAAATACAAGCCTACAGGGTTTCTGGCATGGTTAAACATATTGGTATTAAGAAACTGGAACAACATTAAAAGACATGTTGCAGAAATAAAATGTATAATGTCCTTAAAATACCAATATAGAAATGACTCAAAATCCACTTAAGCCCATCTTCTCTGTTTGTGACACATATGCTTAGAGTCAAAAGTTTCAAACTCTGAATTTGGAACATGACCCCATTTCCCATGAACCTCACATATGATTCCCATTGCACTTGTCATCATGGGGTATGGCATGCCATCACTCAATATTAGCACCCATGTGAATCAAATGTGCAGAGATAATGTAAAGTAATATTAGAGGCATATAAATTATGAAGGCACCCATGGGGTTGGCTGTGGAGCAACCGACAGGAAATGGATGTAGGAGGGTGAGAACGATGGGAGGATGTGGGAAATTTGACCTTAGCTTTTCTACAATTACCAGTTAAAACAAAGGCTTGAAAGTGGGGGCACAGTTTTTTATTATTTTGAAGACTTTCAACTGCCCTAAATGGAGTACCAGTAGGAGTCATATAGTTTGTCTCATGTGGAAACAATGGAAACTATAATAACCTTTTGATCTTTGTCCCTTTCATTCATTTTATTTCATGTGCTTGAAACTTTAATGAAATCGAGCCAACCCCAGAGACAATACTGTTGAACAACCACCATATTCATCCACTTTATTTAATTTGGAACCACTGCCCTGCTTTCAGCCTTCCTCTCTGATTAAACTCAACCAGAGTCAATTGTTTTAGATTCCCTCCCAAGCAATCAGAGCAACTGTTTGACATCTTTGTGGTGCAGCCAGGCCTTTATGTTAAATGTGGTCATAAGAGGAAAAGAAAGTCAGTATGAATTACAGAGAAAAGGGATCCCAATATACAATGCTGCAAAATGGAAAGGCACAGAAGAAAGAAAGAACAAGCAACATGAGAGAGAGAGAGAGAGAGAGAGAAAGAGAGAAAGAATAGATAATGCAGAAGGAGGGAGGAGGGAATGGAGAGAAGATGGGTCTTAGCTGGGGATTTGGTTGGCCGCGGCGGGGCTATCATTACCATACATCGGCACAATGAATGAGCCTTTCAGCGAGCGGTAATAAGAATTTGATAAATCATGAGCAGAGAATTAACTAGACGTCAAAACAATGAGAGGAGTCCTGATGGATGAGAAGACAGGATGATACCGATTAGTCTAGCCAGCCTGCACGGGGAAAGAGGGATGAGCGAAGGACAGCGAAGACGGATGAGGGAGCAAGGGAGGAACAGAAGGGCCAGACAAGGTCAGAATGGGAACTCGAGAGAGAGAGAGGAAGATAAAAGCAGGTGCAGATAAAAATAAGGAGGAAGACCGCAGACTGAAAGGAGGATATGTGATGATATACACTGTTGGATGGAATAAAAAGTAGTCGGGCTCATGTATTCATTTACATTATAAATGCTGACAGCTAAGTTAAACAGTTTTTCACAATAGTTTACACACCAAAACCATACAAAATCACTAGCACATTTTCCACTGTCAAGCAATGTGTAATTTCACAATTGTCCCTAGCCAAATACAACACACATCTCTGTACTGGCCACAAGTGTGTGTCTGTTTTGTTGAAATAAAAGCAAGAATGCATCACAGAGAAAACAGATTACTACAGTGCTGGCTATATTCGTGCTACACCAGGGAAAACCCATTGAGTAACTTCTGTCTGTTCAATCAGTCTTTCACACAATATGACATGAGATGTCTGAGATGTCTGTCTGGACAACAACACAAGATCTGTAGAGAGAAAAGAGAAGGTCTTACAGGAAAGTGGAGGTCTAAATGTCCAGAATTTGAAAGTTGTGTTTATAAATTGTCATCCCCATCTCCACGGCGTTGCTAAGAGTGTGTGTTTTTTTTCTCTCCCTTTTGACCTACTGAGTGGCTCTTAAGTAGTTCAGCTCTTCTGGAATTTACTCATTGTTCTTGCCAGTATGGCTGTGCTAAGTGAGAACACAAGCTACTAATGCATGCATTTTTCATAAGGCCTGTCTGAGGAAGGTAATGAAATCTGCTGCAAAGTTTATTATACCTGGTCTTCGCACTACAGAGGGAGCATGACTCTACACAGCGACACTTGTTTTGAAACAGGAGCTGAAGTGACCGTCTTACTGTCTCAGCCTTCGTCTGACGTGGCCCTTATGGAATTTCACCATGATATTTTATAGCAACGAAGAGCATGACATATTATCATTGGTTTATGTCACTGTACAATAAGTGTTTTATGGTTATGGTACTACTAGGGTTCTTAAATGATAACTATGCAATCGTTACAATTCATTCCTTATACAATTCATTACTTATTTTGTACTTGGCCACACGACAATATCCTTTTATTAGTCTGATGAGGTAATTTAATGCTTAGGATGTACTCTGAAGTTGATATTTTTACTTATTAACATAACTAGAATGTTCGTACTAGTAATGTCATGAAATACTGTTGAAGCCATGATGCAACCACTGTGTGCAAGTCATGATTGACTTTTCCCAGAAAACAATGAGTGAGGGCTGTAGGTCATATGTGACCAAAAATTGCGTGTCTTGGATGTTGTTAATATTTTCAAAAAACAAAACGCATCCAGCATTGTTGCCTCACAGCTCTAACATTACTGGTCCCATACTTAGCTTGACTTACTGTCTAACATAGAGTGTATGAATGTGTGTGTGTGTGTGTGTGCATAGCCTGTGATGGGCTAATGACTGGAATCCCATCCAGGGTATTTGGCATATGCCCTTATCCAGAGCAACCAAGGTTTATCTCATTTATACATCTGAGCAGCTCTTTCTCAAAAGCCCAACAGTGGTGGCTTGGCAGTGCTAGGGTTTGAACTCATGACCTTCTAATCAGGAGTCCAGGCATCATAACCACTGAGCTACCACTGAACTACCACTGCCCCTTGTTCCTTACCTCCAGACTAGTGTTCCTGGGATTGGCTCCGGACCACTGCAACCCTAACCAGGATAAAGCAGTTACTGAAGTTATAAATGTATACTTTATAAAGGTATACTTTATATACGTTACTGAAGGTGTAAATTTTATTTACTTACAAACGTAATCCGTGTGTAAACACGAAGACCACAAGAACTTTTATGTGTCCTGTGAAGCAATACTTGCAACTAAACTAGTATTTTTTGAAAAGGTGCTGCTCCTGTAAGCCCAGCTGCTCTGCCTGATGCAATGCAAGTCAGTGATATATCATATCACAGTCAACTGCGCCACCTGGTGTGCTTGAAGAGGAATCGCATGCATTTGAAGGCCATCCTGTCCAACCACAACAAGCTTCTAACATATTAATATTAACAGTCAACCTATCCATTCACACAACATGTCAAAACAGCATGTCATATCTAAAAGTGATGGGCACTGTTATCTTATATATGTCTGAAAGATTCAGGATGCACTCTAACATGCATCCACACAGAGTTTATTAATCCCCCGTGCAGAGCATGTGGTGCTGCTGCGATGTGATTACTCCGTGTTGATTTAGCTGTCAGACAGAGCATGTGTTCCCTCTGTGATTTATAGACTGCGTTGTCGAGCCAGTGGAGCGGCGATGAATTGGCCAATATTGTGCCAGGCTCATTTGCTTGGCATTACATTAGTGTGGAAATGATGGCCACACAAAGTCATGCAAATGAGCCTGGAGAGCTCCCCGCCACTCAGCCTGTCATACCCTCAGCATTGTCTTTATTTATTGCTGTAATCACCATGATGCGCTTCTGGCCATGATGACAAACCTGCACGCAGACTGCCTCATGCCCGGGTTCCAGCACTCATCTCATACTTCTGTGCTGTGATCTGATCAGGGTGTTTTTGTGTCTGTGTGTGTCTGTGTGTGTGTGAGAGAGGGAAAAAAGTAAGAGTGCTGCTTATTTCTTTTCAGCCTTGTTTACAGGTAAATGTGATCTGTGCCTAAATAATGGATGTACTGTATAAAAGTGGTGTCTCGAGGAAAAAATAGTATACCTTAAAGACGTTTTTATTATGACGAGATATTGAGTGATATGTCCCGCTAAGCAGGAGTGATGAACAGTTCCTCATTAGCGCTTAAGTTGTTACTATTAACTACTAAGGAATACTAGGTATTTACTAGCAGTGTACATCCCAGGCTTCTACACAATATGATACAATTTCAATTCTTAAGGCAATAATTTGATATTTGACAATACTACTGAATCTGTTATGAGAGGATGCAAATTTCATTCATAAGGCAACATTTCAATATTTGACAATACCACTGAATCTGCGACTACAATACAATACAGTACAATTTGAGTCTAAATTTTAGTAGCCTCTGATTGATATGTGACCAGCTTCTTCAGAATCTGGGATAGGCCTAGTGTTCATTTGTGAATGATGATGACGTTGAGAAGGATGTTTTATATGGTGAGACTTTCAGCATTTTTGGAAGAAGTCTCTAGTGTCACCGTTTTATAACAGTCATATGTAAAGTTGTAACTTTACATTTTCCACCATTTTTCACCATCTTCAGGACATAAGACTTTGCATTTTTTGAGTTTGTGACCTACAAAAGTATTCAACCCTCCTGGAATTTATTAGATTTGCCTGAATAACAAAATGATAAATACATATTTCTCCTGTCAGTATTTTTTATTGCAAACGCATGTTCTCTTATGGTAAGCATTCGAAGTCAAACGTAATTATTGGTCAGGAAGTATTTTAAAGAAAAATACTGCTTGCATAAGTATTCATCCCCCAGGTTCTGGAAGCTCCAGATGAAATATGTTGTCTTAATGAGGACACAAAGTGCTATTCACCTTTCAGCATGACAACAACCTGAATCATACAGCCAATCCAATGCTGGAGTTGCTTTGGGACATGTCTCTGAATGTTCTTGAGTGGCCCAACCAAAGCCCAGACTTGAATCCTGTAGAATATGTGAGGAGAGACCTGAAGATTCACAGTTCACAGACATTCCTCAACTCAGACTGAGCTTGAGAAGATCTTCCAGGAAGAACAGTTGAAACAAAATTGTGCAAAGCTTGTTACCCATGAAAACTCAAAACAGGAATTGCTGCCAAAAGTGCTTCTACAAAGTACTGAATAAAAGGTCTGAATACTTATTTAAATTAGAATTTTCCATTTTTAAAAAAAATAGTATGGGCTATTGTTTATATATTAATGGCCAAAAAGTTCAATTTAATCTTTTTTTGTTTTGTTTTTCTTTGTTTTGTTTTTTTTTTTTACAAAAACTGAAGGGGTCTTGAATACGTTTTGAAAAAAAAAAAGTACACCAATGCAGTTCTTTCTAACAATAAAAACAAGATTAATCAAGTCGAGATTTGAGTGAAGTGACCCATACTCGGAATTTGTGCTCTGCATTTAATCCAAGTGCACACACACACAGTAGTGAACACACACACCCGTGAACACACACACGGAGCAGTGGGCAGCCATTTTAGCTGCGGCGCCCGNTATTGAGGGTGGCAGAGAGCGCTGGTCATTCACTCCCCCCACCTACAATCCCTGCCGGACCCGAGACTCGAGCCCACCACCTTCAGGTTTACCTTCGGGTTACAAGTCCGACTCTCAGACCATTAGGCCACGACTGCCCCCAACTTCAAGAAGGCTACAATTTAAAATTTAAACACTAACCAGCATAGGAACAACAGTTTGTGTTTGTACTCAATAACTGTCTAGAGTAGTACACATGAATGCGATTTGACACAATGCTAGTTTGCGTAGTCATTTGTGGACACAATCACAGTCACTGGTGGTGTTATACTGCCCCACTCTTTACACTGTTAATATGGAATTCTAAAGTACAATGTTTCCACTGCAGTTACATTTTCTTCCTGTCAGTGGTGGTGAACGTTTGTGTTTTTGACAGATGTAATATAGAGGAATGATGAACAGAAATATTGAATGCACAACAGAAGCTGTACTTACTGCATGTCAGCTTTACTGACAGTCAGCACAATATTTCGCATCGGTGTGAAAATCTCACCGGACTAAAGAACTATTTGAACTCAGTAGCAGTTTGTGCTTATAATCTTATGGTCAGTACAGATATTTTCCCATTATATTTCCTAAACAAGTGAATAGAATAGACAGAAATAAATGCACCATGTGAGTTTTACCTGACTTGATAGGCTATTATTTTAGCAGTTGCAGTTAAAGAGATCCTGAAAGTCCAGGTTGTGTAATCAACACGAACAGATTATTTGCTCTATCATCCTTTCCTCCAAAATACCTTTGGAGGAGAACCTAAAAGTAAATAGACTAAATATTGCCCGAGCAAAGTACAAATTACACAATAAGACAAATAACAGAACCATAGGTAGCGTTTATTTATTTATTTACAGCTTTTTCTGTTCTTTTTCTGTTCTTTAGTATGACCCTGTATGCCATTATACACTTGAAACACTTAAAAGAAAGTTAAAACAAATACAGCTGACATCCAATACGTCTCTCTCTCTCTCTTTCTCTCTCTCTCTCTGTGTGTGTGTGTGTGTGTGTGTGTGTGTGTGTGTCCGCAACACTTCCAGTCTTTTGAATTGGTTAATAAGTTTGGCAACAGTGTTGTGTGAGACGTATGTTGCCATGTTTCCTGGTAAAGTCCATCGCAACCTTGCGACAGCTTCCTGATCCAGCCATAAGAATGATTTCAGTACGTTCTTCTTTTGTCAAAAGCATTCTTAAAGACTGTCTGAAAAAATATATATAAAGTAAGTATGAAAGATTTTGGAAGACGTTTGGCTATAAAGTGTTCATTTCCCCTCTGTATGGAGGGGTTTGGACACCCTGTAGTTTGGCCTACATCCTTCTTATTATGCCACTGATGAGACCCTGAGATATAATGCATTGTTCAACCCTAATAGATTCACTGTCCAGCCACTGATAGATATTAGATTTTAGCCTCCCATTTCATATCACAAACCATTATTGATCATATATAATTGCATAATTTATTGTGATTGTCATTTATTATGATCTCTTAAGGGAGGAGTTCTCAAATGTTTTGCAGCCCTCTTAACTGTAAAATAAATTTCACTGACCAGCTTCCAAGATAATCAAACTATTCAAATATTAGGCTCATTTTTTCAATGTATAAAGTAATATTTTAGGTATTTATTCCAGCCGTAAAACTTTTTCGTGCTGAAATTTCATGTGACAGAATGCATTTTTATTAATATTGCCAATATCTTATTAACTAGTTAACGTTAATCATAGGTCTACTCATATTAGTTATTAAGGACTGGATTAAACTCAATCAATTTAACCAATCAAACACACTAACAGTTACAAAAGTTCAATAATAAATATAATAACTTTAACAATAGTGGGTTGTGATGACCAGCACTGTAAGAAAAAACAAAAGAAAACAACAACAACAACAACAACAAAATCACAGACCCCCTGAACATGAGTCAAAACGTTGCTAGTATCCATATGCTTGAGGTTTATTAATAATTTCCACAATCCGAAACTTGCTGAAAAAGAACAGGCCAGGGACATACACTGTGATATCAATATAAACAGGACCAAAGGGCAAATCCAAAGAACAGCCAGAGGGCCAAGGAGAGACCGATACATGATAAAGCACAGTATTTCCAAAATCCAGAGGAGTATCCAAACAAAGAGGCAAGGCAAGGGTCATTCAAGGCAAGAAATAACAGCTCAGAACTTACACAAATGGGAAAAATTGGGAATGGTTCAGGATGTGTATGAGTGTTCATGTGCTTTAAATATTGTGGGAACAGGAGCTGAACATGACAATGGAAGAAGTGTCCTAGAATTTTCTAAAAGGTCACTTATTTAATTATTTTTAACTTACAGCTTTTCACCAAATTTCTATATTTATACATGTACACTAAAACTCAGAGTAATAATTCACACTAACTGAGCATCAAACCCAGTAACTGAAGCTTCAGCCAAAAACAGGGATGGAAATTTGTTTGTCGCATCAGATTAGTGGAATTTTGGACAAAGCAACAACAGGGTTGGAATTTAAAAGCCACAATCTCCTTCATCTGAATCATGGACTAAACTTACAGAACAACTGGCACATTATCTGCTTTTCACACAAGAAAGGTGACTCTGCAGCCTAAAACTGGCACAAACCTCTTTCTCACATCCTTTTGTGTTGGTTAGAGAATAGTGCAGTTCCTCGAGCCAAGTCTGTAATTAGATCATAATAAAAACTAAAATACTTTAGACCACAGCGCTACAGTACAGAGAGAGGATGAAAGTCAAAAAGTATGGGCCACTTTTTACCATAATTATGAGATACCAAGTCATATTTTCAAGATACAAAGTATTAATTATGATATCAGGTCATAATTGGGCATATTAAGCCATAATTATGAAATACCAAGTCATAATTTCAAGATATGAAGTAACAATTATGAGATATCAGGACATAATTTGGAGATATTAAGCCATAATTATGAGATACCTAGTCATATTTTCAAGAAACAAAGTACTAATTATGAGATATAAGGTCATAATTATGAGATATAAGGTCATAATTTCAAGATACATAGTAATAATTATGAAATATCAGATCATAATTATGAGATATCAGGTCATAATTGGGGATATTAAGCCATAATTATGAGATACCAAGTCATAATTTCAAGATACAAAGTAATAATTATGAGATATCAGGTCATAATTTCAAGATACAAAGTAATAATTATGAGATATTAGGTCATAATTTGGAGATATTAAGCCATGATTATGAGATACCAAGCCAGAATTTTGAGATGCTACTTTATACTAAGTCATAATTTCAAGATACAAAGTAATAATTGAGATATCAGGTCATAATTTCAAGATACGAAGTAATACGTATGAGATATTAGGTCATAATTTGAAGATATTGAGCCACAATTATGAGATATCAAGCCAGGATTTTGAGATGCTATTTTATACTAAGTCATAATGTTGAGATATATGAAATCCTGACTTATTATAATTATGACTTGCTATTTTGAAAGTACAATTTGTTTTCTCATTGTAGGCTTCCATGTAATTCTAAGATTTATTTCAAAATGAAGTATTTCAAAATTATGATTTGTTTTCTTGTAATTGATGCTGTATTTCCAAACAATGATTGTTATCTCAGAATTCTGTGGTATTATCTTGATATTAATACTTTGTCTCATAATTCAAACTTAGTATCTTATAATTATGACTTAGTCTCTTGAAATTGACATGGCATCTCAAAAATATTATTTAATATCTCCAAATTATGACCTGATATTTCATAAGTACGACTTAATATCTTACAATTATGACAATATTTCATAATTATGACTTGGTATCCGAGCGAGCCTCTAGGCTGAATCCCAATAAGGCCCCCTACCGCATGAACAGTGCACTATTTAGGGAGTGGACTTTATTTCATTACCATCGTAGTGCACTCATGTAGGGATGAGGGCGCTATTTGGGACTGAGCCTTAGCCGCGCGTCACGAGGGGATAGCTGAAAGAATAAGACTCTCATATGCAGTGGTAGAGACAGCTCCATCAACAGTTATGTTACGTTTTCTTTTTTGACATGAAATGACAAAAACATGGGGGCTAAAGAATCCAGGATTGGCTTCCTTTCTTACGACGAGGCCGTTAAAAGAGGTGAGGAGCTGCAGCTGTAGCCAAGCGGGTAGTTTGTTTATGCAGATAGCTGGAGAGCTAACGAGCTAACGACGCTAACTAGCTCCAGCTTGATGTGTATTAGCAACAAGCAGCTAAATTAGCACGCTAGTCATCTGTCAAAGTCAGTTCTAGCTGGGTTTATCTATCCTCAGACTGGTGTTGACATTGAGCTAAAACATTTTATTGTCTCTTTGTGGGCATGAAGAAGCAGACTGTTCCTTTAGAGTGTCAGTTTGGAGTCGTGTTTAATAACAGTAGTCTACACAGCTGTCATTTAGCTGCTTAATGACTAGCTGCTAACGCTATTTAAACACACAGCAGCTGCAGCAACCAGGATAAATGAGCAAACACATTCATTTCTGTCAGAAAGCCAGCAAACTGCACCAGTTACTTTGTTTCCTGTCCCTGCATTTGTTCACGCATCTCTGGGGTTAGTTAGCTTGTTTATGTGGAGTGCTTTTAGCTTCGCGTATTGCGCAACTCACATCAGTGTGACTCTTCAGTCTGCACAGGCTGTGAGATTTCCGTTAAAGTGTAAACATGTAAACAAACGATGTTGTTGTTTTGCCATTACTGAAATCATCTTAAAACCACAGCTACTGGGGCGAATCCTGTTGTGTGTAAGCAGTTTGCACACCACCGGCCTGAACACTGGGCTTTAAAGTGTCCCTGAACTCAAAACAGGGTTAGACCTGTTTCATAGCCTTTTTTTATTTTATTTCTTTTTTTATTTTTATTTTATTTATTTAAAAAAATTCTCCATATTATTGCTTGACACCAAAATGATATTGTTCTTAAAACAAACACAAAATACTACAAATAATGTTGTTTTGAAAATGCTTTCATTTGAATTTTCACTTTTGGGCAAACACAAATTTTTGATGATTCTTCCTGTACTAGTCTTGTGTTCGTCCAATTAATGGCTCTCTAAAACATTTGTCCCGCCCTCAGGGGGTGTGTCTTGCTCTAGCTTGTTACAGCAAACACGGTTCGTCAGTGTGATTTTGCTCGATCTTTCCACATGCAGCGGTTGAGGGGAAATTTATTTGGAGTGTTGGGGACGTTGAACTTCGTGATGTTCAACGTCAGGATGTCTTGCTCCCAGAGACTGATTGAGAAAGCGATTCCATTTTCTCCATAAATAATAGTATGTAATATTGTTTTATCTACCACTCAGATGATCCTCCAGGTGATGACCCTGCGCTGTCAGAACACAGGCATCTCGACGTCTAGTCCTCGTTAAAGTAAACAGGCATGGGTTAAGACGGCAGTGCGAAACTCTTCTCTGTACATCATATTTAGCCTCGCACCTCTGGGGTTGGGGACTCGATTCCCGCCCTGTGTGCAAGGACGTTGCATGTTCTTCCCGTGCCTCGGGGGATTCCTCCAGGAACACCAGTTTCCTCCCCCCAGTCCAAAGACATGCTTTGTAGGCTGACTGGCATCTCTAAATTGTCTGCGTGATTTTGCCCTGCGATGGGCTGCCACCCCGTCCAGCGTGTCCCTGCCTTGTGCCCCGAGTCCCCTGGGGTAGACTCCAGACTTCCTGCGACCCTGTGTAGGATAAGCGGCACAGAAAATGGATGGATGGACGAACCTACTGTTAAGTTTGTTCAGATTCGGTGGGGGTGTGGCGCATCTTGAACTCCGTTGGCCGTTTTGTAAATCAGTCAGACATTTCAACATGCTACGACTCTGACTTGCGGAATCAAATCATGGCTTTCAAGCCATTTCGGGAAGACTTGAAATCTTCATAGGCTGTAAGGTTTCTGTTAATAATCCCCTTAAATCCACGGTTAGCAAATTCTCCTGCGTCTAAGCAGTCGAGACACCACCCGTCTGAGCACTGGTGTTTAAATAGGTATTTCATCAGAACTGTTTTATTAATGTCATTTGTACAAAAAAATTAAATGCAATCTTTGCCTTGTCATATTACCCTGTCCTTTCCCCCCCCCTTCCTCTGCACCAGTTTCTCTGATCGCTTTAATCCTTATCTTTCAGTCACTGATGTGGAGCTGAAAAGACTGAGGGATGCTTTCAGGAGGACCTGTGGCCTGTCCTGCTATATGAGTCAGCAATGCTTCTTCAAGGAGGTGTTGGGGGACATGGTTCCGCTCAATATCTCTGAGGTAAGACCAGTCTAAACCTGATGCGTCCTTCACGTGCTTCAGGCGTTGTGAACACTTTCTGTTCGTGGTGGTAAAATATGACCTGTTTGTGTGCTGGGCATGCGGAATGCACCTCTGCATGTTTCAGCATGTGATCATCGGCCGTGGCGCTTTTCAGTTGAAAGATTTTCTTGCTCAGAAATGCACACTGAGCATCTGTACAGTGACCAAGAGTGCTTAACTGACTACTCTTCTGTTTTTATATGCAACATGCCTCAGTTTTACTCTGATCTGCCAGGAAAAACCGGTTAAGCTGAGGAAGATTAGTCACATTTGAATTTTGATCATTAAACACAATTGAGTGCAATGTCAGTGATCTACGTTTTATATATCAGTTGGTACACCACAGCGCAGCTGAAGTCTCGAATCTGGTCAGAGGAGGTTGATTCATTTTCTATAACAGTCTTTGCATGTTGTAGCATTACAATTTTCCTTCACTGGAATTAGGAGGCCCACAAAGCGTTCACAAAGCGAGGTCCATAAAGACAAGGTTTGCCAAGTGGCCTGCACAGAGCCCTGGACCTCAACCCCATTAAAGTGAAGTGAAGTGACTTTGTGGCCATGTAGGGTGACCCATACTCGGAATTTGTGCTCTGCATTTAACCCATCCAAGTGCACACACACACCCGTAGCAGTGGGCAGCC
>CM074961.1:13118004-13128659 GCA_037577455.1 Pangasius macronema
GACTCAAACCCACGACCTTCAGGTTCACCTTCGGGTTACAAGTCCGACTCTCAGACCATTAGGCCATGACTGCCCCCTGTGGGACGAGCTGAAATGCTGACTGCACCCCAGGCCTCCTCGCCTCACATCAGTGCCCGATCTCACTGCTGCTCTTGTGGCTGCAGAAGCATAAATTCCCACAGCCACACTCCAAAATCTAGTGGAATGCCTTCCCGGAAGAGTGGAGGTTATTACAGCAGAGGGGGACTAAATCTGGAATGGGATGTTCAAAAAACACATATGCGTGTGATGATAAGGTGTCCACAGACTTTTCAGGACGTAATGAAACTGGAACATAACAGAACTGAAACTTCTTTGGACACTTGGTGTCAAGCAGCACCCCATCAGTGATTCTTTTCCTAAAACAACACACACCATTGTTTCATTTCTTATTATTGGCTTAGGGTCATTAGTACTCCCCATCAAAGTGTCAATTGGCTAAGAACACGTATACAGCTTAACATAAATATAAGTCGTAAATTTACAATATAGACTTCCTTATATCAGAATTAACATAGAATACTGATTTCAAAGTAATGACTGTAATAACTGTGATTTAAAAAAAAAAAAAAAAAGTGACCATCATTGAGATCAGTTATGTTTATTATAAATTACATTGACATTTTAACCACATTTGCTTTTAGGATTTATATATAAAACTGAGTTTGTTGCCTGTTAATCTCGTATGAAGGGACATTAGTCTGCGTGGATGCAGTCAGCGGATGCTGTGTTATTCTAAACAACTGATCCAGCCTTTGTAATTAACCCAGTTAATTGGGAATCCCTGTGATTAATCTGTTTCATTTCCTTAATCTTACAGACCGTGGTTTTCACTGCAAGCTTGATTACTTTAACAGAATTTGATTAATAGACTGTGGAGGTGAACTCATGAGGAATGTGTGTGAACCTGATGAACTGAACAGATTTGGGCATGATCATGTGAGTGGTACACCGGACATCGACGATAAACTCCAACTGACATTTCGTCGCACTTTACTGATGTACTGACTCTGACTTTGTGACCAAACTCTTTTTTTTATTACCCAGTATGTGCAATATACAGTTGAGGTTAAAGGTTTACATACACTCAGGCTGAAGAGTTTCTCCACATATTTCATGTTACTGTACATCGCTTTTAGCAAGTCAATTAGGGCATCTAGTTTGTTCATATTAGAGGTAATTAAAGTCAGTGCCTTTTTGCCCTTGATGCCGTAGGAAAATCTGCAGCCAAGACCTCAGAAAAATTGTGGACCTCCACATATTTGGTTTCATCCTTATGAGCAGTTTCCAAACAACTGAAGGTGCTATGACCATCTGTACAAACAATTGTATGCAAATATAAAAAAAAAAAATCTTGGGCCCACACAGACACTCCATCATTTAGGAAAGAGGCACAAATGAATGATCTTTGGTCTGAAAGGTTCAACTGAAACAACAAAGGAACTGGTGAAGGAGTTGGAGGCATCAGGTACACACACACACACACACACACACACACACACACACACACACACACACACACACACAATCCACTATTAAGAGAGTCCTACATTGCCATGGCCTGAAAGGACGAAATCTCTACTCTAGAACTGGCATAAAAAAGACAGACTGAAATTTGCAGATGACCAGAATTTTGGAGAAGTGTTCTCTGGTCAGATGAAACAACAATTGAACTGTTTTGCCATAATAATCAGGAGTGTATGGAGGAAAAAGTGTGAGGCTTTTAATCTGAATGCCACCATCCCAACTGTGAAGCATGGGGGTGGCAGCATCAAGTTGTGTGTGTGGGGGGGATTTCTGGAAAAAGGACTGGTGCACTTCAGAAAATAGATGGAATCACGAGGAAGGAGGATTATCTAGAAACTGTGAACACCTCATGACATCAGCCAGGAAGTTAAAACTTGGTGTTGATCACAACTAGGTCTTCCAGCAGGACAGTGATCCTTAGCATAAGTCCAAAATGGCTTAAAGACAACTGTAGGCCTGTTATTTATTTGTTGTTGTTTTATTAATAATAATATACTTAATAAAGCATAATAATATTGTTGTATACTTGGGTTATGCTGTTAAATAATTTAGGGACCATATTAGTTTAAAAGTGATTTTAGGCATGCTTCATATTCTTCTGTTTAAACGACTTTTATTCCTGATTTTTGGCTGGAGTGGTGCTCTTTCCTCACTGTATACCTGCATGATAAGCAGGTTAAAAGCTCGATAGCAAAGCTAGAATCTTGGCTATGAAGCAGCCTCTTTGCTTAATTGATCTGATGTATAAAGTGCTGTTTTGTGCTTGAACTGTCTGTCTCCATTGTTTCTGACCACCAGTTTCATTATTTATCATTGTTACCGTGTTCCTGCAAATGCATGTCAGTCTCAGTTCTTATGAAGCTGAGGCACATGACCACTTCCTTTTCCTGTACAGGATCCATGCTTGCATTTTACTCAGATACGTTCCACAGTGGGCTTCACAAGTCTGAGACCACTAGTGAAGAAAATGCTCCTATTTTGCATTCTTTTCTAATTTAATGCAGTTTTTTTTATTGCAAATTAGACCATCAGTAATAATTTGAGTGGAAGGTGGACATGAATTTCCTAGTATTTGGTACGTGTCCATTTTGCTTTAATGATAGTGTGCGCTCAAGCTGGCATGGATTCCATAAATTTATGTAAAACCTGGTGATCCATTTTCAAACAAATCCATCGGCGTGTCTTCTGAACACGTGCTTCAGTGAAAGGGATAAGTGGCTGGAAAACAAGTTTCCTCTATTGCTCGTTACAGTGTTTAAACGAATGTAAATATATCACTGAATCTTTACCACGAGAATACTGAATATTCCAAATATTGAACATTTTCTTTCAACTTATACTAATCTGGCTGACAGTTCAAACCTTCATGTATACACCTAATGCTGTATATGAATTGCCTGGGAAGTCGGAAGTCGGAACTTGAAATTTAGTCATTTTCGATCTCCGTGCATTCAAGCTACAAAGTAGGGAAAAACATGGACACCTTCATGTTCTGTCTTTTGTAAGCAACAAGCCAACCAGCTGCCTGTGATGAGTGAAGCATATTTTCCTCCTCAAAAAAGCATACTGTTACCAAGTAGGAATTCTGAGTTGAAATGACATTTTCTTGTTTTTTTGTTTTCCTAAGTGAAGGTCAGAAATGACAAGTTATGACCTTTAGTCAAATGCGGCTATAATCGCATGCATCCCGTTGAGGTCAGTCTTAATGAAGTCTCTCTTCATTCAAAAGAGGCAAATGATCCATCTGATAATTGTTAAATAGTAGACTAATTGCCACGTAAGCATTCGAGACTCATTAGATAATGTGTGCAAAAAAAAAAAAAGTGCTGTATGGAAACATAAAATAAAAGATTTTAAATGAATTAAGAGGCTGGATAGGTGGTGGGGCTTTCAAACTAATATTTCAGTGTAACGACTCTCCTTGGCTTTTGTTCAGTAAGTACATTTGGAAGATATTTTGCTGTGATGGTCAATTTAAGACCTGTTTAAAGCTGATCTAATTTCAGCTACGCTGACAGGACTCGTAAGCTTTCCTGTTGCTAATGCTGTCACTAAACACTGCAGCTTCTATTTAATTCACGTTTTCAACAGTTGTACAATCTTAATTAGACATGAATATATACATCTGTAAAATCGACTACTTCCCACATTCATCCTTTTGGATACTTAACTTCGCGAGTGTGTAAATGTGTGGAATGTTTCTGACGTTACAGCATGCCCATTAGATTGTGGTTTAACTAATACTAGTGATCAGCTACTCACTGATCAAATATATTCAGCAAGTGAAAGTGAGAGTCGTGAGAGAGAGAGTCGTGAGAGAGAGAGTCGTGAGAGTCGTGAGAGTCTGAGAGTCTGAGAGTCGAGAGTCTGAGAGTCTGAGAGTCGTGAGAGTCGTGAGAGTCGTGAGAGTTAGAGTCGTGAGAGGAGTGAGAGTCGAGAGAGGAGTGAGAGTCGAGAGTCGTGAGAGGAGTGAGAGGAGTGAGAGTCGAGAGTCTGAGAGTCGTGAGTCTGTGAGTCATGAGAGTGAGAGTCGTGAGAGTCGAGAGTCGTGAGAGGAGTGAGAGGAGTGAGAGTCGAGAGTCGTGAGAGGAGTGAGAGTCGAGAGTCGTGAGAGGAGTGAGAGAGAGAGTCATGAGAGGAGTGAGAGTCGAGAGTCGTGAGAGGAGTGAGAGAGAGAGTCGTGAGAATCTGAGAGGAGTGAGAGTCGTGAGAGTCGTGAGAATCTGAGAGTCGTGAGAGTCGTGAGAGTCTGAGAGTCGTGAGAGTCTGAGAGGAGTGAGAGTCGTGAGAGCCTGAGAGTCTGTGAGTCGTGAGTCTGTGAGTCGTGAGTCTGAGAGTCGTGAGTCTGAGAGTCATGAGTGTGAGAGTCTGAGAGTCGTGAGTGAGAGTCGTGAGTGTGAGAGTCGTGAGAGTCTGAGAGGAGTGAGAGTCTGAGAGTCGTGAGTAAGAGTCGGGAGGGTTTGCTTATTATGATGATTTTCTTTGGGATTATTTGGCTAGCTCTACCTTTTACTGATCAGTCAAAAAAAGAAAAAGAACATCCACTAGATATCAAGTAAACCGCCATGTAGCTTTCCAGACGTAAAATTGTTGGAGTAGGTTGGCTTGGTGCTGCTCACAAGAGGACGCGATGAAGAAAAGGCGAGATGTGAGTGAGCTCTCTCTGACAGCTAGTCGGGAGGCTGTCAGTCGATTCTAAAATGTTTGACGTGATAAGCATTCTCAGCAGGAACGCAGACAGACGAACGGAGAGATAGAGATGTGTCTCTTTTTTTTTTGTCTCTTGCAGACATTTTTAGTTTATTTGCCAGCGAGTCAGGCAGCTATGCTACACTTGAGGACATTGAAGCCATGCTCCAAGCTGTGGATGGAGAAGTTCATCCCTCTCTGAGGAAGTGTTTTTCAGAGGTAAAGCACTTTTTATTTCTTTGCTGCTTTTAATTCATTTGGTCATTTATACTACAGCAAGTCGCACGGATTAATTGTTTGTCATTTTGCTCTGATCTGTGTCAGGCTGAAAAGGTCAATTACGAGAAGTTTAAGAGCTGGCTACTTCAGAACAAGGACGCTTTTACCTTCTCTCGCTGGCTCCTGTCCAGCGGGGTGTGCGTGACTCTGACTGATGATAGCGACACGCCTACCTTCTACCAGACATTATCCGGGGTCACACACTGTGAGCGTTTCATTCTGCAAAGACTTTCAATTGTTCAAGTAAAATGTATAAAAAAAAACTATTATGGATTGAAGTTCTTGGTCATCACGAAGTGCTGTTAAATAGATCTAAAGTTTTTCAGCAAATCGTCTGTGACGTAATCGGTGGAAAATTCACTTTATTTTTAATGTGACGCACTCGATTTTTTTTTATGTGTGTGTGTGTGTGTGTGGGGGGAGCTCAGTGATGTGTGCAAAGTAGCATTCACAAAGGTCATCTAAAGCTCATCCGTTTCATTTAACAGAAAAGCAAGCGAGTCTGCTACTTTCTTTCCAGTCCTTTTGCTGCTTCAGCAAACATTTAAAAGCGCAAAAATGTTCACAAGTAACAATTACTTTCTATTTCATATTTATATTACTTAATACATATCATTGTGGATTTGTAATGATGATAAAGACAGTATGTCTACTTTGTTCACTTTACTCAGAGCAAAAAATGCACTTAATGCCATATCTGTTGTTGGCAAGTTCTGTCCTGAGCTGTAAAATTCATTGAAATGGTGAATATTGCCTAGTCATTTCTCCACACTCTGACCTAAATCATAAAAAGCTTCTTAAATTATAGGAGTCATATTAAATTATAGGAGTCATAGCGAGAAACTCTTAACAGTGATAAATTACTGTCATGTTTTATGTGATGCAGTGGAAGAGTCAGATATCATTGACCTAGAGAAGCGATACTGGTTACTGAAAGCTCAGTCAAGAACTGGACGCTTTGACTTGGAGACATTTGTCCCATTGGTGTCCCCTCCTATTCATCCCTCCATAAGCGAAGGTAAGCGCTTCTCGACACTTTCATTCCTCAGTATTTTATCTGAGCAATATTTGACATGGGATAGTGTTCGTACGTCACTGTGCGTAGTAGTTCAACTGTGAGTGTTCTTTCTATCAGGTTTATTTCATGCATTTGATGAGTTGTCTCTGTTAGTGTATCTAAAGTTTCTCTAAAGGACACCCAACAGCCGGACGACGTCCCCTGGAGACCGACTTTCGCAGAAATGTAAGTGGAGATCCTGCTGCGTCACTGATGCAGTTTGGTCATTAAATCAAACTCTGACCAGTTCTTTTGCACCGACTTTATCTCGGTGCATTTCATGACGGTAATCTCTATATAGTGTATCTCTATGTAGTAGATCTGACAGCATCAACTACTGGTGAAAAAACAAAACCTAGTCAATGTTTTAAAGTGTTTGATGTTGACCATGACGGAGTTCTCTGTCGAGAAGAAATCCATGACATGGTTGTCGCGCTGCTGGAGGTCTGGAGGGACAATCGTACTGACTCAATCCCTGTAAGTCACCTTGCACCGGGCGCTGTAGGAAACGATAAACTGAGACGACCTCTTAAAAATCTGATAGGACACGCTTCACTTTTTTCATTTCGATAATGAATTTCATTTATTTATATTCCGGCTATCTTGATTTATCTTCTACTCTTCTTGCAGGAGCTACAGTCAAGTGTGCCTGATATTGTTGAAGACATTCTCAAAGCACATGATACTACCAAGGTATATATTTCCATTTTCTGTTTAGATGCATATTTTTATGAAATGGATAACCATCCAAGAGTAAGGTTACAGCTCCTCTTTGCTCTGATTATATATAGAAGGGCCATTTGACACTCGAGGACTATCAGATCTGGAGCGTTCAGAGTGCGCTTGCTGCTGAGTTTCTCAACCTCCTTTTAGTCCATACTCACTTGCGGAAACGTAGTCCCCAACCGTTATGCTGTTTTTACAGTATAGTGCTAAGAGCTTACGTGTGTATGCGTCATGATATATACTTATCTCTCAGAATCTGCCAGTAATACAGTACTGTTGCCTAAAAAACTTGTGATGATTTATATAGTGTCTGCATAAATATATAAAAAGATCCCAATATCTATTATATTTCAGAAAAGCATGTCGTGATGCTATTCATCACTATATCATATTGCCCAGCCCTACTTTGCAAGATTGTATTAATGTTTTAATGTTTATCTCTTAACATTAAGGAATACCTCTATAGTTACTGCGTTCCCCTGTGGCTCCTTTCAGGTATGTCATATTGTTCTTGGACTGCGGCCTGCCACTCCCGAGGAGGAAGGACAGATCATCAGGTTCGTAAGTCCTCACTTGTTCCTATTTATTTCATAGTACTTGTAATTCCCTATTCAGTCCTCATTCGGTTCAGAACTTTAGTCTGAAGAAACCGCACTAATCAGTAGTTTGTATCCTGTGTTTAGGGGATGGTTAGAGAGAGAAAGTCGGCATGGCCTCCAGCCTGGAGATTACTGGTTTCTTATTGCGACACAGTGGTGGCAGCAGTGGAAGGACTATGTCAAATACGTAAGCTTAAGGCAACATAATGGTTGCGCCTCCAACTGACCTTCTGTTTGCTGTATAATTTATGTTATAGTTTTTACATGTCACAAATATGGGTTTGTTAATGATACCTGTCTGAGCTTATGCACATGCTGTAGTGTTGTAACCAGTTGCAGTATGCAGGTAGACTAGCTTTTATCAGCTATACTTCTGAAACAACAGTCTAATGCTAAACTTGTTAAAAGGCCTAAGTGGTGGTTGTTTTCTTGAAAAGACAAGAGAAAAAACAAGTCCCTTTACACAACTTCAATAAGAGACATTATCGTGCAGTGGAGCAAAACAATATCTATTTACAGGACAACAAGGTGATAGTGGTGGAACAACCCACAGTATTTCCTAGCAGTAGAACTCCTACCTCATCTGCAGGGATAGAACAAGGGTTTCAGGGTGAGGGCACAGCGAGCTCACACTCTTCCCCAGAAGAGAAGTTCTCTGACAACGTCTCTAGTGCCTCTGAAGCATCAGAAACGACAAGTGGCAGTCAGTATTCACATAAAAATCTCAAATCTGGCCCCTGGCTACAGGTGTTGTTGAAGTCTTTCACAGACATGGCTCCTTTCTTGTCTAGGTCTCCTCCATTCCACCTCAACTGCCACAGATATCTGCTTCTCCCGGCAGACTGATTCGTCTGAGGTAGACAGCCAGAGTTTCCCCCCCCGACTACCCTTACACTGTCGAGAGTCCGGTCCACGGTATCTGTTGGTCGGAGACCACTGGAGTCTCGGAGAGTGAGTAAGCACTGAGCAGTGCTGTTAAACACAATCACATACTTGACAAGTGTAATGTGATTGTTAAACATTAAATAGGGGAATGTAGTAATGTAATGTAGTTGTACTTGTATTCTGAGTGACTTTGACTTTGTTATTCTCTCTAATAGGCTCCCACATTAACAATGGAAGGGGCACTGTTGAGACGCTCTCCCAGCCTGCATCTGGGCCAGGACTTTGAGGTTGTACCTGAGCCAGTCTGGAGAGCTCTTTACCACTGGTATGGAGCAAACCTCAGTCTGCCCCGGCCAGTACGTACAGTCTTCTCCATCAGTCATCACAGTGTTAATATGCTGTTCTCTAATCTCATCTCTACATTAGAAGGTTATTGCCTTTAACATGCTGAACAATGCAGTTGGCTGTGCTCAGTGTACGTCAGGTTCATTCTGACCTTCAGACACAGCTCTCCATACTCCTGGTTTTATTGCATTTTATAATATAAAGTGACAGAAAATGGCCTTTTTGTCAGATTTTTACATTCAGATGAAATTTGTTATTCAGCCAAAACCGATTAACAGCAGGAAGGATTCTCTAGTTCACTTACTTAAGCCAAGCGTGCCAAAATCGCAGTCTGTTATATTCAAAGCATTGAGCAAGCTGGACTGTTTCTATGTCATTTGCATCCTGTAAGATTTGATTTCTGTCTACTCGTACCATGCAGTGTTGTCTTCAAGGTGTTTCCTAAGATTTAAAACATGCAGCGAGATTAACTAACATGTTGTACCGCTGATGTGTAGGTGATCAGGTCGAGGGATATGGAGAAAGCTGAGTTAGAGCTCTTCCCCAGACACCTGCTCTTCCTGAGGCAGCAGCCTCCAGTACGCACACCGCAGTCTAATGGCTGGATGAACATGGGTAAGACTGAACACGAGGCTATCGAGAGTTTCAGGACTGGATCCAGCTCACATGTACAAAAAACTCAGAAGGACAATATGAAGTCTGCTCATGCTATTTGTAACTAACTGTTAGCTTCCTGTAATAGTCTGACCTGGCTGTCTGTCTGATTGTTTGTTTGTGAAGTGCAAAAGTTTGCAACCCTTTAGGACGAAAATAGGAAAAACATAGGAACAAGATAATTATTATGAGTAACAGAAATGGTCAAATAAGATCTTAAGAGTTTATATCTTGTATTTAAAAAAAAATAACTTATATGAGTACAGGATGAAGGCAAGACTCTTTTTCAGACTTCAAAATCTTTTAATTATTATCTTGTTGCAGGACTCACATAGCATTT
Organism: Pangasius macronema; assembly: GCA_037577455.1. Taxonomy (NCBI): domain Eukaryota; kingdom Metazoa; phylum Chordata; class Actinopteri; order Siluriformes; family Pangasiidae; genus Pangasius; species Pangasius macronema. The sequence goes on from CM074961.1 coordinate 13,127,645, forward strand.
TTAACATTTTGGAATTATTTTCAGTAGTATAGTATTATTAAATAGCCTGAAGAGCTCCATTTCAGGTTTTCAGGATTCAGAGTGGTTGCGTAATTTTTCACTTGTCTGTACATCACAGAAGTCTTCTCTTGTGGTTGACCAGACACTCAGAACCTAGTAGACGTTCCCTTTTCTGATATGCTTAATAAATGTTACAAGTCATAATCACAAACCAGCAGGCTTTAAGATCAGTCCTGCCTCACTCCCTGTGTATGGTTAGTTAGAGGTACTAAAATGCTTCTCTTTCAACTCGGTCAAAATATGACCTTTTGTACTTGCCCCGGTTTCTTTTGATACACCTCATCAACCCCCGATGTATCCTGTAGGTAACATGCCGTCTCCCACTACCCCTCTGAAGCGGGTGCTGGCCTACACTGGCTGCTTCAGCCGAGTCGGGACGATAAAGGACATTCATGAGTATCTGTCTCAGAGGCTCCGGATTAAAGAAGAGGATATGAGACTGTGGCTTTACATGAATGAGGTGAAGAGGCTCTGAAACACACACACACACACACACACACACACACACACACACACACACACACTCTTTCTTTCCCCCAGGCGCACAGTGCTCAAAGATGAAGAATTTTCGGAACAAGACGAAATGTGATATGAATTAATTTCATGGCTTTGTACTTCACCTAGGAATATTTTTCAGTAATGTCACAAAAGAGTTTAGCCCTTTGAAATGCATTCATTTATAAGGCAATAATAAATCCTAGATATAACTATATTCGAATGACACCATGAAAAAACTCGCCATTGTAGTCACAACTCATACTTTCTTTTATATTTGTATTAAGGAATTAAAGGAATTAATTTTTACCCCATATTTCAGCATTTATTCTTTTCATATATTTAAATCAATTCAAGAAAAAAAGTATCTCCTGAATAATTATATAATATAATACATAATATCTCCCAGTGGTCAGAGTTTAAAAAAAAAAAAAAAAAAAAAAATATATATATATATATA
>CM074961.1:13144852-13200821 GCA_037577455.1 Pangasius macronema
GACATTTTGAAGCAGTTCTTACAACCTGGTTATGATCCACCAGCGCGAAGTGTGAATACTTGGAATGTTTCCCCCGGATGTTTGCACATTTTCATGCAGAGTGACAATAATTCTGGACATATAACTATATAGAGTGGTAGAATCTGCAATTAAGCTTTTTTTTCTTAACCATTTTTTAATTTGCAGTAGTTGGTATAGATTTCCAGACAGGATTTGAATTATATTACTAATTCTAATGCAATCATGCAGAGGTTAACCTTGGTATTTATGCTGACATTCATGAGCATGTAACTCTGAAATGATCAGCTAGGACAACTTCTGATTAACTTTGCAGTAAATCTTTACTGACAGACTTGCAAAAATCTTTAACAAAGCACATTTAATATTTCAAGATGCTTGGCACGGGCCTTTAAATTTGTCTTTGTTTCACATTACCTTGTAAATGTTGCCAGGTAGTTACTGTAATTAATATTTGCAGCATTTGTTATGTAATGTTTGTTTACTGTAACAAAATAATGGAAGAAATGAAAAAAAGCCTGACAATGTCTCTTTGCTGCTTTAGGCAAATGCTTTGTTATTGATACCATGTGCTTTACTTTCTTCTTCTTCTTCTTCTTCTTCTTCTTCTTCTTCTTCCTCTTCCTCTTCCTGTTTTTCCCTTCAGGGGTCTCCACAGCGAATCATCACTCTCCACCTATCCTTCTGCATCCTCAACACTTGCACCCACTAGCTTCATCTCCTCATTTATTACCTCCATATACCTCCTCTTTGGCCNCCAATATACTCACTCTCCCTCCTCTGAACATGTCCAAACCATCTTAATCTGGCCTCCCTAACTATAATCACTGCAACATTACAGAAGCAATATAGTAAGCTCCTTTGATAGAGCATCTGCCATGACTGTAAATATTTCCTCAGAATACCAAGGAAGCATTTAATGCACATTAAATGGCCAAAGGTTTGTGGACATCTGACCATCACAACCATATATGCTTTGTGAATGTCCCATTGCAGATTAGTCCCTCTTTGCTGCTATAATAGCCTCCACTCTTCTGGGAAGAGTAAAGTATCCACTAGATACTGGAGTGTACTCAGGGGGATTTGCCCGTTTAGCTACAAGAGCATTAGTTATATTGGTAGGAGAATGTTGGACATGGAGCTGCCAGGCAGGAGGTGAAGAGGAAGGCCAAAGAGGAGGTATANAGAAGATAGGGATAGGTGGAGAGTGATGATTTGCTGTGGCGACCCCTGAAGGGAAAAGCCGGAAGAAGAAGAAGAAGCTACAAGAGCATTAGTGAGATCAGAAACTGATGTTGTGTGAGAAAGCCTGGCACACAATCAGCGTTCTAGTTCATCCCAAAAGTGATCAGTGTGGTTAAGGTCAGTGCTATGTGCAGCCCACTCAGTTTATTCCGCTGGTTGAAACGGTTTAGTACAGAAGTTTCTGGACAGAATGACCTTGTCCAAACCCGGAGCATCAAGGTCACAAGGGAAGTCTTAATGCTACAGCATAAAAAACATTCTAGACAATTATGTGCTGTCAACTTTGTGTCAACAGTTTGGAGAGGAAACACATATTGGGTGTGATGATCAGGTTTCCATATACTCAGGTTTTCCATATTTTTTGACATATAGTGTATCACACTGGATTGAACACAGTATGCTATTGTAGAAATTATAGAATTTTTAACAGTTTTTTTTTTTATTTTAGATGTATAGACCTACATCAAGGCAGGATACTGGCATGGCGAGTTTGATAAGTTGTTGTTGTGGATAGATAGGTTGTTGTCGTGTGTCGTCGTGTGTCTTTCTGAAACAGTCTACACTAAAATCATATGGTATGATTTTTGGGATATGAAGCAGTTACAGCTTTGTGTATATCTATTAGCATCTGTGGGACTGGGTGGTGAAGAAGTGAAAAATAAAAGCTAATGTATTGTAACTTCATTCTCTTCATATCATTTTTAAAATCTTGATTTTCAGATGGAGAAAGCTTGCTGCTTTGCGTAATCGTAACTGTGTATACTTCAATATTTCTGATAATCATAATGGCTATAACGTGGTTGAAAAGGTGAGTATACTCCCGAGCTACGCCCTCACAGACCGCTATATTTTGAAAGCCTTTGAATCTGAGATGTACAAAGCTTAATATCGTTTAACTCCTCTAGGTATCAGGCTTTGAAGCGCAGCTTTAGGAGTCTGCAGAACGCACAGCAGCAGGCAACGCCGCTTCCATCTATTGACACTGATCCTTTAGAGCAAAGCTCTGCGTCTGAACAAATACTTACAGTCCAGCTGGAACAGAATGCCATTCCAGCCTCTGAATTTAACCTGCAGAGCATGAAGTCAGCTGTAAGGTCTTGCTGGATATATGTATAACACTACACCGTCTCTAAAAGTGTTTTCACTACAGTTAGCATGACCTAAGGCTGATAATGTAAAACTATATTTCACAGAGTTCCTCATTTAACAAAGCTGATCTCACTATGCATCAATTCATTAAAGCTGGAAAAGTAGGAGTGCTGTATAAAGCAAAAATGACACGTGGCACTATCAAAGGCCACACCATGTTCACCTGCAAGATCTACAAAAAGCGTAAGGCTTGACACTTTGCACTACTTCTTGGGTTCAATAAAGACCTAGTGATTTAGTATGTTTTTGATCTTTGCGTTTTAGCCACTAAACACAAGGAGGTCAAAATGGAGGTTATGATCATGCAGAAGTTAAACACACACATGAACCTGCTACAACTTGTAGACTGGGACTTCACAGAAGGTATGATGTGAGATTTCCTGTCATCTTTCCTGTCAGACCTGCAAGACACTGCAGGTACAAATGACAATTCTGGTTGCAGTAATCATTTTTCAGATTTTTTGGATCTATGACATGTCTTCTCTTTAACCGCAGTAACAAAAGTCTCAAAGCCTAAGAGAAAAATACTGAAGTCAGGGTTTTTGTCCACTCACGACTTTGAAGAAGGTTTAGGTTCTGAAAAACACCATGCCATATAACCCAGAAGAGCTCGTTTCCTGATGTTATTTTATGACGTGTCTTTATGATGTACAGGTCAATTTCCTTTATAAACATTATAAACCACACTGTCTAGCATGGAAGCACATTTTTAAATTTTATTATTTTTTTAAAATATTTCTTTGCATTTTTGAAATCTTTGTTTTTCTCATTAGGTTTTTTCCTATATTAAGATTAAAAAAAAAATCTCAGGTCTAGACGACTTCAGCGTTCTTGAATTTTCTATATGCACATTCCAATTAGAAGGAATTTCCCAAAATGTTGATTATTGTTGGACTTATTTTAGATTTTATACTAAAAATGGCTTAATTAGTTTTGTTTTCTTTTTTTTAAACAGTGCATATTTTCTTGATTAAACAGTAAAGCAATAATTTTCCAACAAGCATTTCTGTCTTTCACTTGAGAGCGTAAAATAAAGTAAAACAGTAAAATAATATTTTCATTCTAACAATATTAAATGACTAGTCTTTTTTTTCTTTCAGTAAGTATGCACATTTATGCATATTCATTTAGAAAAAGCCTGATTTGCGTAAGTAAATAAATAAATAAAAATTTTCCAAAAACTTTTTTTTTTTTTTTTTTTTTTTTACAAAAGTTGCAATACAAAAAAAAACTTGGAAGAATATCAGTAATAAACTGGCAATGATTGATTGTGATATCTACTTTTTATTTATTTATTTATTTATTTATTTATTTATTTATTTATTTATTTATTTTTAATGCCCTATTCACCTGTAGTGTATTTCCTTAATCAGTGTTGAAAGCTGTATTGCTATGAATAAAAAGTATTTGGAAGGATTTATTTTTAGCATACTGTCCATATATATATATACATACACACACACACACACACACACACACACATATATTTCTGTTCAGTTCAACACAGATTCATATGCTTGCTCTGTTACTACATTTACCGGAAATAAATTGCAGATATATAATATATATATATTATTTTTATAGTGCCCTATATGTTAATTATGGAAGATGTAGAACACGGCAGCCTACGCACCTTCCTTAAGGCGAATAAAAAAAGACTGTGCAAAGACGCAGAGCTACAACACCTCTTCACCATTGCAGTTTACCACATAGCACAGGCCATGGACCATCTGCACTCCAAAATGGTACTTGTACTCAAACTCCATCTGTATTTTCTTCAAGCTACATGACTTATCATAGTGTGACACACTGACTTGTTATGTGATTATAGATACTGCATTGTGACCTGGCACTGAGGAATATCATGGTGCACAGATTTCCCCATGAAGTAAAAGTAGCTGAGTTCGGATTGGCCAGGGACATATCGAGGGGGTGGAGCCCTTCTGAAAACTGCAAGAAAACCGACGGTGTAAGACTTAAAGCTTTCTCAGGTTTAAGGGCAAGAATGGCACTTTTTTTTTATTTAAACACAACATAGGTTAATTTACAAAGACATGTTTTATGTAGAAAAAAAAGGAAATAAAGATTACAGAGATGCAATTTATACATTTTAAAAACAATAATTATTGTCTGACATTCATCATAGGTTTTTAACAATTTTTAGGCTTTTCTTGTTGTTGTTCCCTAATCTAAATTTTGCTATATATGAGGCAAAGTCTTTTAAAGAAGATTTCCTTTTTTTTACCCCTAGTGTGAATTTTTCCCCGTAAATACATGTAATATAAATGAGTAAGTTTAGTATTATAAGGGAATGTTCCTAATATCAGAATCTTCATGTGAGAAATATCATATTACATCACATAATTTTAAACTGAAGTTGGTATTTGAGGCAGGAATAGCATTCTGGTCTTCCCTGTGGATTAGAGTTATATTAGCCAGCCTAGCATGTTCCACATGTATGCGGAAGAGGGCAGTTAGTGCTCTCTTCCAGTCCTGTAACGTTGCATAAGTAGCAGTTAACAAAAATGCACTGGCAGAGCTGTTTCATAGGAAGAATGTATTAGACCTTGTGCAATGGGGAGAACTGAAATAGGTAGTGACCAAACTGGGAGGAAGTGGGGAAAAATCAGAAAAAAAAAACCTCTTTACTGGACAAAATATACAGCACAATTTCACAGTAATAGGTGACTGTCACATCTCTGTCTTCTCCCATATTGAGCCACAATCCTCAGTGACTAATGTCAGAGCCAGCACAGTGAATATATGCCCTGATCAGTCACATGACTCCATCTCCATTCACAGTTCCCGGATTACTAATCATACATACCTACATAATGGTGATTCTATAATGGATATCCTGTAAATACCAAATTTACCAATCATCTAGAATTTGACGTGCTGCCGAGCCGATTATGTTAGCTACTGCAGTACTTAATAGCTAGTAAATAACTCATAAATTAGTGAACCTTACCTCAGCATGCTTTTCCAAATTACATGAAATTCATGCCTTCTAGGGAGGCAAAGGAGATGCCTCATGCTTTACAAGTCTTACTCCAGCAGATTGAAAAGTTTTACTGAGGTAGGGCCAGGGCTGCTCATCCTCAAGTTCCACACTGCAGTGCTGAGGCTTATCCATATTCAGACTCTTGTGTCTCCATACAGAAGCGAGTTCCCTTTAGATGGTACCCTCCAGAATATTTCAAAAATGGCTCCTACGGATTTGAAGGAGATGCCTGGGCTTTCGGAATCGTAATCTGGGAGATGCAAACATTTGGTAAGTGGAAGGAATAGAGATCTAAAAGAATGTCAGCTTATATAAAATGTTTACTCAACATATCTCTGTTATTGATTTTAACCCTTTGTTAATATAATTTAGGCACTCTACCCTACCCCAACTTGAAAACATCAGAGGAAGTTGTGAGTTATGTATGTGCTGGCCACAGGACCCGAGAGCCTGAAAAGTGCAGGCCAGAAATGTGAGTAGCTGTGGTTAGACTTTCTAACTCATTTCAGATTAGAATGATCTGTATTACAGGGTGGAATAATAAATGTCATTTTTAATGTTGATTGGGGGTGGATTATATTGTTTCCATGATAGTCATTCTCAGAACCCCCATTTCTATTTGGATACTTGCAACCATCTCCAACAAAGAAAATGTCTGTTGTAGACTTTCTCAAGAAACTGAACAGCCCTTAAGGGTGCTAAATGAAACACAAAAGAGCCTTTATAGTGTAATATCTATTCGTTCATTAATTCATCTTCAGTAACTGAAGGATCTGGAGCCTGTACCGGGAAAACTGGATATGAGGCAGGATTACATGCTGGATGGGACACCAGTCCATCACAGGACACCCTGCACACACAGATTCGCTCCTAGGGGCATTTTAGAGTAGCCAGTCCACCTACAGGCATGTTCTTTGGAGGTGGCCAGAAACCAGAGAATATGGAAACCCATATGGACCTTAGGAGAACATGCAAAAGTTATTCTTTTAATATTCCTGTCCCAGCAACACACTCGGCAGTGTGGGCAGGTAGAACAAGTTCAGAAAGTCACCGCACTTGTTGAAACCAGCCTCCTCGGAAATAAAAGCCTACTGTGATGCTTTTTAAGAAGCGTCTGTCCAGTCCAATTTCTCACTGCTGTGCACCCCAAGGAGCTTTATCTCTACATCAAGCCACATCACACCACCCCGTTGTTCTTTATGTAACTGCATGCCTCGTCATGTATTACTGCTTACTAATTGCTGAAGTTTATTGTTTGTTAGTGTTAACTGATGCAGTTAAGAACGTTTTTTGTTATTACACTCCAGTGGCAAAGGTCTTAGGATGAGACAGACTTTTACCAAACCTGTTCTGATAAAACTTTCATGCACTGGACCAGTAAAAAGCAAATTAGGTTATTTATGCTTTCCTGAAGGTTTGGGGTCAAAAGACCCCATGCAACTACATTAATAATACATATCCACAAATAATTCCCTCTTACAGGGAAGTAGTTTCAAACCTGACTCCAGAATTTTTAAAGCCTTCTATTGTATGTGTTTTGCATAAATTTAGACTACCATTGTTACTGACTGATAATTGTTAATAGCTGAAATTAGTTAATAAGTTTCTGACTGGGAGATTAAACAATGGGTAACCAAATTCACATGCTTAACTGGGTCCTCTCGATCTGAATTGCTTACTGTTACGGTTAAAGACTTTCTGGAGCATTAAACTTATATACACTTACCGGTCACTTTAACAGGAACACCTATACACATGCTCATTTTTGCAGTTATCTTATCAGCCAGTCATATGGCATATGGTTCATATGTTTGAACACAATGTCAGAGTATTTCTCTGGGATTTTCACACACAATGGTCTAGAGTTTACACAGAATGGTGCGAAAAACAAAAAACATCTTATGAGCGGAGGGTCTGCTAGCTGAAACACCCTGCTGATGAGTGAGATCATTGGAGAATAATTAGACCAGTTTGAGCTGAAGTCTGTAGCACCTCAAATAATCACTCTTTACAACCGTAGTGAGCAGAAAAGCATATCAGAACGCACAACATATCAAACCTAGAGGTGGATGAGCTACAACAGCAGAAGATCACTTTGGGTTCCATTCCTGTCAACCAAGAACAGAAATCTGAGGCTGTCATGGGCACAGACTCACCCAACCTGGACAGATGAAAACTGGAAAAAGACCAGGTGATTTTTTTCTAATCATTAACTGTCCAGTTTGGGTGAGTCTGTGCCCATGATAGCATCAGATTCCTGTTCTTAGCTGACAGGAGTGGAACCCAACGTGATCTTCTGCTGTTGTAGCTCATCCATCTCAAGGTTGATATTTTGTGCATGCTTAGATGCTTTTCTGCTCACCACAGTTGTAAAGAGTGATTATTTAAGTTGCTATATCCCTCCTGGCAGCTCGAACCAATCTGGCCATTTTCCTCTGACCTCTCTTCTCAACAAGGCATTTCCACCTGCAGAACTGTCACTCACTCAGTGTTTTATGCTTTGTTTTATTTTGACTGTTGTGTGTGAAACTATATAGTAATGAAACTATATATTTATCATAGTATTATAAAAGAACTTATTTTTGTAATAACAAAGCATCTGGTATGCATATACTGCCAATATAAGAATTCAAGTTTACTGCAGGCTTCAAATGATGAGAGACTGTTGGCAGGAGCCCCACGTCATGAGACCTTCCTTTACGGATATTGTCAGAGATTTGGAGAACACTCTGGAAAATGATCGTGTAAGTGCTCTTCAGTTACCAGGCTAGAGTATGGAGATATTTCTGAATGTTTCTACTATGTTTCTTCTTGTAAACACAGAAGATAAGGATGAGCATCATGTTAAAAGTAATATCCTCTTTCTGAGAATGTTGTAAATATAAAATATTGATAGGAAACAAACTAAAAGCTTTGTGCATTTCTGTTTGTGTACTTTTTAGGACTATGTGAGCATAGACAACAGCACTGTCATTGTATCAGTGGAGTCTGAAGATGGAGATTAATTGTTATAACTGACATTGACATCAAAAATGGATTGGGTCTGGTCCTACAGATTTAGATGTACTGTATACCATTCAAGATTTGTGTATAAGAGTTAAATATTTGATGAATCACTAATTATATTCATGCACAAGCATGTACAGACATGATTACTAGCTTTTGAAACAAAGCTCATGTGGCTGTTTCTAAGAATATTATTGCTATGTTAACTGTATTGAATAAGTTGAACTCAGATAGCTCTGTTCTGGTTAAAGAAAATATATTTATTATTAAAAAATAATGAAGCAGAATGGAGCTGCACTGGAATGACCCTGTTAAAATTGTAATTAAAAATTGTAAGGCTATTGTATTGCTTTCTAATTATTTAGTAGTCCAAAGCATTTCATATACAAATGACACATAATATATAATATGCCATGTATGTACTGTATAGCTGCAAAATGTAATAATGCAACATAATAAATTAAGGGTATAATAATCTGTCAACTTGGATTAATAAATCGATTTTAAATGCAATGTTTGAAATGACTTATAAATCAATGCTATCAAAAAAGCGCAAGCAACTTGTGTGTAAATATAATATTTATATTTATTTTACACGAATGTGTAGATAATTTAATACACAGGGTGATTTGCCCATAATTCGATAAAAATAATCATTCTCTAAGTCATCATTTGGGAATTATTGGTAGGCTTTACATATCATTTGGAGGCTACTAAAGAATTGAATCATATTGTATCATATCGTATCGTTCTGTATCGTATCGTATCGTATCCTATCTCATCTCATCACATCGTTTCGTATCGTATCGTATTGTAGCAGATTCAGTGGTACCATGAAATATTGAATCCTTGCCTTATGAATTGAAAACTCATATTACATCTTGTGGAAGTTATGGGTCGACATGTGTGATCTTAACTGACACAGTACAGGTCATATATGTGAATATGTGTGTGTGTGTGTGTGTGTGTGTGTGTATTTATACAAAATCAGGACATTTTTGGGTAAAATCCCTATCAAGTGTGCAAGCAAAGTGCCTTTGTGGTTTTCAGTCACTATAAGATTGACTAGCCTACATCCTCAGAGGCGCTGCACGTGCGGTTTAATGTAGTTTATGTATAGCTTTTTAGCTCCACCCTGTGGTGCTGCTATTACAAACAATTACTGATGCACAAATAAACAAGAGCAGGAAAAGAAATGTCAAAGGGAAGTGTTTTGGAGTATATCTCCTGGTTCATAATGACCTCGGATGAAATCTAAAAAAAAAACTAATAATAAAATGCAGCATCTTCACTGTTCATTCTTTAACCGCCCCACCTGGTGCTCTGACGCTGTGTTTACGTAGGATGTGTGACGTAGGAAAGAGCTAACACCGATAGCTCGCTGCTAGCTATGGAGTCGACTCCAGTTCTGATTCCCGGTGTCGGGAATTGCTGGAGTCGATTCCAAGATGGAGCCGAATCGATTCCACTAGAGCAGACAGTCCCGTCAGTGAAGAATCGACTCCTTATGGAATCGACTCCCAGCTATAGAATACGCTACAACAGAGCAGCAGTGATTGAGGAGGGTGACGGTTTTTGTTTTGCTGACTTAATAATAGTAATAGTAAATGGTGGATATTGATGAAGAATATTTCATAAAAGGTAAGCTGACACAGTTTTTGCGTTTTATTGGAGTAAAACTGTAATTTATTCCGTGAGAGTTAGCTAGAAGGGTGTGTTTGTGTTATGCTAAGGCGAGATGAGATGAGATGAGCGCTCTGTACAGTCAAGATCATGGAGGATGAACTAGCTAGCGTTGGCAAGGTGGGGAATTAGCTCGATGACAATTAGCCCGGTAGCTTATTTCGTTTAATTAATTTAACCAGTTTGACTTGAGATAATTGTGACTTAATATTTCAACATCCTGAGCTGTTTATTATACCGCTATTAGCTAGGTAGTTAGCTAGTTCGACCGGCTAGGCTAATGGTAAGTGCGCAGCTAACGGGACGGCCCACGCTAGCTCGGTGCTACGTGATACTGCAGATAAACACACAAGCCGGGAAATGCTGCAGCTATGCTGGTCTTATAGCCGAGTACAAGTGGAAAACCTCCTTACTTCGATCTTATACAAGAATCTGATGATATAAGTCACGATATATGCGAAAACTCGACACATTTAATGGAGTAGCACTTACTACAAGGCCTTGTTAGAAACCAGGATTGCAGTCACTTAAATCTAAGGAGTAATATTAATAATGAGCAATTGTGTAAATATATTTTGTTCAAGCAATGTAAGCAGGCACCACATTTACCAGTATCCTTATAAATATGTGCAATTCTCAAACTTTCTTCCAGACAGGCATCTTTTTCAGAGTATAGACCTTTAAGATCATACTCCAGCTATCTAATAAAATACAAGCCAAGATCAGTTTTATTTGTGAACTGTCACTCACAGGATCTAAATAGTAATTATAATAACTATTTCGATAGTCACCAAACCATTAAAAAAGCAGAAATAATAATAATAAGAAGAATAAGAATAAAGTTGAAGACCCTAGGCCACACACTATGGACCCCTGTACTAAAGTCGCACCTTGAAAGTTGTCTAGGTAGGCAGTGATTTTAATCAGTGATATGATACCGGTATCGATGCTTTAATTACCTGATACTGATCCATAAAAGTTTAGAAAGTATGGCTCACAGAAACACTGCTCTGACTATGCACAATTTTAAGTAAGGTAGTCGTTATTTAAATCATGGTTCAGTTGTAATGAGTTATTTTTCCTCTCAACATGGTAGTTTTCTAAATCGAAGTAACGAGAAGCTGGTTGGAAAAGGTCTCCACAGGTCAAGACACGGTACAGAAACCTCTCGTGCAGTCTGGACCATAACGAGAACACGTGCGTACCCTCCTCACTGAGCCTTGATCTGCGCTGCCCACACAGTGCTCTACTGGACACGGAGCTCCACCTAAAAGGCAAAGCTAAAGGCTCGTCCACTTCTTCTTCCAAGAGCCGCCATATCTACGCCAGCACCACCTCCTCACAGCTCCTCACCGGCATCATGGGTGGCCGGGATGATGACGTTTCTCACCGTGAGGAAGAGCGGGCAAGGAATCAAGAGAATGAGCAAGGTCACTCCATCTCTGGGAGCAATGCCAAGTGGATGAAGGAAGGTCAGAACCAGCTGCGCAAAGTCGCCGAGCAGCAGCAGGACCTCAACAGAAACCCAGACCAGAACCTTAACCTGACGGAAAATGAGAACGAGAGTGCAGACGTGAACCCAAACCAGAACCGCATGCTTGAGGAGCAAGAGCACGATGTGGAGAACAATAAGAACCTGAAGGTCCTCTGCTCCGATGTAGACATCAGGAACGCTGCCAATGAACCTCTACTGATCGATACCTCAGAGATCCCCAAGAGCAAGGAGCAAGAGGAAGAGGAGGAAGAGGACGAGGAGGAAGAAAGCCTACCTGCCAGTGGTGGAGAGAAAGACACCGATTCCTCTGAGGCGCAGAGCAGCAGCGAGTCGAGGAAAAGCGGTGAAGGAGGGAGCAAGAACAGATGTTTACTGTTCAGCAAGAACGGCGTTCCCTCACTACTCCTGAGGTCGACGTACAGAGACAGAGTCCCCTCGTGCCGGTGGTCGTGAGGACTACCTCTATGTCCATTTCAGGCTTTATTCCTACTAGGGCTGCACGGGAGTGAAGAGAAATGCGGTATACGATATGCAGGAAGATAATGCTATAAGTGTATAAAATCTATTTCAATTATATATATATATAAAATAATGACTGAAAATGACATAACCAACATACATGTTTCAAGTTCTGAGAAAAAGGAAGCATTCTCTGCGATCTGCATCACCCTAAAACTTTGACTTTTCCTAACGTTTTGAAGTATTAAAATCATTCAACTATTTCAAGCCGCGATATTTCGATATATTTTGCAGCCCCAATTCCTACTGGTTAAGTTTTTACTGTTTCAAAACTTTATGTAGATTGAACTGTTTCATGAATGCTGGTGAAATAACAGTATAGTCAAGTTTTTCAAGTGTTTCAGGACTGGCATTATATATCATTTTACAGGTTTTATCGGCAAGTCTGATTAGCAATAATGTTGTCTAAAGGTTCTCACTTGTTTTAGGCTTTCGTTTACATTTTCTGGCCCTGAAGTGTCGGTTTCGTCTGACGAATCAAGACTGGATATATTTCGTTGGGGAGACACATTGTCACAGAGACACGAAAGTGAGAATATTACCGTTCCACACCACTTGGTGTGAATATTAGAGTCTTACTGGGACCGGAGTGCGTTTGAGACAGACACCGACCTGCCAGCTGGGTGGATGAGGGTGCGGGACACTTCTGGCACCTACTACTGGCACATTCCAACAGGCACCACGCAGTGGGAGCCGCCGTCTCCGATGGAAGAGGGCGCAGTGCCAGAGAGACCATCCAGCACTTCCCCTGCAATTACACCCTCTGAGGAACCACAGGTACAAGCAGCGGTCCTTTTAAACGTAACATTATATTATATTATACTTTAAGAGACAGCTTTCTTGTAGCCATTAGTTGAAAGGATGGCCTTCTCTTTCTGGTCTAATGTGCGTATATCAAGCGTAAAAACTCGCTTCTGTTTTTAGATTACATGGAACGGTGTACCTCGTCAAAACAGATTCAACGATGACTTGTGGAAGGTGGGTGTGGTGGCTCTTCTTTCAGCTCGGTGTGGTTTACCGTCTGTGTATGTACTGCCTATTTATACTCTGTTTAACAGTAAACTTTGAAGCCTGAGATGTTCACGACAACAAAATATTACAACTTCCTCCTCCTACATTGAAGACTAGTCTCAGATTTCCTTAAACTTCCCCGATGAGAACGCTACGCCTCCATCAATCTCAGGTATAACTTGCTTTTTCTTAAGCATTCAGAGATTTAGTATAGGGGATTGCACTATACTGTGTGTGCTATTAAAAAAATCATATTCTTGCTATTAAAATATTTTATTCAAATGTACTTTCTCTGTTTATTCCCAGCTGTACTCAGTCAGAGGGAGAAGAGAAACCGAGTTTGTACGGCACTGATGGAGAGGCTAAGGTATGGAATGTAGTGTTTATCAACGCTACTCTGCTACTTGGATGTTAGAATAGTTGCTTCAAAGTTACTTCCTAAAGTTACCAGCTTGGTACTGGGAAAATTTATTTCCATGATCAAATCATTAAAGTCCATCTAAACAGCTGTTGTAATGAAAATCTTATTTTACTTTCAGATTATTTTGTAGTGAATGTAGTGCCATGCAGTGTTCCCATAATTCCTAATCTCTCCTGTGCACACAGAAACCATCACAAAACGACACGCTAGAGACCCGACCCACCTCTAGAGTCTCCTTCTCTACCGTGGACCGTTGAGCAGCATTGCTGTCAATAACTGCATCAGGCAGCTCTCGTACCACAAACACAACCTGCACGACACAGCCGGCATCTGGGGAGAGGTTCGTCTCTGTCTGTTGCAAGGAGGAAGACCTGAGTTAAGGGAATGAATGAAAATTGGTGATTATATGTCACTATGTTCTCCAGGGTAAGGACATGCTTCTGGTGCTGGAGAACGAGATGCTAAATCTGATCGATCCTCTGGGACAGACCCTTCTCCACTCACAGCCTATAGTCAGCATCCGTGTGTGGGGCGTCGGCAGGGACAATGGCAGGTGAGTACAGTGACCAAGACCAAGGAAGTGAAGGTGTGACCGAAACAACAATCTTTAATCTGTACGTATGGAATGTCTTCAAGGTCATTGCAGGTCCTTAAAACCTCAATCCGGACTTCTTACAGGAGCCCCTTGGCCTTTAAACAAAGTGATAAATGTCCTTATCTATCTAACTATCTATCTATCTATCTATCAATCAATCAATCAATCAATCAATCAATTACCAGCACAGCTTATCTACAACTTGGAAATATTTCCCATGTAGTTATTTAACAGTGAAACATTAATATGTAAGTAGATTATATTCTGGCACAACGATGCTACTTTTTACTTCACTTTTCTTCCAGCTGTCTGTATGTTTATTTTATGTATTAGCTTTTTACCATAATTTATTTTAAATGCAGCTAAGCTATTATTCATTCATTCATTCATTTTTAATCAGAATCGTAATGTTGAGCAACCTCAGGAGAGGCTACGAAATAATTATGTCCTAAAAAGCTCAGGACCTCAGGGTTGGCAGAGGTGCTGAATTAACGACACGTTGTTAAATACCCTGTTCAGTTCTGTTCAGAGGAGCAGTAATTCTCCAGCAAGGCGTCTCGCAAAGAAAACCCTGACAGCCCTTCCTCTTCCCTTCAGCTGTCTCTGCTTTCTGTGTTGCCTTTTAAGTTAAAGTGGTTTCCGGCTGGACGCTGAGCTAATGCGAAAAACTATTAACAGAAGTCTTAAGTAAAGAGCGAGATCTATTTCATGGAAATATTGTGAATTTGTGAATTTTCTAATGC
This sequence comes from Pangasius macronema, assembly GCA_037577455.1. NCBI lineage: Eukaryota > Metazoa > Chordata > Actinopteri > Siluriformes > Pangasiidae > Pangasius > Pangasius macronema. The sequence continues at coordinate 13,159,742 of CM074961.1, forward strand.
ACATTCAATCTATAATATTATATGAAATATTAAAAACGGGACATTTAAAACATTCTTAAGAATGACGCTTATGTGGGTATTCTGAGTTTTTTTTTTTTTTTTTTTCCCTTCTTTCTCTCTCTCTTCCCTTTCGAGTACTCACATTCTCTGTGCTTCCACAGTGCTTTTTCTCCAGTTCAGGTCACATTTCTCTTGCTAAATGATGCTGCATAAACAAACCCTATTTTGCTAGACGTAATGCTTAACGACATGCATGAGTTATTTGATTTGAGTTTGACTCGACGTGCTAGACTAAGTTGGACTTCTGTTGTGCTCCCTCATTTGTTTGCTGTTCAAACTTTTTTTTTTTTTTCGGTTTCTCTCTATGCTGCTGCGTTCTGGGACTCAGGGAGAGGTAGTGTATTGCTATTATTGTGCCTTATTTTCCATATTTGTGGTTGTCATGGTGATGATCTGCCAGCTGATTTTCACCCCACCAGCCTCATTTCCATGATCAGCTCATTGTCGTGTGGAATATTTACTGGCAGTGTGAAGTGCTGTTGATTTTAATAGAAATAAATATCACATTTATATTACGTTTCTGTCTGTAGTTTGATATAGTGTGCATTATATTTCACTGCTATACTTAATAGAATAGTAATAGTATGACATTGTAGTGCCCTTCATTTCATCCTTCATCATTTTAATCTTAAAGCCATCCACCTTCCTTAATCCTCACAACCCAAATATGTGTGTATTTCTGTGCATATGAGCACTCAGTTATGACTGTTTCACCACAGGGACTTTGCCTACGTGGCTCGAGACAAGCTAACCCACGTTCTAAAGTGTCACGTGTTCCGGTGCGACACTCCTGCCAAGAACATTGCCACCAGCATGCATGACATCTGTTCTAAGGTTAGCATTTGTCTGCTATGGACTAAGCACTGACAGTGTTTTGTAGTTAATTTCAGGAATCCAGCAATCCAATGATCTGTGTTCTTGAAAAGCAGTAAAAATGGTGACCGTATGCTCCATCCAGACTGTCTAAAATAGCATTTTATGTGTGCTTTTTGCCAGTCCTATTTCTGTTGTCATGGCATTTCGTACTTTTTATAAACACTGAGCCTGTAATAAGGCCAAGCAGGATGGTTCAGCATTTGTTTTTGTTTTTTTTGTGAATTTTCTATATGTGAAAATAAAGCAAGTAACATCTATAAAACTGAATTTACTTAGCAGAGCAACTCTGGGAACAGGGAATTGCTTATTTGTTGTAAAATTATAAAAGGTTGTCTGTCCTTTGTGTATGTTGCAGATTATGGCACAGAGGAAGTCCTCAAAATCAAGTCTAAACAGACTCAACATCGATCCGTCCAAACTAGTGGACATCCCGGTTCAGGGTATGTAACATCATTCAAAAATTATGAAGAATATTCAGTACAATATAGGACATGCGTGTCCTGGCAAGTTAAATAGGAACACATGTACAAGATCAGTGATTGGATAATTGCATGAATGGGCTGGTATGTATGTATTCCTATTAAAGTGGCCAGTGAGTGTGTTTTTATGTGAGAAGATACTTCCTGTTTGGTTGAAGCAGCTCTCTTGATTTCTAAATTTTTAATTTGTAGAGTTCCCAGCACCAAAGAATGAGCTGGTTCAGCGTTTCCAGGTGCGCTACCTTGGTAACGTACTGGTGGCCAAACCCGTAGGTAAGGAACACTTTTCTCTTTTACAGGCTTCAGTGTCGTTACTGCGTCAGTCTGAAAGCTGCATTTGTAAGGGCTAAATGTTACACTGGTGTTTTCTTGTTCTGCTCAGGAATGCAGGTTTAGGCAAATGATTTTGGGAAGGAGAGGTATTTCCTGAAAGTTGGAGTCTCATCGGAGTTTCGGAATGATTTTGTCTGGTTTGGACCGCACAGTTTGAGCCGAGGGTCGCATCTAACGGTTTCCCTTTTCAGACACCGGGGGCTTTAGAAACATTTCTATGCACAGAATGAGACGAATTTAAATGAAGTCATTTCTTTTGTAAGCCAGATATCACTTTGTCTTATGGTTAAGTGGAAGTGTTAACTTAGAGTGGAGAGTCAGGAAAATTGTACTTCCAAAATTCCATGTGGACACTGTTGTCATATTAAATAAAATTAAATAAAACACTAAAGATAGAAGACGAACGTAAATTCACTCTCACAAGTGTGACTCTCATTATTTCCCCTAATACGTATGTTCTACCACATACGTGTTTTTCTGTTTGCACATTACTTTATATGTCACTGCATACTTTAACTCAGGAATTCATACACACTTTTAGAAATGAGGCTACAGGACTGGAGTGTGACACCCCGAGCCAAAGAAAAGTGTTGTTGGCCAGCTAAAAGTAGACCATGGGTGTACTGATCCGTTTACACTTTCTGAAGTGGTTACACTTTTAGCAGTATGATTTGAGTTTGTTTGTTGAATTTTTGAATGAAATTGTAATGCTGGTCTTTTGTCTTGCTGTGTGTTCTCCGCTTAGGCATGGACGTTGTTAATTCTGCCTTGGAGACTGCACTTGCCTCTAGAGACAAAGCAGATTGGAGTCCTGTGACTGTGAATGTGGCCTCTGCTACTCTCACCATTCTTATTTCAGATGTGAGTGTAATTACACACACACACGTAGTCTAGTAGTTATTTTTGTAATTCAACCTGCTGTGAAAAAATAGTGCATTTATTTTGGTGTGGTTGAAATAGCACACCGCATCTGTATTTTGTCTTTTGTGTGTGTGTGTGTGTGGGTGTAGACTGAGGAGGTTCTGTCGGAGTGTCGCGTGCGCTTCCTGTCATTCATGGGCGTGGGGAAAGATGTACATACTTTTGCCTTCATCATGGCCGAAGGCCCCGGAGATTTCATCTGCCACATGTTCTGGTGTGAGCCCAATGCTGCCAGTCTGAGCGAGGCCGTGCAGGCTGCATGCATGGTGAGTAAAAGGAACAAGATGTAGATCCCAAAAGCCCAAGTGTGCGTTTAATGTCACTGTAAGCAGAGGACAGATTTAACCACATGCTGGGAAATACTGAAAAATAGCTAAAATGAGGCGAGTTCTTGCTGCGGGGATTAAAAATGATCAGTAACTGTTATATTTGTGAGCGACTTAAATCTTGTTTTAGTTTGTGACTGATGCTTGTTGTTATGGTGGCCACTAACTAATAATCACAAGATGTGATAGGAATGGTTTACGACTATACCAGCTGTTCCTAACAACCCAGTAATGGCTGACATGACTGGCTTGTGAATATAATCTGCTTAGTCTGATCGCAAATACAGGAGAAAGTTTGGGGGGAAAATCATGTTAGGGATGCGACTGAATTTTCTTCACTGAAAATGTATGTAATTATCCAAAAAAAGCAGATCGGCCAAATTTATACATTTTATTTTGTAGGAAATCTGCTACATACTCAAAAATACACAAAAAGAACAGTGTGCCTCACCCCTCACCAATGAAAATAAGCCATAAATACCCATTTAGACCTTACTAACTGTCAACGTGCAGTCATAAAAAACTGAGGGATCTTCGGGGAGGGGAAGGGGCATCACACACAAGTATTAGGTCTCTCATTTAATCTCTCCTCTCTTGATTTTCTCACTAAAATCCACTGCTGTCTGTCTGACTTACTGACATTAGACATGTATGTAGTTAACATAAGGTCACTATATTTATTATTACGGATGTCACTAAAAACCTTTGGCTGAAAGTAGTCAGAAACTGTGTTGGGGGAAGATTAAATGGCCCCTCAATGAAGATTTAAATCTAAATCTGCACCAGTCTCGACGCGATCAGTCGTGTCTGTACAGGTTACGGTTCGTGGACCACCGAAGGTCATTTGAGACATGTACGTAATCACTGTTGTGAAAGGACTGTGAAGTTAATTCCAAGGCCTGCTCAGCACTTTAAGACTTTCATATTGCTTTGTAAACATTGTGCAATATTTTGTGCTGGTATTCACTTTTATACATGTATGCCTGCCCTTAATGAAAAGTTTGAGGCTGCACTATATTGCATGTATAAAAGATTGCAGTGTTTGTCATTTTGTCATTTTTGTGTCTCTGTATGTGTGTGGTTCCAGCTGAGGTATCAGAAGTGTCTGGATGCCAGGCCCCCCAGCAGTATCTCGTGTTTGCCTGGCCCTCCTGCAGACTCTGTTGCTCGCAGGGTGGGCTCCAGTGTCAAGAAGGGCGTGCAAAGCCTGCTGGGAACATTCAAGAGATCTGGGGCCCAGACACCATGAGAAAATGAATTCTCCCCGCAGTGGCGCTCATTCTCCACCTCCCTCCTCACCCCAGTTTGTCCTCCTGGACAGTCGACATCTAGAGTTAGTTCGCACCTTGTGTGTAAAGTAAAGAGGACCGGAGGAGACTGCTCGAGTCCAATCCCTGCATTTCTGTGTCATGCGTTGTATGAATGTACGATCAAGACATGATTTAGAAAGGAAAAACAAATAGTACAAAATGTAATTGTTACACAATAATTATGTCACTATTTCACACTTTGGTCTAGATAGTATTGCATCTCATTACTTGATTTGAAAGTTGTCGAGCATCGAGCATATGCAATGTCTGTCACCTTAAACACTGGACCAAAAGTGTCATCACGGTGTACACAAAGTACGTAATGCGTTCCTCTCTTAGAAATAATGCGTAACTCCACGTGCGTTTTAAAAACACTAAGACTAGTACCAAGCAACATCACTGCAGTTAATGTAATGTGCTATATGGACTGTAACACTGCTGTTACGGCAGGTTTTTAAATATCGAATACATATGACAGTAAGTATGTTTAAATAGAATGGATGGATCTTCTAAGGTTGTGTGCGTATTTTCCATTAACAGAACACACTGTGCGTGTGTAGTGTGTAGTTGGGATACTTTCACACTAGACTTTTTTTTTTTTTTTTTCTCCCCTTCCTCCTCCCTCTGAAGTACACACATTTTGCACATAACCCTATGGGAAGCTGCCACAAAGTGCACTACTTTTAAAAAGCTTTGCAGCCAGCGTTCTTTGGTCACAGAGGAACACTTTCAACACAAGAGTGCCAAGAAACCCCTCAACTAATCAGATCGCAAGTTGAGGGGCAAGCAAGAAAAGCAAACATGGAAAAAAAAAAAACGTGGTGGAAATATTTGTCTGGTTAGTGAACCAGTATATGCAGATTTACAACAGAAATTACTCACTATTTTCTGCATGAAGCAGTCACACAAGTAGGTCCTCTTCTTGTTGACTTTTTTGCCACCAAAATCACAGCAAACATCCCACCTCCTCATCGCTGTAGTTGAACAAATCTTTATTTAATCTTAATTGCTGACAATAATCACTCACAATAGAATAGAATACAATAGAATTAGCTCAGCGGGTAACGTTACGGCTTGGGGTTCACAACCTCCCCGGTTCGTGTCCTGTTCTAGGTGACCACATTTTGGGGGCAGTCGTGGCCTAATGGTCTGAGAGTCGTACTTGTAACCCGAAGGTGAACCTGAAGGTGGTGGGTTCGAGTCTCGGGTCCGGCAGGGATTGTAGGTGGGGGAGTGANGCACCGATCCCCCAACTGCTCCCCGGGCGCCGCAGCTAAAATGGCTGCCCACTGCTCTGGGTGTGTGTTCACGGGTGGGTGTGTGTGTGTGTGTGCACTCGGATGGGTTAAATGCAGAGCACAAATTCCGAGTACGGGTCACCACACTTGGCCACAAGTCACTTCACTTCACTTCAAATCTAGCAAGCATGTCTAGTTAGTTATTGATAGGACTGGTAAGTGTTGTGGGTATAGTGTGCACAAAAAGTGCACCAGCCAGTGATTTTTCCTGTTAGAAAAAAAAAAAAAGGCAAGTGTGAAAGCACCCTTAGCGTGTAGGGTCAGCATAATCACACACAAGCTAGACTGTAAATCTACACAGAACAAGACTGTATTCTATAAATCCACGCTGTATCCGACACATCTGACCACATGCTGATGTGACCTTATCAGTGCATTCTAACTTTATTATTTACACGTTTTGATGGTTTTGTCTGACTGGAATTATTTAAACAGATTATTTATATACTCTAAAATAGCGTTACTGTATCATAGTCTTCCAAAAGGAACCGGCTCAGCGACGAGCCCCTGGATAGTTCACTAGCTTAAATGGGCATTAGTGACAGAATTTTTTCTTTTTTTTTTTGTAGGATTTTTTTTAAAGGTTTTTAAGTCGTGTTAGTAGAATGTTATGTTTAATTTCCCTGCTGGGTAGGAATTCAGTTTTTTTTATTTTATTTTATTTTTTTAGACGTGTGAGGTCTCACCACAATGTGGTATTTTTTATTTGTACTTTTTTGAAAAAGGAGTGACTCTCATGTTTCTGAGTGTGTAGAGTGTGTGTCTGCCTTCACCGGGTTAGCCAGGCCTGATCTGGAGTAGAAACGAGAGATAACAATGCTTTAATCACGCAGTGTAGGTGTAGGCGTAGTGACGTACAGGTAGAGGGCACTCTCTGCTTTCCGTTGGTCTCCAATAGCGGCAGGCTCATTTCTCAAATGGTTTCTTTGTGTGTATTTAAGAGCAAAAAAAAAAAAAAAAAAAATCTACAATTTCTCATGTACACTTGAAAGAACCATGTCACTGATTTGTCATGTGTATATATACACAGGTTACACACTGATCTTTTCCCCCTCTCATGCACCTTGTAATATAATTCACCATGACTTGCCTCGCTGTTTGGCTCTAAAACCAGTAACAGCCATTCACAAACATCACATCCTACAATTACTCACTGAATGTTATTGTGTGTATAAACTAATATAGTGATAGCAGAATGCACCCATATCCAGTAGCACATTTCTCTGAATGCTAACAGGTCGTGTGTACTTCACCTACAGATGCTCTTTTTTTTTTATATTTACTGTTCAGTTGGCTTGTGAATAAGCCTTAGCTTTCATCTCAGCTGCTAAAGAATGAATGTTGTATGAAAGGAAGTGGAGTTGTGTCATTCTTTTTCTTTTTCGTTTTTTTAATAAACCGTGTCACAGTAGCTTGCACTGCAGTCGCTCTACTAAACAAAAGTGTGTTCGTGGTTGTGTCTCGGCATTTCCTGTATAAACCGTAAGGGACTGTAGATCTAGATCACTTCATGTCATGGAGATTGGTAGCAACATGGAATAAAATCTATGTATTGTACCTTATTCAAGGAATGTAAATGTTAGTTGTTTAACTAATTCATTTTAGGAAAATCTGCTTTAAAGCAAACAAACAAAACAAAAAAAAAACTGATGAATGAATGAATGACTGTGTCAAAGTGCACAAAGCCATCATAACCAGCCAGCCAACTTCATATTTCTTTATGCATAATAAAGCCATCTGTGAGCGAGCTATTTGGATAGGTGTGTGCTATGGTAGTGCATTTTCTCACACGTAATATGCAAATATTATTCAAGTGTTTAGTGTTTCTAGAATGCATTTAATATTTCAATTCAGCAAGAGACCATTTCTCTTTTATTATTGCTTGTTTTGAATTGCTTTCTTATAATGTAAATTAGGTGTCATGTACTGTATATACATATACATATTATATATATATTAATGATGTGTCACTTGACAAAATAAAAGTTACTGTCTGTCTCCTCGCTGAGGACTGTGTGCGAAAGTGAATTTTAAAATACAGCTGTAAACTAATGTAGGGCCTCGGATTTCATTTTGTGCTGCAACAGGAAATGTACTTTTAAAATATCAACCATTCCAAAAATCCTTAAGCTGAAAACTAATTTTTAAAGCATATTAACCAATATACATTCACTGACCAGTTTGTAGGAATACCTGCTTACTCCTGTTATGCTGTTCTCCAATCACCCACTCGTGTAAAATAAAGATTGGAAAAACATCACCTGTTCTTTCTCCAGTCTTCCAGTTTAGATGAGCCTGTGCCCGCTATAGCCTCAGATTCCTGTTCGTGACTGACAGGAGTGGAACCCGATGTTGTGGTCCATCCATCTCAAGGTTCAGCATGTGCATTTTGAGATGCTTTTCAGCTCACCATGGTTGTAAAGAGTGGTTGAGTTACTATAGCCTTCCCATAGCAAGTGTCCTCTGAACTCTCTCAACAACAAGGCGTTTCCACCTGCAGATCTTGCCACTTCGCTGTGTGTTTATTGTTTTTCTCACCTCCTCCTCTCTTCTTCTTCTTTTGCCTTTTCCCTTCAGGGTCGCCACAGCGAATCTTCACTCTCCACCTATCCCTATCTTCTGCATAGTACCAACATTCAGAGTTCCTATTCTCAGTCCTACACTCTTACCTTTCCTCTTCTCTCTCTGTCTACGCATTCTCCTCCCTCCTCTACTTCTTCGACCAACAGTAGCCCAGTTTCCACCTGCAGGTCCACCTGTAGGTCAACGGCGCCGATGGTGGTCGTTGTTAACCCAGGCCTTGACCGATCCGGTATGAAATTCAGAGTACTGACGATTTTCATGTTCTAGACAGTCTGTAGGTTTTACTCAGAATTGTTTTTCTCACCATTCTGAGTAAAATCTACAGACTGTTTTGTGTGAAAATCCCACCAGATCAGTGGTTTCTGAAACATTCATTTACAGCCCATCTTCCACCAGCAATCGTGCTACGTCAAAGTCACTGAGAAATTGATCAAAGTCGCTGATCAAATTTTTCCCTCCTTCTGCAGTTTGAGGAGAACATGAACTGAAGTTGTTTACCTGTGTCTGCATGACTTTTTTGCCCTGTGCTCTTGCCACATGAATGTCTGATTTGATAATCGGATGAATGAGTAGGTGTACACGTGTTCCTAATATCTTTGTAGCTATGGTGATAAATGAATGCTGGTAACTAAATGCTGGTCCACTTTATTAGGAACACCTGTACATCTACACATCGAAACTGGACAGCTGAAGATTAGAAAAAAAAATATCACCTGGTCTTTTTCCACTGTACAGTATGGGCGAGTCTGTGCCCATGATAGCCTCAGATTCTTGTTTTTGGCTGACAGGAGTGGAACCTGATGTGGTCTTCTGCTGTTGTAGCCCATCCACCTCCAGGTTTGATGTTTTGTGCATGCTGATGTGCTTTTCTGCTCACCATGGTTGTAAAGAGTGCTTATTTGTTTTACTGTATCCTTCCTGGCAGCTGTTGCTCACTTACTTTTTGTTTTTTGCACCATTCTATGTAGACTCCACAGACTGTTAGAGAGTGTTAAAATCCCAGGAGATCAGCAGTTTCTGAAATATTCAAACCAGCCCATCTGGTACCAACATCCATGCCATGATTAAAGTCACAGAGATCATGTTTTTTCTTCATTCTGATGTTTGATTTAACTGAAGCTCTTGACCTGTGTCTGCAAGATTTTTTTCATTGTGCTGCTGCCAGCTGATTACATAACTGCATGAATGTGCAGGTGTACAGGTGTTTCGAAATAAAGTGGAAAGAGAGTGTAGATTAGCCAAAGAGAAGCACTGATGGCTCATGTAATTGCTGTCCTGCTTGTATCTTGTATCTATCCACAAAAAAATGTTCATGTGTAAAAACAAAACTGATCTTAGATTTTGCACTCGATCAGGGACTATAACAAGGGACACACGTTCTAATGACAAAAGACATTTATTTTCAAATCTTTTCCACCATGATTGGTTTGTCTTTTTGCTCTCTTCTATGGCTAACTCTAATCTGCTCTGATTTGTTCTATGATTCATACTTTAATCACAATGTTTGAGTTAGTCACCTTTTGTGGTCACTCACCTTTACTGCTTCACCAAATGGTGCATAGAGGGCGCTTGTGAGAGCAGGTTTAGACTTCAGAGAGGTGGACTGAGAAATTTGAGCCACGGTCAGAGTTGCCAGGTCCACTTATAATTCGTGACTTTGGGCTTCTTTTTTGGAAGTCGCTTGAAAAGATCAAGGGTCGTGGTTTGCAGTTTTTGGGCTTGTTTTAAAAAATATATGGTTGCTTGTTAGGAAAATCTGAGAAACGACTTTGTTTTTTTTAATTTAATTTTTTATGCTTATATACATTTATCCTTGCTATTTTCCCCAATGTATTAGACTCACAGTAATATCAGTGCTGTAGTGGAATTCGCCCTCCTACAAATCCCCTCGTGGACCTATCCTGCCCCCGCCTCCCCCTCATTGGAGAAAAACGTTGTATTTCCAAGTTAGTAAACATAGATAGACATATGTACATTTCCACAAACAGTGCCGCCAACAAAGTGGTCATCACAGGACATCACAGCCTGGGAAAAGGATAAACAACTTACAGACTGGATAAGTCAAGTGGTCTGTGATCAAGGTATAGCTATGTGCAGGTGTTGTAAAGCGCAGATTCGTGCAGACTCATCGTGCAGACTCATCCTGCAGACTCACCGTGCAGGCTCACCGTACAGACTCACCGTGCAGGCTCACCGTGCAGGCTCACCGTACAGACTCACCGTGCAGGCTCACCGTGCAGGCTCACCGTGCAGGCCTCCTGCACCATTCCAGCACGAACACAAGAGCAATGCCAAGCAGGCGGTTCTTCAGACTCAAACAGCCATGGAACTTTGGAAGCATTTTTATTGGTTTATAATTTAAATATTTTGATAAAAGCTGAACAACTGAACCATCTTGTCCGCACACCTGTACTTTCCCTATACTTTTTAACCTAATGTTTCTGTGGGAAAATTTAGTGCTCTGTAGGTGGAGTGAGTTTTACCATTGAAATGGCAGGAAAACCACAAAAGAGCTTCTGTATGTCTAATAAAAAATAACTTTATTTATGAACCTGACAATACATTTAAAATAATGTTAAAGTATTTTTGCATGTAGTGTTATAGACTTGTACTTGGATAAGAAGCTGGTTTTATAAAACAGACAGTATTGCAAATGGCTGCATTAAGCATGTTACAACACAACATTGTATAGCCTTACAAAGCACAACAAAATTCAAATATTACCTCTGCTGTAAATGAAAGTACTAATTTCAGGCAATGTGTTGAAGCCTGGTCATCTGTATGCACCAGTACAGACTACTGCTTCTAACAAAGGGAAATGAAGCAGAAGAGGCAATCAACTCTTGCTTATACCCAGCAAAAAAAGCTGTTCTTTCCGTCACTGCCATGAAAAGAGTGAGATATTTTACCCCAGTGGTGTCAGGATTATTTGTTCTCTATACTTTTATATTTTACTTGTCAAGTATTTCTCTTCCATGAACCATTTAGCACTAAAGCACATTTGCACATAGTTGCCCCATTTAATGACATCAATAATGGTATTTGGAAGAAACATGATGATAAAGGCATATTTGATGCTTGGATACCCATTGGGTGTGTAGACTGATAAATAACATGCATAATAATTACTGTCTGAAAAATGAAACTCCCAAGAATCTTCAAGAAGGGCTTACAGTCAGAGCTTCCAGATTGGGCAGATTTCTGTCCAGTTATACTGTTTATTCATATTGTGCTGGAAATGGCCTTAATCTATAGATATATATTTTTTACTAGTTTATTAGTGCATTGTACAGTTTTTAGTGCTTGATTCTCTGGAAACATACTAACAACTCTGGCAAAACTGCTTGCATAGTGCATGGGGTGTATACATGAACTTTAAGGCCTCCACCCACTGATATGCAACATTTTTGCTGAAATAATCACTCGTATTACAGAATAGAAAAATAATCATAAAAATAATATCAATTGTAAAAAAAGATAAGTGAAGGCTTACACACACACACACACACACACACACACACACACACACACACACACACTCACTGAGCACTTTATTAGCTTTATTAGGAATACTATACTAATACTGGGTGAGGCCTCCATTTGCTCTCAGAACAGCTTCAGTTCTTCATGGTATGGCCTTTGAAATTCAGGTGCAGTTTCATGCTACGAATCTCCCGTCTACCACACCCCAAAGATCTTCTATTTTTTTCCCCACTCTGATGGTTGATGGGAACATTACCCGAAGCTGCTGGCCCATATCTGCATGATTTCATACATTGCACTGCTGCCACACGATTGGCTGATTAGATTGCATGAATATGTAGGTGTACAGGTGTTCCTAATAAAGTGCTTGGTGAGAATATATATATATATATATATATATATATATATATATATATATACTGTATATACACAGTTCAGGGGATTGTCTTTGCATTAGAATATTTAGATTTATGTATACTTGTCTTTTCCAGCAGGCTTCGTTGAATTTTTTTTTTCAGTTTTGCTTTTGGGTTATCTATTATGTATGTAAACTGGAAAGTGAAGCATTAATCTGCTTCATGAGACATTACGCCTCCATGTACAAGAGTAGATTGTGTACTACATGACTTACTGCCACAATTTCATAGTCACTATTGTAAGATCTTTTTATTTAAAAGAGCAGACAAGTTCACACATGATTAGTTATGTAGATTGATGCAAATATAGAAAATCAGGCTTCCCGTGAAACTATGCAGATGCATATTAAAAGTGCAGATAGCTACCTGAGAGGCTGTGTATACAGAACTGAACGGAATAGCCAGTGTGCTGAAGACCTGAAAATCAAACACACAGAGGTTGCTTTTAGTCTTTTGGACGTATCCTGAACCTTTTCAAAACATTCTGTTTAGCAATGAAGGGTCAAAGTAATATGTATATTTTTGATTAAACATGTTTTAATGGTTACTAAATATAATTTATTAATTAATTGCTCATTCGCAGGGACTTGTATGGTGGATGAGCTACAAAATCTAAGGCTAATAATAAACAGATTTAAAAAGCTGTTGTAAAAAAATTTATTTAACAATGAAAAACGTAATCATTAATATGGTGAAGACTCCTGGAATGAAAAGTTTATTTAACATTTATGGAAGGTCAGTGATTTGAAACAGTCAGTAGATGTTTTGTCAGTAACATGACAAGCTTTGTTTTTTTAAATCTTATTAAATATAACTTATTAAATAGAATTAATGAAATGGTTAAAAAGCATGATTTGTTGTTCAATAATAGGTTAAAAGTTGTAACTGTTGGCTATGGAATAAGAGGAAAACACACTTCAGGATGTGCTGTTATTGGAAACGAATCATTTTCGGAGCTCTGCTTCAGGTCAGGCCATGTGACACTACACTACTACACTACACTTTCTTATAACAGCAAACCCTATCGTGTTTTATTCCTTATATAAACCTGCTCTTTCTGAACAACCACACCAACCATGGCAAAATGAAACACTTGTAAACCACCACAGAGCCAAAGACATACAGCGGTCTAAACTTACGTATGCAATTACGTACGCTTTCAATGCAGCAATATACAGCAGAAGATTTTCAAAGTTATAAAAATTTTCATTAGTGGCTTCTGTCTAATATGATCCTTGAAATATTGCAGTAGAGCATTATGTTTAGAAAACAAAATCACCTAAAGCAAGCCTGAAATTGTCTCAGTATTGTTCCACATGATGAAACCAGCTAATGAATATGAATGTGATGTGGGTTATTGTGATAATTGTCATGGGTTTACTCATATTTGAAAACCAAGAATGCTGATCTTCTCGAGGGTTGTCTTGATTTGCATATTGGAGTAAATATCCATGCTTGATGCATATTTATGAATTCAAATCAATAAAGTAAAACCAACAGGCTCATCAGCCCAAAATTCAAATAACGTAGCACGCAGATACAGAAGCAAATATATTACAATGGAAATACGCTGAGTTTTTAGTCGAGCCAGTCAGCAGATGTGAAATTTCCATTTCCCCAGTCCCTTTGTGTGTTTCTTCCACTTAGCTATGATTTGACTATGTTCATCCATTGGTCTATTATATTCCCTTATCCTTTTCATTGAAAAGCAAACATTGTGTCCGTTAAAAGAAAAAACCATTGTCTGCAAACAACAGCCAATTGATAGACTATGCATGTGATGTATTATAAATACTACACATTTACTAGAAGTCAGTCATGAGAATCTGGCTTACAATGTCTAAATCATCACTCGGTTAATTATGTTCATTATTATATGGACTTTCTTTTCTTTTGACTGTATTGGTGATGCGCTCTTTTTGTGGAAATATTGCACTTACAGTGTCTCGGTTTTACCCGAGATAAGACCCACGAATGGTTAACCTAAACAATTTTTTTATTCCTTTCAGTCCTCGTAGAAACCTTAGAAGATTAGTCTGCATGTATTTATGATATATCCTCAAAGTAGAGTTAAGCCAGCAAATATCCTTCTCATGTCACAGACAATCAGGTGACAGCCAATAGGGTTCGGTTGAAGAAGAATGCTATATCATATACAACATATGTCTAACTGAAATGTGTACATATTTGGTGAATATTGGTGTAACACTATTTAATTACAGAATGGTGGCTCTATTAGTAAATTATTTGTGTATTTTTGCTGGCATGGTTTGGCAACACTTGTATACTTAGAGGGAAAAGTTACTGGAATTCAAAATAAAGTTCTGACTCTTATGATGAAAAATTTCTATCCTGATGCTTCTATCCACAGGCTGCTGTGAGGGCTTGGGTAATGGTTGGATGAGGATGGAAACAATAATAAATAATATACTGTGGCCTTTGCAGTCTCCAAAACTCAACTCAATTAAATACAATGGAAGATGTTAGTGTGAGGTGTTAGACAGCATTCACCACCACCACCGCCATCATCATCATCATCATCATCATCATCATCATCATCATCATCGTCATCATCAAAACACCAGCTGTAAGAATATCTATTAGAAAAATGTTGCTCATGCCCCCAGTATGGTTCCAGAGACTTAGAATCCAAATCTATAATCATTATCATCTTTTTTTTTCTTGACAATTTGGATCGCATAGGCTGAGCTCGATAAATAGTGCTGGTTGCAGTGGGCTTATTCTAATACACTGTTGTTTCCATAGTAACAGCTCATTCACAGGGTCTTGTCAAATCAAGGTCAAATCAAAGTATACTAATAAATGGATTAAAAAGTGTGTTGTTAGCTAACAAAGAAAACATATAAACTTTCACATTGTGAAGCTTTTATAGAAGGAGTCTCCAGTGTCTGTGTTTTGTAATGGTCAAAGGTATAGCTGTGTCTTAAAGTTTTTCCACCACAGGAAAGTCTTTAGGACAGTGGACTTGTGGACAGTGCATTTATTGTCATATTAACTTCAAGTGAGAAAAAAAGAAGGGCTTGTGAAGGGCTTGTGTTTATAGCTGCTATAATGTAAGTGATAACAGGAACTCCACTATGTGGCCAAAAGTCTGTGGACATCTGACCATCAAAACCATATAGGCTTTTTGAACATCTCATTCAGAATCTAGTCCCCCCTTTGCTGTTATAATAACCTCCACTATTCTGGGAAGGCTTTCCAGTAGATTGTGGCACATGACTGTGGGGATTTATGCTCATTCAGCCACAAGAGACTTAGTGAGGTCAAGCACTGATGTCAGGTGAGGAGGTCTGGGGTGCAGTCGGTGCTCCAGTTCATCCTAAAGGTGTTCAGTGGGGTTGAGGTCAGAGCTTTTTGCAGGCAACTTCAGTTCTTCCACACCAACCTTGGCAAACCATGTCTTTAAGGTCCTCACTTTGAGCACAGGAGCACTGTCATGCTGGAACATGTTTGGGCTCCTTAGTACTAGTACTAGGAAAGGAAAATATGAATGCTACAACATACGAAGACATCCTATACAATTGTGTGCTTCCAACTTTCTGGCAACATATGTGTGTGATGGTCAGGTGTCCACAAACCTTTAGCCTTATAGTGTAACTTGTTTTGCAGATGTTCCACACCATTACATGTAATTATAAATGAACAAAAAGTAGTGGCATTATTTAATAAATAAAAAATGTAATCAGTGGCGAATCCATGCAAAGAGGAATGTTTTGACTATGAGTACATGACCAAAAGATATTCTTCTGCCTTTGTGGTTTGATCTTTCCAATCAGATCCTGTTTAATCTCAGTATAAGCAATGCATGTTTTCAGGCTGTTGAACACTGCTTCTGCTGCTGTTATTAATCACAATCCTGTGTAAGGAGGAAATGCATGGAGTTGCTGTGCGTTTCCACCAGCGCATGGCAGGGGCGCTCCCCAGTGGGTTGCTTTAATCCCTCACACGTGATGCACACTTGCTGTGCTTGTCACAACCGTGGCAAGATGAAGGCAATGCCAGACACCTTAACATCTCTCTAAATGATTCGACACAAATTGCTGTTCCTTCTCCTTTGTGAGTCAGAAGTCACACTTTTTGATGAAGCTACCTGGAGAGGCTCAGACAAACAGTGTGAATAATAATTGTACTCACCAGACTGCCTGCATTGTACATTGCGCATCCTGCCATATCATTAAATGCCACTTTGTCACTTTTAAATCTTCCCCTGCAATGACTGTGTAACATTTTATACCTCAGAGCTCTGGAGCTTCCCCATGACATGTTGATAAAAAGATGAGAAATCACAGAAGGGCTCAGGTGCCACATGAATTACTCTAGTGGGAGACATGCCTTTCCTTCTCAATATTGAGTGACATGTGCTGTATGTTCTGTCCATAGATGCTGCTTTGCTTTCATTTGCCCTCAATTTCTCTCTCTTTTTTGTATGCATGTTTCTGCATTTTGCAGATTGTAGTGTTGTGAATTATTTATTGAGAGCAGAGAGACAGGATAGGCACACAGTTGACACAAAGTTGATCTTAATTCAGCGCACACACAAAGAGCACACACACATACACCATAGGAGTCTGAGGCTACAGGGTTTTTTTTAAAAAAAACACACCATTGCAAGAAGCACGGTTCAGATAAATTTATAACACTGCTGACAGATAAGAAAGAGGAAAAAATATGGAGAAGGTCAAGAAGTAAGTAATAGTGTCAGAGTGACCTTTATCACACCAAAATATGCAAGAAGACAGCAGTCCTAGAGCATGGAAAAAGGAATCCACACATAAAATCTAATATCTAAAGTATATTAAAATATTAAATGTTAAAACTTAAGAAAAAAACTACCTCTATGTAGAGCTGAGAACCTCTATGTATTGGCATTGCAAAACCACCAGTTTTTTTTTCTCCCTTGGTTTAATCACAACGGCCATTTTTGTGTCATGGCACACAACAAATTTTGGTTATACAGCTGTTTACAGAAAACTCAATATCTTGGCTCAATATCTCAGAGCAAAAACTGATCTCTAGAACACATTACAAGTTACATGGACATATATAAACATCTTGTTCCTTAGACTTAAACTTAACTTAATGCTCAAGATTGCTCAAGTTCCACTTTTAGGGTCAATTTATAATGGGAAGGGTTCGAGTCTCAGTCTTAATTTTTTTAGGGGGTACCTATGTAAGTATAGTGTGCATGCAGAACACTTCAGATTTGAGACTTCTCTTATTTTTTAATGGGGGAGACAAAGTGCAATTTTTAAAAATTCTCCTCACTTTTGGGTTGAATATCTCTGGTATGGACCCAGGTATAAACCTGAAATTTTCTCGGAAATAAATCCTCTATAGTAGCTTTCTGCTGTAAAAATTTCGAGTTTGAGATCCCCACCAGAGATATTCAACCCAAAGGTGAGGTGAATTTAAAAAATGTTTACTTTCTTGCGCCCATAAAAATAAGAGAAGTCTCAAACCTGAAATGTTCTGCAAGCACGCTATACTTACCTAGGTACTGCTTAAAAAATTAAGAATGAGACCCGAATCCTTCCCATTAGAAATTGTGCAAAATGTTTATACATGTCCATGTACCTTGTAATGTGTTCTACAGATCAGTGTTTGTTCCAAGGAGCAAAGACCATGCTGAGCTGAGATACTGAGGTTTCCGTAAACAGCTGTATAACCAAAATTTGTTGTGTGCCATGACACAAAGATGGCCGTCGTGGTTAAACCAAGTAAAATTAAAAAAAAAAAATGGTGGTTTTGCAATGCCAATACATAAAGGTAATCACTCAAAAAAAAAATGTTCAAGAAACCTGTATTAGACCACTTGAGATGGAATGACCTCTTACAGTCTGTCTGGAGTTTCACATTTTTGTGTGAGTTTTCTCTGGTTTCTCCAGTTTCTTCCCACTGACTACAGCCATGTACGCAGATCTACACAAAATTGTGCCCCGATTTGTCTACATGATATGCATCCAATATTGAGAAAAAGTCGAGTAAGGTAAATATGACCAAGTGTTAAACAAGAGACGATAACCTCACAAACAAAGAGAAGACGTAAGTGATTCTGGCATCAGTGAGTAAATGATGCTTCGATCATTGTGGAAAAAGCAGGTCCTATGAGACCACCCTAATTGTTTATAAATGGTGGAGTTTAATGAAAGGCAGAAAATCACGCGTTTATGATGATTTATTGTCAGAACCAGGAGATGTATGCGAGTGCCAAGAGGGACTGCACACACCATGCATGCAAGAATACATGCAAAGTAGAAGAGTCCTCTTATTCTACTTAGTAGTATACTCCCCTTGTGGGCTTTTCCATGGTTACATAGCATTCATTTAGCACATAGAATGATGAAATTTACCTCTTCCAATAAACAGCATGAGGTTTTAACTGAATAGGCGATATATTTATTTTATATTTCCTATATTTCTTCATTCTTGTGCTACTGCCCTCGTGCATGTCCTTTCTCTGGGATGTTTATGCAGGTCTATTCATTACAATTAAATGATCTCCTCTACCATGATTAAAGCTTCAGATGGGGTTCATTAATCACTCTCTCAGTTTTTGGCATGTAACAACCCTCTGGCTGGCACACACACAAAACACACAACCACAATCTCTCTGTGGTGTTAAAGCTTACTCAACAGCCATTAGAGCATTTTGTAGGGAGTGCTCAAGAGCAAAGGATGAACCAGATACTATGTTTAACAGCTGAATGAAAAAAAAAATCACAGAAATCAAGTAGACAAATACTAGCAGACAAGTGCTATCAGTTTTAAAAGCTTTCTCACAGACACCAACCCTAGTACTACTGGTCAGTTTATTTTTTTTAAATACAGGGTGACCCCTTTGATTATGAAAGTCCTATAAATGTGTGATACAGCAGTGCACTTAAATTTTACTCACACACCAGAAGAGGGAGATCATGAACCATATTTCCTCACAGTTAGATCAGACAGGTTTGCTGCTAGCTTAGTATTCCATAAAATGACCATGTGAATGTTCGATTAGCAGAATAAACGTCTCAGGGATTATTTGGGTATATGCACATTAGCCTGTTTTACCCTCATAACCCTTACACCGCTGCCCTTTTGCTTAGAGGTCCATGTGCTCGTTCAGCTGAAAGCCAGGTGCTAAAAAGTGCATGGATGAGCTAAAGTAGTTTCTATTCTGTGTGGTGCCAAGATGACTATCATCAACCTCGTGAGTGAGAAACTGTATCCTATTTCTACAGGGCTACAGGGTTCAGTTCACTTTTGTACGTTACAACTCACATACAAATCTCAGAATCTACTATATCTCTAAAGCAGATCTCCGAAGTAAGTACACGATTGGACTCAGTGAGGAAGAATAGAATGGAAGCATGTGGCTAAAGGAGCTGGCAGTGATACAAGTGCCACAATGCATAATGATATAATGATATATTAGAAGACATATATTCTGTCCCCAAATTATTATGACCATCCAATACCTTAAATGTGTTGGAGCCATTGGAAATTTAATTATATTTACTGAAGAATTCATAAAATGGAATGATATGCTTTAAGACGAGTAACTGAATAATACAGTGCCTTGCATAAGTATTTTTTTTAACTTTTCCACATTTTTATCTTTGCAGTTGAACAACCTGTAACTGAAATGGACTTATTTGGGATTATATGTCATGAATCTAAACAAACTAGCACAGAAGTTGCCATCAGAAGTCATATCATTGATTGAGTGGAGTTGATCTGTGTGCAGATGAAGTGTCATGTATCTCAGTATAAATATACATGTTTATGGAGGATCCCAGTTTGGTTGAGAATATACCTAAACAAGCAGCATCATGAAGACCAAGGAGCCATCAAAAGAAGTCCAGGACAAAGCTATCAATTGGAAATGTATCCCAAATTTTGAACATCCAACAGAACACAATTAAATCCATTATTAAAAATGCAAAGAATATGGCACGAGTACAATTCTGCCTAGAGGAGGTCGTCCACCAAAATTCGGTGACCAGGGAAAATTATTCAGAGAAGCAACCATGAGGCCATTACAAAATGTAGAAAAGTTGAAGGGAGTGAATACTTATCCAACTGTAAGCTGGGATTTTAAGTGGTTATTCTATTGCTAGTCATTTCTTCTCTTCATTTCAGGCAAAAAAAAAAAAAAGCATTGGAAGATCATTAGATTTTTTGGAGAAGTAATGAAGAACAACTGAAGAAAGTAAAATGACCAATGCAATATAATCATTTTAAATTCAGTTCAGTTCAGTTTTATTTGTATAGCGCTTTTAACAATGGACACTGTCGCAAAGCAGCTTTACAGAAATAATACCTAATTGTTTTACATTATTATAAATACTTAAATTTATCAGTGTGAATTTATCCCTTATGAGCAAGCCGGTGGCGGCGGTGGCAAGGAAAAACTCCCTGAAAAGATTAGTTCAAATCAGTTCGAATTATTTCAGATTTCTCAAGGTTTTACAACTCTTTATCCAAGTTAGTACAAAATAACAACAGTGCAAAAGTGTCTTTAACAGGTCTCGTTTGGTGTAAGCTGCAACTAAACAGAATAGTTACAGTAAGTGCTAGTACTCAGGAAACGCTATTCGCAAAGCAGCTAATCCGAATATGAATGATATAAGCAGTAAAAAATGCAATAGAGTGCCAACATGATAACATGTGGGAAGGTGGTTAGGGTGGCATATGAAATGCATTTTGTTGCTGCACATCCCATTCAATTTGGTGTTTATTATCTACTCTGGCTCATCTGAATCTATTCAGCAGAGACACTTAGGGTGGCATATGAAATGGCTCTTTATTGTTGCACATCCCATCCCATTTAGCGTTCATTAGCGAGTCTGGCTGATCTGTATGTATGCAGGAGCATGAAGAGGCGCTGGCACTGTTTTTCTGTGGGCTCTTTTTCAGCCTGCTAATGGGAGAGGGGATTTGGAGGGGGAGTGCCGGGGGTCATGGGGAAACGGGGGAACAGGCGGGAGGGGAGTTTGGGTGTTCACACCGAGGACACTGCACGAAGAACACTAATCCCTGCAGTGGATGTGCAGACACAGGGAGCCTCTGCAGCCAGCTGTCCCAGCAGATGCTGTGTGTGTGTGTGTGTGCGCATAGGGAGCTGGAACTGCGGGCCAGGCACAGAGCAGTGTATTAGAATCTGTATGTGTGTGTGCTCCCTCAACTGTGTGTATGTGTGTGAGTGTGTGTGTGTGTGTGTGTGTGGGCATACATGCATCTGCATATCCAGCATATACATGGAATAATATTGGGGTCCACTGGGAATGAATCTGGTCTTTGTGCTTTATGGAATAGAGTTTGGGCATTTGTATTTGTATGTAAATGTGGTGCTTAGAAGATTTTTCCTGCTTATTAATCCTCATTACTATGATGTTCATAGACACAGTCTTATTTCCAATAATAACACCTATAATAACAAATGGGGCAGCTAGAGGTGCCTCCCCTGGTTTTGCATGTTCTCCCTGTGTCTGTGTGACCTTCCTGACAGTTTCCTTCCACCTTTAAAAACATGAATGAGTGTGTGAATACGTGTGTGTGTGTGTGGTGCCCTCCATAGAGTATTCCCATATTTCCGACTCCAAACAGGATAAAATGGATACTGAATATCGATTAATTAATGACAAACAGAAATGTCTTTGAAATGTCTTTACTGTTGGAACTACACTAATTTGATGAGTAAAACTTGGTTGAATGAGTTTAATGAGTGCAAGATCCCTGCTCATCACTTCCTTATGTTACAAACACATAAGAGGACCAAAAGCACTAGAGTGCAAATTGGTGTAAGAATTTTGCTGTTATACGTAAAATAAAAATACTACACTAATTGTTATGTTCAGGAGGTCAGTCAACTCCTTTCCCTACAAGTGCTACATTTACTCTGATTAATTTGTTCCTTGCATGAATGGTTTGTGCCTGTGACAATAAATTGTTTGTCCTTAAATGTAGTGCCAAAGGAAAAGAAAGAGGACTCGTAACGTTCCTCCTTTCTGTGCAAATAAGAAAACAAATGCTGAGTTGACACTAATGCAAATGCAAGCATGAAGCCCCGTTTCTGTAGGTGAACTGAACATTTGCTATATCATATGCATGATTGAATGAATGTCGTTACTTACATAGCTACCTGTTATTGCAGTGGAACAGATTGTAGCCACTGTGACACTTGGTATTGGGACCCATATTAAAATAGAATCTTAATTACTCGTATACACGAAAATGTAGAGTAGACCTCTTGTCAAATACCTTTCTTTATCGTTAATTAAAGTAATTTTGCACAGGCAGTTTATCCAATAATGTATGTAATCGCATAGAGTCCACTTTATGGAGTAGGCTATATGTTGTATTTGTCATTATGCTTGATTGAAACCCACTATTTGACTCAAAGCCATGCTTTACTGACACAGATAAGCTGTGCATGTAGGGCATAAGCAAGAGGAAATTAAAGGGTGTAGATGCTGTATCTTGATGTTTTCCTTGCATGAGTTTCCTGTAACTGGGAGGATTCTGTTGTTTCCCAAAAATACTGAGGCTGCATGATTCCAGATGTGAATGGCAGAAGGCCAAACTAATTTGCTCCAGGTCCTAATTATGTACAAGGATCTTTACACAAGAGTGCAATGATGTGTTATAAACAGGAACCTGAAGCTACAGTACAGGCTCACCAAGACCAGGCAAGATTGGAAAAAGGATAGGAAATGTTTGTCCAGTCTTCAACTGTCTAGTTTAGGTGAGTTTGTGACCACTGTAGCCTCAGATTCATGTTTATGGCTGACAGGAGTGGAACCTGATGTGATCTTCTGCCTCATGGTTCAGCATGTTGTGCATACTGAGATGCTTTTCTGCTCACCATGGTTGTAAAGTGTGCTTATTTGAGTTACCATAGCCTTTTTCTGCCCACTGGTTACTGCCGTTCCCTGGGTGTTTTGTGTTTTTCACACCATTCTGGGTAAACCCTAGATACTGCTGTGTGTGAAAATTCCAGGAGATCAGTAGTTTCTGAAATACTCCAACTATCCCATTAGGCACAAACAACCACGGCATGGTCAAATTGACTGAGATCATATTATTTCCTCCATGGATGTTCAGTGTGAACATGAACTGAAGTTGACCTGTATATGCATGATTTTGTGTCTTGCGCTGCTGCCGCTTGATTGGCTGATTGGATAATTGCACAAATGTGCAGGTGTATAGGTGTTCCTTTTAAAGTGGATGGTGAGTGTATATTGTGTATATCTAAAACAACAAAGGAAGGAAGCAATGAGAAACTGTGGCACAAAGACACAAGCAGGTGTAGCTGGAGGGTTGATTCAAGTTTGGTAAATTACACGAGAGAGGAGTGTCTCACTGGGTACGCTGGCCTCAGAAAGGCACTTGCACACAGATAACTCAGGCACTTTAGCAGATACACAAAGCGTGTCCACAAGGATGTGTGCTCTTACTGAAAACAGAAGGCCATGGGCCTTGGAGCTCACTCTAAACATGATCAAACGTGAGCCTCCAGCTATTGAGCGCCGGCAGACTCTCTGCACACTTGCCAAACAACAGCCTTTTTATGAAGCTGCATGCTCTGAGATAATGGGAGGGAGAAAGAAAGAAGAGAGTGCTGTGTGGGTTTGTGTGTGTGTTGCTGTCTCTGTGTGTGTGCGGAGGGTAGAGACAAAAATAGTTTAAGGCTGATATGAGACGTCTCACTTGAGTAAGTCTGTGCTGCTGCATCAGTTGGCAAGGATCACTTGTTTCATTTGAGCAGAAAACAGCAAACACACAGAGGCTCAGTGGATGAAGTTTTAACAAAACACCTCAGCTCTGCAGTATCACTTATTAAAAAATCCCACTTCTCATTTGTGCGCAAACAAAAAGACCTCCTGCTTCCCCAAACCTGCCAAACACAAATTACCACGGGCCAACACTGAGCGCCCTTAAGAAGCCATAAAGATCTTAGTTTTCTAAATGCTACAGCTGTGTAAATTGCATAAATCTCACACCAGCTGGATGTTTTGGACAGGTATCAGCACACCTACCGGCAGACATCTGTTAATGGCACCACAGGCCCTCAACTCCAAGGCCAATATCAAATCAGTGTGGTAGCTAAAGTGGCTTTTAACTGCATTCTCGGAAACTTATGAAGTATGTTACAAGCCAGCATTCAATTTATACTTATAGGCCCTACTTTGTTCACTGTCTGAATGTTTACAATGAAATTGATTTTGGTCATAGCTGCTGAATCAATAATACTGTGCTTACTATCTTTAAAAAAATGATGAGTAAGTAGCTGGAGGTGATCTATTATTATTTTATGAAAGATTTTTTGTTAAAAATGG
This sequence comes from Pangasius macronema, assembly GCA_037577455.1. Classification (NCBI taxonomy): domain Eukaryota; kingdom Metazoa; phylum Chordata; class Actinopteri; order Siluriformes; family Pangasiidae; genus Pangasius; species Pangasius macronema. The sequence continues at coordinate 13,184,171 of CM074961.1, forward strand.
ACAATGAATGCAATGGAGTCAGGAGAAAAAAAAAATCATCTCACTCCAATAGAGCTGATTGTAGCTAGGTGGATAATGCTAGTTAAAAGGCAGGCTCGATAACACAAATTGACTTATGCACAAAAATACATGAAAATCAGCTAAAGTCCACTGGTTAGCTTATAGCCACAGGTTTCAGAACTGCAACTGCGACACTGGTAGCGTGACGGCAATGGTAATCCATTGGTAAACCAATGCATGAACAGCGTTCTGAAAGATTAGAAGAAAACATGTAGTAATGAGGAGACCATGAGTCGTGCATGAGACGTGCATACTCGGGTTGTGTCCCAAACCACATGCTACATCATTAGTACACCATTAATGACACTCTTATGTCAGGCAAGTAACTATCTGGAGATAGTGTTTCGTCTATAGTGTGGTTCAAGACATAGCCTTGGTTTCATGCTGAATGAGTATTAATTTGCAAGATCAATTTGTGCCGTTGCAGAATACTCGCTGGCTTATGAAATGTTCTGAGAGTAGCTTGAAATTGCATTTTTCTACCAGAGATGTTTTAAAAAATTGTTTGTTTAGGGACTGACGATATGTTTCGTCGAAATTTATTAAAAAGTTAAAGTTAAAGTTAAATAAATTAAAGCACATTTAAAACAACTTTCGTTGACCAAAGTGCTGTCCATAGAACAATAGAAATAATATTCAAAACAGGAGAAGGTCGATCTTATAGATATGGACTGTATCCACCTGATCTACACAGCAGACCCCAAATTAGATTTAAATCTAAAGGTTAAATCTAAAATGTCACCCAAGACAACTGATCAAGGTGATCAAGGCATATCCAAATATTAAACTGCTCCTATTGTGTAACATGAATTGTTTTGCAAATAAACACAATATTAATGTGTTCATTAAATTGGTTTGTTCAACAGACGTGTAGTGCTGTTTCAGATCAATAATGGCTTTACACAGTTTTAACCATCGATTGATTTCTGTCTGGGGGAGATTTAATTGCCTTGGTGAATCATAGTTTGTATATCATGTGAAATCCAGGCCACTCGGTTAGCGGGGAGAAAAGGTAAGCAGCGTAATCAATTGGAGTAATTTGCAAAAGATCTGACTGACTAATTGGCTCCAGTCCAATTAGGGGGCTATGTGTAACTGTCATGCTCTATTCTAGTGAACATATGGCTGCTGGCTTTGATTTAAAGTGAGAGGCCAAGTTTAGGATTCAATCTGAGATCATCATTTTCCATCAAGAGCACAATTTGTTCCTTTTAAAAACACATTTATGGCATGGATGCTTTCAAGACTGTTTGCACAACTTAACGTGCAATCAATAATATTGATGCCCATAACATGTATTGGGTCTGAAGATGTGAAGCTTCTATTTTATTTTATTTTAAATTTGATCACATTTTACTCCAGCTGTGCTACACTAAGTAATCAAACAAGCCTACGTGTTCAGAGAGTTTCAAATTTGATATGCTTACATGCTCATGTCTCCTGATATTAGAAATGACTTATTTAATGTTTTGTAAACGACAAAACATAAATGGTTCCAGGCACTAAAGTATTCTCCACGCTCTAAAACTAAATTGAAAATCGACTTTGATGTACGTTGCGATGCTGCACAAGACTAGAGTGCTTTGGCTATGGTCATGCATATCTCCCAAAGCCCTCTTCATTCATTTGATTCCTGCAATCATGCACTCGGCAGTGCAGTAGAGGATTGTGGGGGAGAGCGAGTGTTGAAGGAGGAGGGAACAGGAGGAAAAGATTTATGGCAGAAATTAGAGGCAGAGACATGCACATCAGGAGAGCAGAGGTGAACGGGGATCAGTGGTGCAAAGAACTGCGGAGGCGTGGCTTTGCCATAGCTCATGAATCCTAATTCTCCTGTCAATGTAATTTATTGTTTCCTGCAGAAAGGAGACATGCTAAAGCTGGACATTCCATAATAATGCTTCCTTTATACTATACCACACTAATTATTCAAACCTAAGCAAAAATATAACTTTGCAAATTTAAAATGACTGGATTCAAATTTAGATTCTAACTGTCTTTTAAAACGATGCAACCATGTCAAAAAAAGCTATTAATTTTAAGACCTGTTATTTCCAATGATAATGATGATGGTTGATTGAAAGAGCTATTGTAATTCTTTCCTACGTGTGAATATCTCAGCTCTCGCATCTATTTTTTGAAGAGACAGGACCTTTTCATCCATTTAAAACCAGCGACATTGAAGTCATCCTGTTATCCTGGGTCTGATCGCTTCAATGCAAATGAAGCCATTTTTGAATATTTTCCCCACCAACAATGCGAGCCAATACCTTAGTGCATCCAATAAATAAAACCTTTTTCAAAACAGTGCATTCAGAATTTAAATCAAATAACAAATGAACACAAAAAAAGGAGAAGAAGCCAAGTACTTCAAAGGCCTTGCCTGGCAGACATAAAGTGGGTTCACAACCATGGCACTGTATGGGCATTGTGGCACTGTTTGTTTGCCCAGTTCTCCAGACGGCCAGGGGTTTTGTCCAGCTGTCAGTCTTGCAGAGGCCGAACAACAGGATGTTATCAGAGCACTACGCTTCCAGGCTAATGAAGGACATCTGGCTCCCTACAGGTAAAGGTCAGGCCCCAGAACAGCCGGTGAGAGCTCACAAAGACAAGCTTTTCATACCCAGACTCTGTTCAACAGGCAATCCGCCGCTGTTCTGATTGACAATATACCTTCTTTTCTTTTCTTCACTCACAGGCACCCCACCTGCTTATTCAGCAGTGAAAGTCTGGACTGGACCAAGGTTGGAAGGTTGTGAGTTCAAATCCCTGTACCACCACAATGCTTGGGTTCTTTTAATAAGATACCAGCAGTGCAGTTCCTGGAGTAGCAATCAGAGTGGCAAGTCTCCTTAGGCTGGGCACTCAACCTGCCTATAGGCCAATGTGATGATGTGTCTGTTTAGACAAGGGAGCTTCCTGTGTCTTTGGTTTGTGAGAGATGAACAAGTGATCTGTGGATCAAGTAGCTGCCAGTCAGTCCTAATAGTACTGTAGAGTGCATACTGGACAGCATGCTCAGCAGGTTCACAGGTTCAGGTTTGACACCAGGCTGTACATGCATCTAGAGAGTGTCTCAGATAGCATTCTACACTCTTTACTCGGCTTAGTAATCATCATTGGACATGTGTATTTATGAGTTTCAAGTTTTTAGGATGCAGTACTTGGGTCAGATTCAATTCTAAATCAGGATCTAAATCTGCTGACTGGTGTGTTGTCTCAGCAGAGGTAACACTGTATCATTAGTGCTGTATATTAAGTGGTCGATTCAATCGTCGACTGTTTCTCGTTTGTACGATCGTCATACATCAACAAATTACCGTCCCCTATACCCTCTTTACAGGAAAAAAGTACAGAGGGAGAGAGGTCTGGCAGGGTGAATAAAAGAGGTGACAGAGGGAAACCGACCACAGCACAAGGGTTGCTGTTTTAGCAGATCTGGCTAATGTAGCAGGCTCGACAGTGAACCATGATGGCGCGCCACTCCATGTTAGATGCACTTAAATGCAGACCAGCTAGTTGGCATTACTGAATTAGCAATGCAGCTAATGTAACAGGATAACTAAACATTTATGGCAGTACGCAGTACAATAACTATGTTAGCCACAGACCCACTACTTGGCCAGATAGTGGCATGTGTGCAAAACTCTGAGTGGAGATGTCAAGGCAGGGAGAATGAGGCCACACAGAGGGGCACCCCACTCCAGTCCAGCCAGTGTTGTCTATTAGCTATTCAGCTAATGTACCAAGCTGGACAGCAAACAGCATGCAGTATTATGAGGGAGACCCATTGACTGAGGGTCTGAGCCTGTGGGACTGAGTGAAGGCACACCACTTGGCAGAGATATGAGGGGAAAATAAGGGAACCCCACTATGAAAATTACACGTGCTGTGGCCGAAGAGATGACAGGAGTACTATCCACAGCTTTCGGTCGAAATCTCCTGCGACTGGTATAAGTGTTCGACAATGGATCTCTTGAGGTATTCCACCATATTTGTATGAGGCAAGAACAAGAAAGAAGTTTTTGCAATAAGTAAGAATAAATAATAAAAAAAAGAAAGTGTCAAAATTGGGGGAAAAAAAGCTATCAGCCCAGCAAAAAAATGTGTTTAGATGGAATTAAGGTAGTAGTTACAAGCAGTGTACTTCCTTAATGCTCACCCCTAAATCAAGGTCAGTGCAGCTGTTATATTAATATTTAATTTGGTTAAACGGATAATTTAACATTTTTTCCCCCCATGCGACTGCCATAGTCTCCAAGCCCTATCTTGTAGCAAAACCGTTACGAATACGGTTTTTACCTGACACATAATTCGTCCTTTATGACTTCTCATTACTTCTATACAGTTCAATTTGTGATCGACACTAAGTGCTCCACTTTACACACAGCAGCCTGAGAGAAATGTGTGGTGATGGTGTCTCCCATACTTAAAAATGATTTAGCATAATGTTACTCATGGTCCCATGCCAACCTGCCTATCACAGCCATTTTGATGTGACTAATGCATATGCAGAAATCCACAGCAGTGTCAATGCTGATACAACATATGATTCAGCCCTAATCAGCAATCGATCCTCTTCCAACAACAACTCATCAGGAAGGTCCCCGTGCAAATTCTCAGCTGTGGTGTACAGGGGAAACAAACAATAATTACTGTCCAAGAGTATACCTGATATTAGCAGTCTTCAGCTGAACTCATAAATATTTTGAGCTTTCCAAATAACATGTGTTCCACCACAGAAAGGAAAAGTGCAGTTTTGTCTCCATCGTTTCTGACATAATTTTCTAAATTGTAATTATGGTTAGAGGAACTGTTTCAGGGGTCAACAGTATAGCGTCTGTTTGGATTACCTCTACCCCTTAGGAAAGCTATATGTGCCTGAGCAGGTTGCATTTTCTCTTGGGGACAACACCCTGAGACAGAGCCGAAGGTGGAATTATGGGGAAATTTATGTGATGCTAGAGAATTCTGGTTGCCTGGGAGACCAAATGACTGACAGGTAACTGCTTAGTGAGCTCTCCCAGGGCTTGGTGGAGTTGGGAAGATTTACGTAATCTACGAGGTGACAAATACCATACTCGAGACACGAAGTACCCAAAAAAAATCCGAGACCTAATTAATAGTTAAATCACTTATCTTTTCCTGTTGTTTTTTTTTATTATTATGAACACAGACAAAAAACTTTATATAAGCATAATCCAAGTGAACAAATAGTGGTGTTCTTTATGTTTTTAATGTGAATTGTGCAGCTTGGTTCGATCAAGCTGACTTTTTTCCCCAACACAATTTTTGCAAATTGTATACAAACAGCCTCCCAAAACGCCAAATCTTCTTATAAACTATAATATTTTTAATTTAAAAATTTTCATTTTAAAATATGCAAGGTGGTTCTGGTCTTCTCCTCAGCCAGTCATGTGACACTAAATTTATGCAAGGTTGTATTTTTTTTTTTTAAGTTAAATATTTTTTTTCCACAAATTTTGTATAGACAAGCAATTTGTCTGGTAAAATCAAAGGAAAACATTTTGGTAGTAATTGCAAGAGAGCATATGAATATAAAATAAGGTTAAACATTTAGAATAGAATACCTTTATTGTTATTGCATGAGATATTAATTTAATCCAAACGTATAGGGTAACAAAATACATACATTATCTTCATTGTCTTGTGACATGTATTGTCCTAGAAGCGTACGATAAACAATTGCATGTCCTTGTTATGAAGGCAGCAGAGGTTGTTGGTGCATAGTAATAATAATAGTACAAAGACCAGGTGATGTTTTTGCAATCTTCAACTGTCCAGTTTGGGTGAACCTGGGTCCACTGTAGCCTCAGAGTGAAACCCGATGTAGTCTTCTGCTGTTGTAACCCATCCAACTCAAGATTCAGCATGTTGTCTGTTCTGAGATGCTTTTCTGCTCAACCTGGTTGTAAAGGATGGTTATTTGAGTTAGCGTAGCCTTCCTGTCAGCATGAAGCAGTCTGGCCATTCTTCTCTGTCCTCTCTCATCAGCAAGGTGTTTCTGCCAGCAGAACTGCTGCTCACTGGATGTGTTTTTTTCTTTTTTGTTTTCACACCATTCTGTCTATTGTTAAGTATGAAAACCCCAGGAGATCAGCAGTTTCTGAGTGAATATATAAGAGTGTATATAGTCTGCTGTGGCTGTAAAAAAAATCCACACTGAACACTACAGTAAATTACTAGTGCAGTTCTTCCTAAAATCATTTCTATAATACTTATAGTTAGCTCTTTTAAGGGAGAATCACATCCAAGAACAAAGAATTTATCCAAGCATTGGGAATGAGCAAGGCATTATTTAAAATGGACCTAGCCTATTCTCAGAGATAGTGCTGTGTAATCTGAGATGTCTCTTTGTCAAATCTTTTTGTCCTCACTTGTAAAAGTTGATCTGAGCAATGGCTGATAGCTCAGTGACAGGCTTCATATTACTGGAGAAGAGGGGAATCATTGGAGAGGACATGGTGGATGCCTCTGTTCGATCAATGTCAACCTCAAATAGAATTACTGAGTGGAGATTTTCTCTCAGTTCAACACTGATGAGCAAGCTTGTCACATTTATGAGTTCTTGATGGTCTTTGATGTGCAGTGACCTTAATTGTTGCAGTTTGGCTTCACTGGTTATCATTTTTAAAATGGTGCTTTTTGAAGTGGTGGTAGACGGGGGAGGGGAACAGGTTGGGAAGAGCATCACCATTGTAATTTTCAGATTTTTAAAAAATGCAGTTTGGGTAATATTCAGTTGCAGATTTTGTGTTTATATTTGCAATGTTTATCAATTGTCTCCCTCTCTCACTTTCTCTGACACACACATGTTAATAGATCCATTCAATAGGTTTGCAAATTTATTTATCCAATTTATTTATCCAAAATGATAGAGAAATTAAATTGTTTAACAGTGTATGACTCAGCAACAACATCAGGAATCAGTGTATTGGATGAGGTGTGGTTCCTATGTGGTGCTGTGCAATATGTTTACCGCGTCTGCTGTAAATTGGACTTTAAAAAAACAGTAGCACACACACCTTTATTTTACAGAATTTTTACAGACTTTAAAGGTTAAAACGTCTATAGCCATCTGTTATGAAAGCTTTTGGAAATCTAAATTGTGTCTTAAAGAGATGTATTTATACAACATCCGGCTAGCTACCATTCCAGATTTAGTCCCCCTTTGCTGTCATAATAACCTCCACTTTTCTGGGAAGGCTTTCCACTAGATTTTGGAGTGTGGGTAGGGGATTTGCTGGGATTTGAGCAAGGCCCAATAGTTCCAGTGAAGGGAAATCTTAAAGCTATAGCATACAAAGACATTTTAGACCATTTTGTGCTTCCAACTTTTTGGCCCACATATGGCTGTGATGGTCAGGTGAACAGGGTGTTTGTGATCATTAAAAACANAAACAAAAAATAGTCACACCCATTAATTATTGTACAGTGTCAGTTATTTACATACCTAGATGAATGGAACTTAGCATGAAATCAGATTGTTCGTAGTTGGCCAGATACTGCGGTTGCCTATTGTGCTTCATGTCCAAGCAGAATGTAAGACTGATGCTCCTTTGTTCCAGCATATAGGGTGCATGGGGTGAATATATGTGTGACTTGTCGACGACCTTGACTGACCTGCAAAATCCCCAGACCTCAACCCCACAGAAAACTTGTGATAATTTGGATCAGCAGGTGAGACACCAACAATAATCACCCACAAACTCTATTTGAACTGCACAGAGTCAGTAGAAGAGTACGCTAAAATTGGAAGTGCTGTTGACAGAGTTGACAGATACAGAATTCACAGACCATGCTGACAGTGCTACCATTTCTACCTCTGGGTTTTATGCAGTGTTCACAGGGTCATAGCAATGGGGTTCATATTTAATTTTTTAAAAAATCCCTCAAGGCCAGACCCAAATCTAGTTTAAAACAGAATACAGACAAATATACAGATATATTGGGGCACTAAACAGACCCAGATAATGACATTGTGTAACACCCCACCACTGTTAGGTAGTATTAGGTCTGTGGAGCTTATATTCAATAAGATGTGCCAAAACGTTTGACTGGTACTGTACATGCAAGCAGTCATATGCGTTTCACCAGTTAGGTGATTATTAATGAGTTTGAATTACATTACATTACAGGTTCCAAGTGTAGATCTGTTTGGACTGTTAGCAGAAGAGAAATGAATGGCTGCGCATCTTGTGGTGAACATGCTCTGTATTCAGATCTGTATTCAGTAAGCCATTGGGAGTCAGCACTTGTGCCGGGATGGCCATGGCTTCTGCTGAGTAAGGTCTGGAATTATAACGCTAAACTAATAAACCGCTACAACAGTGTTAGCAGAGAGTATGTGCTGACATAGCAAGCCTTTCAACTTTTACCTTGACCTTGCTGGAGGATTCACATATGTTAGATGTGCCTGTGTGTGTACGTGTGTGTATGAGAGACAGAGAAAAAAGGAGGTTGATAGTCAGTTGTAGGCAGAGTGATGAACTGTGGGATGCTTGCTCATGGAGAAGGCACCGTGCTGATTGTGAGGATCTTGAAGGTCACAGGATGGTTGGAGGGCCTCTTCTGATGCTATGGGAAAAGCAGCAGGGTACAGCATTTACAGAACTGTGTCTAATTTAAAGTATCTTCTAAACCTGAGATGTCAAGCTCAGGTCTTGGAGGGGCAGCTATGGTGATGAGTGTTTTCTGTCTTTGAATACCACAAATTCAGCTCATGAAAGCTCTGGGAATTACCTGAAGAGTAGAATCAGATTTTTTAATGAGAGAGAGTGTTAAACACTACTGTGCCATGGCCCCAGATATCAAACTGTCAGAAATCCACTGGTGAGCCAAGAGCCCACAGTTTGGCTCTGTCTGCCAGAAGAAGTGAGTTGCTCAGCATGAATCAGCCAGTAGAGATTAGGTTTTAATCAACTTTTATGTGCATTAATAAATAAAGACACTTCTTATCAGTATTCTTATCTGGCCTTGGTCCTTTTCTACACATGTATAAATTGGATCCTTTACTCAAAGACTGACAATCACTTCAAAACTTAAAAATATTGGTTTCTATGACAACACAAATAAAATTATAAATAGCTGTATAAGCATCCTACAGTCCATTCATATCCACAGAGGCTATTCAGGTGCTTGTTCAGTCATTGTCATCTCAAGAGTGGACTACTGCAACTCACTCCCAGCTGGTCCTAGCCCTGTGTGTTATCCGACCCTTACAACTCATTCAGAATGCAGCTGCAAGACTTGTTTTCTTCCTCTGCCTGTCTACAAAGCTGAAAACGACCTGCTCTGCACCACACTCCCTTTAAGCTTCTAGCATGGCTCGACATGACATGTTATCCCTCCATATGCCAATACGATGGCTGGCATGACAATGCCATATACCTACACGATGGCTAGCATAACAATGCCATATACCGATGCGATGGCTAGCATAACAATACCATATACCGATGTGATAGCTAGCATAACAATACCATATACGGATGTGATAGATAGCATGACGATACCACAAAGCATTCCTTAAGTTGCTCTGGATGAGGGTGTCTGTTAAATGATGTAAAAGTAAAAGTAATGTAAATGAATTTTTATTGTCCTATTTTAAAAACAGACGTAACATTTGAGAAAGTGCTTGATTCGCTGTTTCTCTGTTTTTATTTTATTTTATTTTATTTATTTATTTTTTTTTTGTTATTAACGTTATTATCAATATAGAGTCTTAATCAAATGTCTAGAAAGCAAATACTAGAAAAGTGCTTAACTGGTTAATAATGCTATTTTTGCATTCCAGTGTGATTTCAAGAAAGTATAGCCTAAACCTAAAAATTTTCCCAATTGGCCTAAATTTTTGTATAGGCCCAAAATATGTCACTTCCTGCACACCTGGCTACAGGAAGATATTACTCTAGATAGTTGAGTTTTCAAAAAAGGGAGCAAAGGCACAAAAATGCATGTAGAAAGTATTTTTTTCTACAATTCTGCAAGCAACAAATTGCATTGCAAAGTAGAAGGAAGTTTTTTACTTCCTACTTTACTCTTTTTTACCCAGAAAATTTTTGATTGGAATAGTGCAGCTTTTTTGTGTTGCAAACCAGGACCTGGCGTCATCCATGCACCTGTGAAATCTAGTTAGTAGAAGAAAGTAAATTAAAAATTATCTGATTAAAAATTATCAGTAAAAGGCTGATTTGATAATAATTGATTATTCCATTGTGTATTATTCCATTGTGGCGGAGATGGACGCAGGTGAGGTTTATTAAAGTTCAGCAGATAATTCAAAACGTTAAGCAAAAGCAAAGTCAAAAACAGGCAAGGGTTTAGGTGATAAACAAACACCATGAATTAGACAAAATCAGACCTGTGAAAACTATTAACCTTTACTGTCAAAACCAGAATAACATGAGCAATGTATAAGGCTTGGTAAGTCAGGCAAATATACATTGCACATTACTTCGCAGTGAGCCAGTGCTTCGTGTTTGCTTATATAGTGTGTGTTGATTAGTCCAGGTGCGTGCAACCAGTAGTCAGGTGACTGTGAGCATGAAAGTGCTGGTGGGTTTTGGGAAACAGAGTCCCTGGCAGCCATATTTGTTCTGGGAATTAGAGTTGACACCTATATACATATACACTGATCAGCCATAACATTAAAACCACTGACAGGTGAAGTGAATAACTATCTAGTTACAATGGCACCTGTAAAGAGGTGGGATATATTACGCAGCAAGTGAACAGTCAGTTCTCAAAGTTGATGTGTCCGAAGCAGGAAAATGGGCAAGCATAAGAATCTGAGTGACTTCGACAAGGACCAAATTGTGATGGCTACACGACTGGAACAGAGCATCTCCAAAACAGAAGGTCTTGCGACCTGGAAGGATAAGCGGTGAACCGGTGACAGGGTCATACGCACCCAAGGCTCATTGAGGGGAGCGTGGGGAGCGAAGGCAAGACTGTTTGGTCTGATCCCACAGAAGAGCTACTGTAGCACAAACTGCTGATAAAGTTAGTCTTGGCTATGATAGAAAGGTGTCAGAACACACAGTGCATCGCAAAAACGACACATAAGTCGACACATCGACCTTTCTGACCAGTCTCACGGGTACGACTGGGGACAGGTGGTGACTTTCGTCCTGCAATGGGCATTTAAGCATCAGACCTGGACCATGGAGCAATACAAGAAGGTGATCTGGCCAGATCTCAATTCAATTGAGCATTGCTTGGTCCCATTCATATTTAACATCAAATGCTGAGTCCTGAATCCTCAATTGCTCTGCTATATGCTTGGATTTTATTCTGACTGGTAAACTGCACCTGTCAGCTGAAAAAAATGAGATGACTGAGAAGTTTTCTAATTGCTTCCCTACAGGGCTTCTGAGTCAGTAGCGCTCAATATACAAGGATGGTTGACATTTACTTTATAAGTATTACCTGGGAGCATGGGATAAGGTGTGGAAGATTTCAACAAATCCCAAGCTGCACATGTTTCATACGTGAATTGACTATAGATTACAGAGAGCCACACACATAGGTTGCACACACATCATGTGCAAAGGAAGAAGCCTAGGAAGTCCTGCCTCATGACATCTCTGTGCTAATGTGATTCACCAGAGGAAAGCAAAAAACTTTGGGAAAATAGGAGAACTGATTCCATTGCTGTGGTGCAATGGTAATGTTAGCTGCAATTCATGGCTAGTTGCACCATTTCACATATGGACAGCAGATCTCGCAAATTAATGTAGCAAATCCCAATATGAGTAAGTGAAGCTCCACTCAGACAATAACTGGAGCTCAGGATCAAATCCTGAACTATGGAGTTTTGAGGCACCAACAGTTCCTGGTGGCACATCTTGATTGCCATAAGTAAGGAAGTAAATAAATTGATAGCAACAAATGAGTTATAGTACGTAATTGGATATCTACAAATGGCACCTATAAGGTAGCTGTGGGTTACCTGATGTAAGAACAAAGGAGGTGCAATTAAATAAGTGTCTACTGAGTGTATGTACTTGTCAGCTTGACTCTTTGAACAGCCTAGCACACCAGGATATCTCCTAAAATATTAGTCTCATATCAGATTTATCTGTAATATACCTGTGGATTGGTAGTACGGATATACACCAAGTAGAGGTTCGACAACGGTGTCAGTTGGAAGCACACAATTGTCTAGGATGTCTTTGTATGCTGTAGCATTAAGATTTCCCTTCACTGGAACTAAGGGGCCAACTTCATCAATGCTCGTCTGGCTGAATTGCTAGAAATCCCCACAGACAAGTTCCAAAATCTAGTGGAAAGCCTTCCCAGAAGAGTGGAACCTGTTATAGCAGCAAAGAGGGTGGAGGCGGGGTGGAGTGGGAGGACACAAATCCTTGTTAATGCCAGTAGTTTTGGAATGTGATGTCCGATATGCACACAAGGTTGTGATGGTCAGTTCTCCACATACTTTTCACCATGTAGTGTACTTTTTTTTTATATATATATATAATTTCAGATTGTCTTTTTTTTTGTAATTTTAACTTAAACTTCATTATTCACTTATCTCGTGTCATGCCACAAACCTTCTACATTGCTTCATATTATCTTTTAGCTAGGTACTCTCTTAAGAATTGCATTGGGTTCTTTGGGTTCTTTGGTTTTGTGTAGATCCATACAATGGAGTGTTTCACTATCAGACAGTTTTCTATGTAGAACCTGTTTACTGCACACTAATAAGCCTTAATTGTCCAATAAACCCTTGTAGAAGAATTTTATGTCTTCTAAGCCTATCTTATTTAGTCCTATGTGTTAATATTAACCTTATTCTAATGACTAAGATTGGTGAGAGTACAATGTTTGATCATACTACTATCTAAGGTTAAAGGAGATAGGAAAGACACTTTACGATTAGCTCAGTGATTAACTATGATGCACCAGAAATATGACATTTTCACAAAAATGTTAGCCAATGTGTCATCTTTTCATCATTTTGCGATTGTGTTGCACATCTAATCGTTTGGAACGTTTCCACCTCAGCCAAGCATCAGCGTGTATATATATTACAGTTATTGGCTGTATTAATTAATTCAATTCAATTCAATTCAATTTTATTTGTATAGCGCTTTTAACAATGGACATTGTCTCAAATGCAACAGTCCTAGTTGTTAGACAAAATTATCCCTAGTGAGCAAGCCTGAGGTGACTGAGGCGACTGTGGTGAGGAAAAACTCCCTTAGATGACACGAGGAAGAAANAGGAAGAAACCTTGAGAGGAACCAGACTCAAAAGGGAACCCATCCTCATTTGGGTGACACTAGAGAGTGTGATAGAATTAGCATGTAACATTGGATTCATACCAGAATGAGATGTTCCAGAGAAGAATTGTGAATACAGAAAGAATCAGGGGCTCATTGGTTGGGATTCTCACATATTTACAAGTATAGTATATAAGTTTTAGATCCTATTGTATTAATTCCACCCAGTGTGTTCTGAGGTGGGTATTTTTTAATAAGGCAGGCATGGCTATAAATTAATGTATTGAGGCCACAAGATAATATTCTGAGGCCATAAATGAGGTATCTCAGGGCCTCAAATAATTATATTGTGACCACGTGATACCAATGTCATGGCCACTAATTATGTAACCTGAGCCCACGTCTTAATATGTTGTGGGAACATAATGATTAATATGTGGCTTCTGGATAATTATTTGGCAGGGAAGGATGAAAAAATCTGTTTGTTTTGAGAATTCGTTTAAGGTGACATGGGCTAATGGTATCCATGTCTAACACCAGTGACTCCAGTATATCTTTATGCGTCGTTCCACAACTGAAGTAAAGTTATTGTCAGTCGTCTCCATGCTTTTGTTCCTGTGGCCACAATGATCTAATTCAATTGAGTTTCCCTTTTCTTTTTTTCTCCTTTTTTTTTTTTTATATTTGCTTTGATTTAAGTGCTTTGTGGCCGCAAAGTAGATCTCATTATATCAATTTGTGGCCAGCATGTCACCTCAGCATCTCAGCTATGGATCTGAAGATCTGTATAAGCTTGGACTGGAAGATTAAATCCATACCTGTTGCCTGAAAAAAAAATACTACTTATAGATCTGCTTGGTATCCAGATAAAAACATACCTTGACACATCATTAAAATGGTTCTGCCTCACATTTAAAAAGGTAACAATATTGAAGTAATAAGGCAATAATCATCATTCATATAGCTGAGACTGTGCGAATATGCTTTTCAACAAAAGCTTACTGTCATCTCTGTGTAATTAACTGGGAAATAATCAGATTCCTTTGGCACACTTATCAACATGTATTTGATGAAGCATCATATCAAATGGAAATCAAGCTATTTCATGCATATAATAAGAAATAATTAGTTTCCTAAACAGCATGACAACTACATTTGAGATTGACATGCACACAACAAACAAGCACTAGGTAGAAAAGCCAAAATCATGATAATGAATTATAATTCTGCATATCTGGTATCTTTCAGACAGAGTAGAGAGCACAGGAGCATAAAATCAGATAGACTCCATCCTAATTTTTGGGTACGTGTGAGTGGATGAGTCTACATCGCACGTGTTGACCTTCTGTTTTCGTAATAATACACTCGTATGTCTAAAAGACAAAATACGGAAAGTGTGAATGTGTTCGATTCAGTTTAAATGATCATTTTAAAATTTCAAGCAACATGATGTTAAATGTCACCACCATAGTAACCTACCACTTTACTCTTGATGTGTGTATGTGTGTGTTGTTGCTTTACATGTGTACATCTATAATTATCGATAATCATAGTTTTTTTTTTTTTTTTTTTTTTTGCAATCCAATGTTACGAACTTTACAAAACCCGTTATGTCTACTCCGTCTTCCGAAGATGTAATTGTGAGACTTCAGAAAATAAACCTTTGCCTCTCTCTCAGACGTAATCATTATTCTGCCCAAATCTGCAGGCGAGACCCCGTCTGCGAGTGGCAGTGCTGCTACCATGTTGTCTCTATAGAGATCTGTGCAGTTCAAAGGCCTGTGAATGCACTGACTGCCATTAGAGTAGGAACACCAGTCCATTATTTTCCCATCCTCCCATCCGTCGCCTTTTGTTCCCATTGCCTTCACGAAGCATAAAGGGGAAGGCTAACATTTTAATTGAGATTTATCAGTTTCATCCATTTGAGATTTTTTTTAAAAAATAAGACTCCTTTATAGAATCTGTCATTTTGAAAAGGAGGAAACGTCTCATAATTGTTTCTCTTATAAAATATATTAAAGTTGCTGGAATATAAATAGATTAAATTTCCATTAATTTACAAAACCAAGAGACTAAAAATCCTGAAGTCTTCTTATCTCATGAGTTCATTCTGACCCACCAGGAATATTCACTGACATGAAAACAAGACTAATCGTGCTGAATACAAGAGCAAGGAGAACTATGTTATTGTGTATATCAGTTATACAGACAGTTAATTAAAAACAAGGATAAATGTCGTACTGTACTGTGTGTTAGTCACAGTTGAGATCTTGAACTCTGAGCATTTAGGAGGGGGGTTGTTGGGGTGGGGGTGGGGTAGTTAATTGTGCTAGTTGAGGAAATGTGCTTTTAATTGTCTCATTTCAGCTTGTTAATGTGCTCTGGCCTGAGAGCCCAAAAGCATCCAATTAATCATGTTGTTATTGGGCCATAGTCTAGAATAGTTCATGTACTTGTAGCTAGCTAATGTTAGATTTAAAATTCCTTTCAAAGTATGGTTTTTCAGTCTGACAATTCATTGCAGAGCTCCATCCATTATCCATCCACAAAAGCCTTTGTTACTCACAATTCCTTTAAATAAGGACTCTTCGTGCTTTGTATTTGTAGTTACTTGGCATGCTGAACTAATGTTAGCTAGTTATGAATGCAAAATATGAGTGCTTGTTTGGGCTTAAATCCCAAATCCTGTGAAGCCTTTAGTTGGGCAAAAGCCCCTTGTTGGGCAAAACCCCATGTTGGTCAGAATATTCTGGTTCACAAAAGCTTCTGGTTAGGAAAAGCTCCTGGTTGGCCAGGATTGCTGGGTTGGATGAATTCTCAAGTTGGGCAGCAGCCCTTTGTTGGGCAAAGCCTGTGGTTGAGCAAAGCCCCATGTAGGGTAGAAGCCCCTGGTTGGGCAGATCCCCATGTTAGGCACAAGCACGTAATTAGATTGAAGCCCCTGTTTGTGCAAAGACCCATGCTGGACAGAAGCCTCTAACATGGCAAAAGATGTTTAATTTTTGCATAGTCATTTTCTTGCCAATATATCCAGCCTTTCTCTGCTTCAGCTGATGGCTTCATGAAGGCACACACAGCTACCAAAAACCATCCTGTGAGTGGAGGGTCTTAAACACCTTGGTGATGAGAGAGATCAGACAAGAATGACCAGACTGGTTTGAGCTGACAGGAAGTCTATTGACTATACACTGTAACAGTAAAAGGCCTGGTGATTTTTCTAGTCTTTTCTAGTCTTCAGCTGCCCAGTTTGGGAGAGTCTGTGCCCATGATAACCTCAGATTCTTGTTTTTGGCTGACAGGAGCAGAACCTGATGTGGTCTTTTGCTGTTGTAGCCCAC
>CM074961.1:13200921-13218773 GCA_037577455.1 Pangasius macronema
ATAACTGCATGATTGTGCAGGTGTACAGGTGTTCCTATTAAATTGGTGGTGAGTTTATATACAGTATACAGTCTGATAACAGGTGCATAGCATGGTCTGCGTTTCAATGCAAAAAATGTTGTTCTTTCAATGGCTGTTACATTTTCATGCCTATACTGAGTGGCTAGGTGTAATAGTTACCTCTGTGCATGGTGTAAATCTTCATTCATTCATCTTCAGTAACTGCTTTATCCTGATCAGGGAGCATTGGGTGCAGTGGACATCAGTCCATCACAGGGCAGCATGCACACACCCATTCACACCTGGGGCAATTCAGAGTCACCAATGGGCATGTTTTTCGAGGTGGGTGGAAAAACAAGCTCAGGCTCAAACTGGAGACCCTGGAGCTGTGAGGCGGCAACACTGCCCACTGTGCCACCATGCCATCCCTAGTGTAAATATGCATCACATATTCCTGGCATTTGAAAGCACATTGCTACACCACCTGTTATCTCTCCTGTGTGCATATCTGTTCCAAGTATGCAGGCAGAATCATTCACATGGTGTCCCTGTGGAATGTACCATTTAGCCTACAGTCATAGCTCTCAGTGTACTCTGAAGATGCCTCACAGACCCCCATCTGCTGATACAAGCATGTTGTTTACTGATGGGGCTCTGGTTCCACCCAGCCACCCGTGGCACATGGATGAAGAGATACACATATGCAGCAATAACTCATATGTAAAACGATGTAGTAGTAGTAAATTGTGAAAGTGTTTAGAATATTGTGACAGTGGGGGAGATACAGTCACAAGATACATGGCTGGATAAAAGAGAGGGTAAACAAAGAGATGGATGGCTAAGCAGTGATGGATGTGGGCTTGAAAGAATAGTGAGGTGCTCAAAATAAGACATAGTAAAAGTGATTGATAGATGTGGTTATAGTGCAGTGAAACTGTCAAATACAGTGGGGCTAGTACATGTATCTGTGACCAGTAAAGGTAGAACTGCACTTCATGAATGGATAGTAATGATGAAACATGGCCATTGGTGATGCGTGGTCAGATTGTCACATGTATTCTGGTTGTGCACAAGCACCTTAATCACAATAGTCAAGACCAGTCAGTATGACTGAGGATAGGATAGTGGCTAGGTTAATGACAAAAATGTGCTTGAAATCAGTATATTATAACTTGTAAAATGCATAACATTGACCAAAAACATATTTTCTGAATGCAGTGACCAGTAAAATAACCTCATTCAGAAGATTTAAAAGCAAATGTAAGAAAACACACGTGCGCTGAATGAATAATGATTATGCTGCCTGCACTGAATGTCTGAGCGAGTCAAATCTTCCAAATAAAAGGGAAAATAAATGCAACTGTGCCATTGCTAACAGTGAAGGTCAAAAATGTATAATTATTAGACTTTGGTGTACCCAAAAGAAAACAACAGAAAAAAAAAAAAAACGATTCAGGTATTTGGAGTGAATTGTGCACAGCGTTCATTGGGGACGGGCTGCTGTGACCCTGACCAGGATAAAGCAGTTACTGAAGATGATTGAATGAATGAAAAGCAGAAACTTAGTTAAAACATTCCCAACAACCTTGAAATGTCAAAAGGAAAAACAGATAGATACAAAATGCTCCCATTTCGAATAATGTATATTATTATTCTCTCCTTGTATTTTTCCTCTTTTTGAATTTTTCTCCTCTGCTACATTCATTCCTGTTTTGCTGATGCATTCATTCCAGTTTTGTTGATGGGCATGTGCAAATGTACATTTGTTTTTCTTTCTCTTTTCTCTGCATTTTCTTTTTTTTTCTTCTATTTTTAATTAAATTCTTTTTCCTCTTCTTTTTTCCTATCTTTATTTCCTCGCTCTCTTAGGAATGGCTTTAATAGGCCACAAAATGTATTTGGGAAGAATAAATACTTAACCCAGTGTACTAAAATCAAGCTAGTAACACATACAATACGTGAACAACAGTTCTTTTTTCCAGTGTTTTTTTTTTCTTTCCGGTAAGCTAAAGCTTCCAGGCCAAATTTCCAGGCCAAATCACCAGCTTGGGAACTGGAATAAATGCTGTGAGCTGGTTTCCATTATATATACAGAATTGATTTTACCATCTCACTGTGGAAGTTCCCCAGGGGTCAGTTCTTGGTCCACGCTTGTTCTCCCTATATTATAAATCACTGGACTCAGTGATCAGATCTCATAGTGTTTCCAACTACTGCTATTCTGTTGACATACAACTTAAATTCTCATTTCCTCAATTCACATTCCACCTCTCTCTGAAGATATTAGAATGCCTTTCTGATATTGCAGCCTCTCCAACTCAAGCGTGACTAATCACATCAGTTCTACCTACCTGCACAGAGGGAATTAGCTATTTATACTAGATAACCAGTTATGTCATTAATTCAATTATGTATATTGCCACTTTATTACAACCTTAAGGCTAAAAGAGCAATGTCTTAAAGCCTTTCTTCTCTGCCTCCTTGGCTCACTTTTAGTTTTAAGCTAGAACATTTGGAATCATAGAAATGGTAAAAATTCTCAGCACCAAAATGGAGCATTCTGAGGTAATTTCTGCAGGAACTGTAGGGAATTGAACTGCTTAGCAGACAATAATTAACCCATAGCACATCCTACTAAAATGAATAGTGTGTTGTACATAGTATATACAACTCCATTTTCAGAAAAAAGGGTCCTAACCTGTACCTTTCTTTGTCACTGAGTTAGTACCTTCAAGGGTGCACCTTTTCTACCTTTTATCTAGAAAGGTACAGTTTACAATGTAAAGCTATACTATAGTGCATTATATTTACATTTCTAGTTGAAAGAGACATAGTATTAGAGTTACAAAAGTGAAGGGTACCGCCCTAGTGGTAACGAAAGGTACACTTCAGTACTTTTTTTTTTCTGAGATTGTACAAACATATCCTGCTTCCAGGAAGTAGTTGCAGAATGTTGGTTGTATTCTTGCCTGTCTATAATAGTCCTTTGTACTATTCCATTATTTTAAGTTAAATCTTTTAAAAAAAGCATCATCCACCTACATCCATCTGTAGAACAATGTATATTCAGTGGCAGTAGGCAGCACTGCTGCGCCACCTGTTTCCTTTTCTGTACTCACTGCTTGCAGCAAATATTGGCCGCGCATATGCTGCCAAAACCATTTCATGTTGTCCAACTGGGAATGCACCATTTTATCCCATTATAGTCAGAGCCATTACTGCGAAACGCAGATGCACTGCTCCACTTGAATCTAATGAGTACTTTTTCTGCAAGCCATGTAAAGCCATTTGTGCATGATCGAGTTGAGTAGGAGTGCAGCGCAGGTGTGATCTGTCTTCATGCTGCATTATACTGTGTGTTTGTGTGTTGTGTGTCTCTTCTCAGCCATGTTGATCAGTCATTTGAGCGACACTGAAATGTCAGTGAGCATTAGCATATGAAACTGTAAGATGGAGAGTTTTATTTGCCCATTGACCATAAGGAATTGCACTACTTACACCAAAATGTATGGTCTTTATCTCCTTCCTGTATAGAATTTCATTCCATCATTCTATTTTTCATTTTTTCCAGATGTAAACTGATTTACACCTTACTCAAAACCCATGCGATCACATATTTGCTGACACACAGATTTCGGTTGCTTCGTGCATTAATGCAAATGTATTCCAACTAAACAAATTAGATTTAGTTATTCATGCATGTGTTAAGTGGTAGGCCACCCCGTGACATATCTGTTAGCAATGTTAATCCCTTGTGGCCTTCAGTGGCAGGGCAAAAGACGGTTCAGAGAGAACTTGGTAGTTTTACCTAGTAGGATACCTTGGTAGGTTTAAATGTTCCTACCTGTCACTGTGTTCAGGTAAGAGATTCAATATGAGGTAAGAGAAGCAAAGGAAAAGGGTTTGTTGTAAATCACTGCCCTTGACTTGACACCTGCTGTCTGGTGCTATTCATGCTGCTGGGAGTGCTGCATGCTTATACAGGAAATGCATTTGAATAAAACTGATAGATCTGGCTTTCTCTAAGATCTCCAGTAGTGATGTTCTGGCCCCCTCTTAGTTCCATCAAAGACAGGAAATGATTTCTTTTCCTAGTTGAATAAGAAACCATACAAAGGTTTTATATTCTGTAAGGCTGTAAATCATGTGTAATTTAAATGATAGGTATATATTAATGTGTTCATTCTGACATGTTTTCATTTCTATACTAACAACTAATTCCTAGGAACTTGTATGATGGACAAGACTAATAATAAACATTAAAAAGTACTTAATCATTGATATGGTGGAGCTTCTGTATGGAAATATTAATTCAGTGGAAGGGGACCCCAGTGTCAGTGCTTTGTAATAGTCAGGAGGTTGTCCATCATGGGATAGTGTTCAGGACTGAGGAATTTGTGCTTTTCATTTTCTCTGCAAAATTTTATCGTATTACCTCAAGTCTTAGAGAGAGACAGAGAGAGAGAGAGAGAGAGAGAGAGAGAGAGTGAGAAAGAGAGATAGACTGGTAATGTAATATATATAAAAGAAGATATATATATATAAGAAGAATAAAACTCTCCGACTGCTGTTGTAGGAAAATCCACATCTCACCATGGACTATTTTCCTGTAACCGCACATCTTGTGGTGTTTCCCCCCTATCTATCTATCTATCTATCTATCTATCTATCTATCTATCTATCTATCTATCTATCTATCCATCCATCCATCCATNAATTCAAACATTGTTCCATAATCCCATAAAACTGTGGTTGCTGCAATGTGCTGTGATAAGTGAAACAAAATGCATTGTTTCTAAATTGCCTGAATGATTAAAAAACTATTTTAATAGATGTTAATACTAAACAAAATAAACATCATTATCATTACCCATTATTATTCAAAATTATTCCAATGGAACAAATTAAATCATTAAACTAGACCTGCACTTTAAGCTGATAAAGAGCTAAAGAGCACTTACATATACACAGACACATGTAAGCACACAAATACTTTTTACTTTTTATTAAAAAAAATAGCCTTAATATTAATTTCCCTCCATTTTCTGTCATTTTTAATTGTCTGTATAATAGATATTTGTCTCTGTGCCTGTCACAGCATGACTGCAGGCACACCGCAGGGCCTACCCTGCCTATTACATTTTATATTGTTGTAGTGTTTATGTCAGTAAGTGCTTTAACACGTCGTCCTGCTCAATCTATCGTCCTCCCCGACCTCTGACCCTCACCTCTGAAAAGGTCGGCTGTTTCCCTGTAGAGGATGAGCCTTAAGAGGTTTTCCTCCCAGACACCTATCGATTTGAGGCACATTCATCATGGGACATTCACTCTTCCAATGCTAAACCAATTTTATGCTTTTTTTTTTTTTATGAGATGGGAAGAGCAGCTGTTCAGGATGTTTGACAGACACATGGTGGAAGTGTGATGAGGAGAACAAGGAAAAACAAAAGAACCAATGAGGGGAGAGGTCATGTTAATGTGCGTTTAGAGATAATAGGCACATGCACATTATGAGAGAACCTTATACACTATAATTACAGCCCAACAAAAGCCATTGCACAAACTGAAAGGCCTGTGAGCCCTGCTGAGCTCTGATAATACCCTTGTCTTAAGGAAACAAAAAAAAAGAAGGAAACAGAACCCACCCACCTTACTAGGCACCCTTAACGACCACACGCAGCCCTTTATAACTTCAACATAACATTAAACCTAATGACCACAAGTCATTTCAGGGGATTTCTGCATGTAAAATGCAATCACAATGCACAATGTGCTCTGTGCCTTAAAGGTTCATTAATCAAGATTAATCAAGATTAGAGCTCTAGTGGTTAAATAGTTGAAATACAACACCACTGAAATAAATATTTTCCTCCATGAACTTGTCTCCAACTCCCATAAACAAAACACACCTCCAGAATCGAAGGTTGCCAGTAAAGACAAGGTTCTCAGGTTCATGGTTTTTACGCCAAATTGGGCTAGTTTTGAAACAAGGGTGTGGCTGGAAGAACATGACCACAGATGGGGTTTTTTGGGGGTTACTTTAAAAAATCGTCAGTAGCCGCTAAGATCAGTTGTGGCAAATAAAGGAAAAATGTAAGTGCAGTGAGTGTACCGGTAGCTGTGATGCACAGAACCATTTCTGTTATAAGATATTTTGCTATGGCTGGGAGAGGGAAAAAGGGAGACTGTATCTTCACCCTGGTGTGCACACATTTCTGATTTGCAGTATCAGCATTATGCCTTTTATCATCACTTTTCCCTCTACCAGTCTTAGCAGTATGTCTTTTGTTAATATATCCCAAATTTTGGTGCTACTTTCAGATAATTCTGTGCAGTTTTTGAGATGTAATTGTGCTGGAATCTTTTTTCTGAGACCTGGCGGAACTATAGCTAGCATTACCAATGATTGTCATGACATCACTTTCAAGCAGGAAGTAGGCTGTTTTTATATATATGCCTTAGCTTTATACAGCCTACCTCATATACTATTAGCAATATCTTTATTGATTATACCTCACTTGTATACACTTCTGTTTATAAAATCCTTGCTGGTACATACTCATATGTTTTTTTTCAAGGCGCTTTTCCACTACTTCTTAATTATGTATTATCTGTTACATGTTTAAAAAAAAAAAAAAAGAAAGAAATCTATGTAAACAGCTTCTGAAAGCTATGTGGATGGATGAGAAATATAAGGCTCAGTGTGTAGTCCTTCAGCAAAATTATCTCAAGATTCTTCACATTTCTGTAGTTTCTAGCAATTTGCTTTGTCAACAGCATCACTAGAATCCAAGGTATTATGAGATTTGTGGTATCTCCTGCTGTAAGAGTGATTCTCGGTGTATTTACTGTATCCCTGCTTGAGCACATCACAAGACTGCAACTGGATTTTGTGGAGGGGTCATTTTTAGGATTATAGCATCCTCCTTTCATGTGCTTACTTAAGCTCGATTGAGGCCCTTGTCAGAAAACTACTTTCCCTGTTGCAGATCTTTTGAAGTGGAAATGCAGGCAGAAGCCATCTCTCTCTCTCTCCCTCTCTCTCCCTCTCTCTCTCCAGTTAAATTGACTGGCTTATCAATCTCACATTCTCACTGATCCCACAGGCTTGCCTGCTTGATAATAACCCTTCCTGTTTAAAATACCATGTAACAAATTTGGCTGATAAGATCCTGCTTTGTGTTTTCAGCCAGTAGCAGGTGACCAAATTGAAGAATACCGCTGAAAATGTCTGGTGGAGCTCATATCTAGAAGGTGTGGTTTATTCCATAAGCTGAAGGCACCTATAAATATTCAGGTATATGACAATGTAGTAAGTCAGGTTAGTTCTTTTTATTCTATAAAAAAAAAGAACCTAAGGGAAGCACTTCTGATGAGAATGAATAGGAAATGTTGAACTGAAAGGTGGTGGCGTAGTGGTTTGAAAGGACCCAAGCTTTAAAATGTCTTCTTATGTGAAAGGTTCAACAGAATTTGCAGTTTCCGGAAAAGTGTAGTGCTCAGTTCCAGCTCTAGAATTGATCCGGGATCGAACAGGAACATCAACAGAGGTCAGACCACATGTTTTCTACAGCAAATCTAGTACAATGTCCCCGAGCAACAGGAAGCCGATAAGGCATTTAATTGATATGTTGATGTGGAAGTCTCATTGATGCTGATGGTCATTTAGGCTTTCCAGTTGGAAAAGCCAACTGCTTATTTCTTCTAGCTGATATATTTACCTGGAGTCTGTCAGAATGTGCACAGCAAAATGAACGAGATAACTAGACTAGCAACTTTTTAATATGGTGCTTGACTGAAATTTGTTGTATGTAAGCAACACTAGTTTGTCAGAGAAGGAAATTGTATTTCTTTTATTTAGTAGAAATTGAAACTATAAATCAGCTAATGGAATGGTGGGGAAAACTAAGAGACCAAGAAAACAACAAGCAATCTGTGGGTATCTGTGATGGGTACCAATCAGGGCTTAAGCTGAGATTTAGGAGGTATAACAGCCCTGTGTCTTTTATCTGTGTGAATGTGTGGAATAATAACATTTAATTTACGTTTTATGTGTTATGTGTAATGTTACTCTAACATTCTCAACACTGATATGATGGAAATGTGATTAAAATATGTTTTTGGCATATCTTTTTCTGTGTTAAAGACTTTTAAAATGAATTTAGGTAACTTAATTTAAGTTAATTTTGGTGTCAAAATAATACCAGAATATTATATGATTTGATCTCTGGTAAAGATGAGACAGCAAATGCCTTCAAACTAGCAAAATGAACCGGCAGTAAAATGAAGTCTTTAAATTAGCAAAATTTACATTGAATGAATATATTCTTCAATTTTTCAATCTTTTTTTTTTTAATTATTATTTTGAAGCTTTTTGCTATATGGCAGTATGAAATTGTGTTATATTATTATTGCATACATTATCATAATGATCTGTCTTCTTCTTCTTCTTCTTCTTCTTCTTTCGGCTTTTCCTTTCAGGGGTCGCCACAGCGAATCATCACTCTCCACCATCATAATGATCTGTACAGGCTGTTTTTATTTATTTATTTATTTTTTTTTTTTTTAATTTTGTGGGTATATGAATGTAGCCCTCTCTTTGGAGGACATCTTTGCTAGCAATATATAAAGTTACATTGTTTTGGACTATTAAAGCCACTTATAAAAGAGGGCAATAAAAAAATGCAGCAAAGAAAAGGAGGAGGAAAAATAAATACACAAATAAAAGAAAAAAGAAAATCAGAAGAACATCTTAAAGAAAAGAGGAACGAATACATGGGGGGAATATTTTAAAAGTGGAAAAAAGAGTAGAAGCTCCGTAAACTGTTTGATGCCAATTGTATATGACCTTTATTCTTTAGTGAATCACTGACAGTGCATCCACTCTCTCTCTCTCTCTCTCTCTCTCTCTCTCTCTCTCTCTCTCTCTCTCTCTCATTTAATGCCTCATCATTGGTCTCATTTGCAAAGCAGCACGGCAATGTGTCCTCTAACTGAAATGCCAATTACACAGACACTCCAGATAAATTCTTATTGTGGCTCAGCCATAAACTTCAATTTAACCACATAAATTGATGAGCAGATCTGTCACACCCTCTCCCTCCCTCTTCCACTATCCGACACTCATTCCTCATTCCTTCAGCTAAAGATGGATGGTGAGATAATGGTGTAATCTAGGAAACTAATATACATGCTCTGTTGAATGATGATTTATCAGATGCCTAGAATTTTATCCAAAGATTTATGTATCCTTTATAAGTTACTTCTTTACATGGAAAGTCAGTGTGTTGGTTAAATAATAATGTATACAATAAGTTTATATGGTATATTTTTAATATCATGTGCCATTGTGATCATGTTTGCTGGGGGTTATGGGAGAATGACAGCAGAAATTTGAACAGGGCATTGTTTCCCTTTGGGTATGCAATACAGATATTAAGTTCATTTACATAATTTGTTGTTATTGACAAAGTGCCCAAAGCCTGCAACCTGTGCTCCAATCCTGTGTGCCTCAAACCTGCCAAAGAAAATCCCATTCCAGCTTCACACCTCTCAGTTTCATGGCATAATGCAATGTAAATGGGACTCTTGGCACTTTTGGGCCCAGCAGTTCAGTGGCTCTTATGAAAATAACCAAGGAACACCCTCTGCATTTGCATTTTAATAATGATTTGCAGGTTTGATTAGTTTCCATTTGTGACTCTGACAGGTTAATTGAAAAAGCTTTGAGCAGCTCTAGTGCCTTTCCGTTTGACGACCCGATTGGGGAATGATATATGAACACTTCATTCCGTGTCACATAACACACTCGAAGACCAAAAATAGAGCTCCTGACGATGATTTTGCTGCCTAATGGCACTGTCACCCCTGTCTACACCCCTGTAGTCCTTACTTTCAAATTTAGACATGATCCATGATAGAGAATTCCTCCTAGAATTCAATCTGCTTGCTTGGCCAGTGAGTCACTGCGGCGATTTAATGAAAATGATGTGACAGAGACAGGCGGAGGAGGAGCTCATTGTATCACTGCTCTCTGCAGTAAGTAGTATTGAGGCAGGGCACTTCATGATAACAAATGCGTGTACATCCTCTGGCATATACTCTCACCATGTTGAGTAATGAAAAAGGTTACCTTGGCTTGTTGATGCCAGAATCATTCAGTAATGCATTTCTCTGGTGTAGGACTTCAAATCAGATCTCACCTTTGATATACAGAGCAGATGGAGAAGTTGAGTGAATAAAGCAGCACATTTAATCATTCTGCTCCTCTGACGGAGTGAATGAGTAATACACTAGTGTGTATCACTGTGACTGCACCTTTTGGTTTTATGTTAACAGTAATATTGATGCAGTCTCAAAGTGCGCACAGACGGTATTTCACATTACTTGAATATGAGGAATGTGTGCTCAATTCATAATTGCCTTTTCTCAATATTACTGGCAGTAGATTGGTTGCAAATTGGCGAAGAAGCTATTCATTCCAATAAAGAAGAAAACCAACTGAGTGACTTTGCCTACTGAGGAAAACAAATTCTGTTTATGAATACACAAAATTGGCCATAGGGGGTGGGTGAGGGTTTAGATTTTTTCATTTGTGGGTTTAATGTAGAATGCCTGTTGAGTATAAAGTCTGTTAAATTACAACATTCTTTCCTCCACCTACAGTATTTCCCCAAGGGCCTGCAGACTATTGATAAGGAAATGCAGATAAGTGAATCATGGAGGAAAACAAAGAAAAGAACAATCAGTATCCTTCGGTTTCTATAGGCTGGTTTATATTTATATATATATACACACACATTGGGCAAAACATAAAAACATAAAAAAGAAACTCTTCTCCCACACCATTTGCATAACTTTGAATATTTTTCAATTGGCAAGCAAGCTGTCAGCTGTATATTAAATTGCCTTTCTATTTGTGGGCAAAATCCAAGGGAGGAAGGCAATCCTGCAAAATAGTATTACAGTAAGCTTAAGCAATTTTTCCCATCACAGACTTTCTATATGCGTAAGCAAGTTTGATGTCATTTCATACTTTATATTTCATTCGAATGAGAAAGGTCAGAATTGATCTCAGTCTTCATTTCTTTTTTACTTCCTGTAAGATCCTACAGTATTGTTTTAACTGTGTTTCTGTCAGATTCTCCACGATATTATTTTATTCTTTCTGCTACTCCTATTTTTAGATGTTGGAAAATGTCAGTGTAAGCAATCTGCATGTTTGTCATACATATGCAGTTTGATTGTGTACTATTCTTAGAGCTGACGACCTGAAGGAGCTCGGATTCCTTTCTACTTTTACCGATTTTATGACTGTAACTCATTTCAGTTATTTATATAGTTGCTATAATAATATCATTTAAGAGTCAGGAACTTCACTGTCATATGCACATGCTTCAAATAAAAGATAAATAGTAACAAATAAGGTAATGATGTTAAAAACTTAAAAAGGTTGACACCATCATATTTAACATAATCCTACACAGAGACTGTATAGACATGTGAGATGTTTGTGCAGTATCGTGCAAAATATTTTGCAACATTTTGAAAAGGAACAACATGATATAAACATAGTAGTAGTAAAAACAGTCTTGGTCATATTTACATGAGCTGAGGTATTATGCAATGTGCAAATTGTTTATTAGTGCAAAATCTTGCACCATCAAAAATGATGTATAGGGATTTTGACATTTTAGTCAAATTCTGTTGTCATGTCCCCATATGACTTGTCTACTTTGGACCAAAATGTTGTTTCTTCAGCATCATGGTAAGACACAATACATTAGCACAATTAGCATAAACACAGGACTACATAAAGTGAAATATATGCGATGGTGGGGTATGCGAGGACAGTGCATGCTAACTACACAGGACAACAGCACAATGTCCCATTGGGGTCGCCACAGTGGATCACTGATTTGGCACAGTTTTGACGCTGGATGCCCTTCCTGATGCAACCCTCCCCAAATTAATCTGGGATTGGGACTGGCACTGGGAATTCAATGTCATGTGCAATCTCAGTGGCTGGGGTCGGTTCCCTGGCAGGGAATCAGGCCCAGGTCGTAGTGGTGAGAGCACCAAGGACTAACCACTAGTCCTCCAAAGACTCTTAGGACAACAGCACAATATTGGATGAATTTTTGGTAGTAAAAAGCATTCCTTAGGACTGAAACAGCTTTGGGTATAATTCAGTCCACGAGGTAATGCTGTAATTTTAATGTGCAGATGTGTAGTGATGGTTTTGTGATTTATATTGATGTAAATTGATGTAGACAAAATTAATGTCTCTTTTTTCATCAATTTACTTTAGATCATATTTGTTGGTTTGGCATGAGTGTTTCTGGTCTTATTTCATGTGTTCATGAGTCTCCAGCATTCAAAAACGTTTGGGAAAAATGGGTGCGAGTAATGTTTATTTTGGAAATAATCATTTAAGCATAAATTTGAAGAAAACACGAAATTATACGTAGACGTCTGGATATCTCACGCTAGGACTGTACAGTTTCACTGGAGAAATCTTTCCTGGACAACGGATACACAGCATGAAGAGCGCTCTTTATGTACATCCTCTCTCTCTCTCTCTCTCTCTCTCTCTGTTTCAAATTTCCAGTCAAGAGATGAAAACAGTTCAGATAAAAAGGTTTTTCATTCATGTGAGATTGGATGGTATTATCATTCCAAACGGTAGGATGAGGTGAGGGAATGGTGTTTAGTTCTGTTGGTGTGAGCCGAATAACAATAGCACTCTTAAGAGCATCCTCTAGATCAGAGCTTTCAAAGTTTTCAGCCCCTGACCTTTCTTTGATATGAATATAAATCCTGAATCTCGCCAACCCTTTTGAACAAAGCACTAATTTGATTCACCACCCTTAAAAAATGAATTGTCTTTAGTTAAAGTTGGAGTTTCCCTCAAATTGTATGCAGTCAAGCGCATCAGTTTAACCCATGGTCTGTGTAAGTCTTTGTGCTTTGTGGGTAGCACAGTAAAAGATATTTACTGGATTATCTGTGTTACCAGTCTAAAATTGAAGTACGGAGATCCAAAGTGGTCAGAGTCTTTCTTCCTGACTAGATATTAATGGGTACTATACATACTATTTTCTTTTTCCATATTTGCAAACCTGTGCACCTTTTGTCAAATGATCTGCACTAAAGCATGAAAATGCAGAATGACAGTATTAGAGACTACATTACTGCAGGCATTTTTTATTTCTGAGTTTATAAATCACACAAGTGACTTTCACTCTGACAGCAGTAGTCTTTAACGAGGTATTGTTAACTTAAACCAGGCAATCAGCAAGCTAATACCGAGCTCAACAAAGACAAAGACAGAAGCTTGTTACTTGTCAGGACACATAGTTGTTTTCTTAGACACCAGTTTTCTTTGTGAGCTGCTGATGTTCGAAAATGGTTTAATGATTATTTGATGTGATTAAACTACTACTTAAATCTTTATTTATTTCTAGCTGCAGGAATGATATCTCCACACTGATTTCACTTGTCAAGTTTAGTTCACTGGCACACTCAGTGTCAGAGCTTTGGTTCCCAAATCACATACTAGTTTTTTGTTGTTGTTGTTGTTATTTGTTGGTCCTACTTTGGCGGTCCATTCAGACATGATATTGATAGATATTTGTTCATCTATGTCCTCTTAAGGAGGGTGAGACAGTACATAAATATACATTTGAAAGTTAAAATGGGTGAGGGATGCAACACAGATGCAACAGAAGATGAAATGCGGACATGATACATATTAGGACAGTGGTTGGGGGATGGATGGATGGATGGATGGATGGATGGAAGGAAGGAAGGAAGGAAGGAAGGAATAATATAAACTGTAATGACTGTAATATTCTGAATAATGTATGCATGTGTAATTTACTTGTGTGTGTTTGTGAACATTATGCTAGTGCTACGTGGTATGGCTTTGGTTATGTAATGTGGCTGTAGGAAATCTGTTGTGAAGTGAGTCACTTGTTTACACAGGCAATGAGTGGTGTTCAAATAGAGTTGAGGCAGTAAAGTTTACCACTGATATGTAATCAATTATTAAGTTTATTCAATTAAAAACTTAATAATCGATTACATAACAGTTTTCTTGACGATGGTTAACACTGTAAGAAGAACAGTGGTACTTTCCTTACTGATATATTTCAGATGTATCTCCATGTAAGCAGAGTGATGGTATGATTCAGGAGACGGGATAATTCCTTAGTGATTTGTTTCCAGAAGTGTTTAACAGGTGTGTAATCCCATATGGCATGTGCTGTATGTAATCATCTGGATTATTTTGTGGGCAGTGTGTTCAAATGTCAGATGTAGCCCATTTTAAATGTCTTTCACCCTGTGTAGTGATTCCTATGAATAATTTTGCATTGTATGGTGTTGATATATGTTATTAGTTATGTAGGGCCTGGGTGTGATTGCTAGGTTGTCTTCCCATTTTTTTGCATGGTATAGCAATTGTAGGATTGGATACAAAAAGTCTACACATCCCTGATAAAATGGCAAGTAAGAGAATAACACTTTCATGAAAAAAAAAATCATGTCAGATCTTTTCTCATCTTTAATATGCAATTGCAAAGTATACAAATACTAGTGAAAAACAATCAGAAACTTTTTAGGGGAAAAAAAGGAAAAATAAAAAAAACGTACAATAACCTAGTTGCATAAATGTGCACACCACAAAATTAATATTCTGCTGAAGCACCTTTTGAATTTATTACACCACTCAGTCTTTTTTGGGTAAGAGTCTATTAGCATCTTGACTTGCCAATATTTTCCCACTCTTTCTTGCAACGACATTTCATATCCATCAAATATATAAGGGCTTCTCCTGTGCACAGCCCACTTCAGATCACCCTACAGATTTTTAGTTGGATTCAGGCTTGGGCTCTGGCTAAGGTTTGGGCTCTGGCTAAGGTCTGGGCTTTTGGTTAAGCCATTCCTTTATTGATTTAGATGTATGCTTTGAAATTCCTATTCATCTTTAGCAGATACCTGAAGGTTTTGCACTAAAATCAGCTGGTATTTGTAGCTATTCATGATTCCCTCCACCTTAGTAAAACCCACAGTTCTGGCTGAAGAAAAGCAGCCATGCTGCCAACACCATGCTACATCATGGGTATGGTGGCCAAATGTATCTTTTGGAATTATGGAATTATTATACCTTTTGGAATTGGTCTCATCAGACCATAACACATTCTGCCACATGGTTTAAGGTGATTTAGTTGGGCATGGATTTTTTTTTTTTGTTTTGTTTTGTTTTTTTGAGAAAAGGCTTCCATCTAGCTGTCTTAGAGGTGTTTACAATGGCTAATGCCTTTTTCTACCCATACAAAAATTTTAGTTTCTTTATGGTGCTTGAGAAATTGGGGTTGTGTCATACGAGCATGTGCTTGGTTAGTAGAAGTGGCGAATTTGTGATTTTTTTAAAAAATATTTCCACCAATCTGTCAGAGTCAGTGCAATCGCCATTTAAAAAATGAGCATGCGGTTTGGGACACACCCTGTGACTGTCACTTGTGTTGTAGGTTGATTTGGCCACCATGGAACAATAACAGTGAGGTTTTCTAATGGAACTCAGAAAAAAAAAGGCAAACAAATTATTTTAAAATACACAATGAAATATTTTGATAAATTATCAGTAGTGGAGTGACTTTTGCACATAATAACAAACATAATAATCACTTAAATGTCTCTAAACATAATAAACAGAATAATCTCTTAAATATCATCCAAGCCAAATGTTGATCACTTCGTCAAACGTTCTGTATTTAAAAAATATTTGTGTCCTGCATGCTGCTAATTAATTTACCTCATTCTAATTGATAGATAATTGAATATTTAATTTAATTTAATTTTCATTTTGCAAGTGTCATGATGTCTAACTCTTCCAAGCACCATCTCATCTGTGATTGCATTGTTATTCTGTAATTTCCTGAGAAACTATTTTGTAAAATATGAATAATTATAGGGTATTCTGTAAATGGAGTTTGTCTCACCAATAGAAGAAGAGTTTCTTTTGTGTTGTGACTTTGCCCTTGGCTTGCCTGTGTAATCCCTGTGCGTTGGTCCTCCAACCTACACCTCTCAAACGACTCCCCTGAGACTTCCCAAGACACAGAGCCGTGCTTTGGTGTGTTTTCCATGAGGAAGAAAGCAGAACAACTCAGAAAAAGCGGTAATGATGGAGGACTGTCAGACCTTAAGCATTAAGTGTTCTCAAGGGTTGAGCCAAGTGAGTCTCTGTCTCTCTCTCTCTGTCTCTCTCTGTCTGTCTTGCTGTCTGTTTCTTTCTAACAAAGCTTTTACCTCCATTACACATCCAACCATCATCAGTGCTTGTAAGATTCATGTTTACTAATGTTACACTACATAATACTAGTTAGGAAACATTTTATTTCAGACCTTTAGGGATTTTTCACAGGACCTAGTAAAAATTGCCCCAAGCTACCACTGCTATGAATATGAGCACAACCCATGAACATCAACTGCTTGGCTGTATGGGTGAATTGTAACCTGTATAACTTTGGATAAAAACATTTGCCAAATGAATAATGTACCTGGGATTCTAATAAGCCAATGACCCTTAAAAACAAAAATAACACTTGTTTTCCCATGAACCATATTCTCACGGTTTGGATGGTTAAGTGTTTGTGCCTGCGGTTTCTCTGGAGATTGTGATTAGGTAAAATTTGAATCGATCGGAAGGAGAGAGAGTTGAACTCAGTGAAAGCCAGATAAATTTCACCTGTTCATGGGCTGTTGGATCAATTCCACCCCCTGCTTCTCTAAAGGACATTTCCATCAATTACAATTTCGAAAATCAGCTACATGTTCTTGCTGGATTGGGAACTTATTAGGGAAATAGATTTCTAAACTTTTCTCTCTTTTTTTTTTTAACTAAAATGGCACAACTTAATTTGCTTCAGCATGGGGATTATTTGATCATGACAAATTGGTCTTGTAATAATGTGATTTGCTGCCAATTGATTATTTTAATACACAATTAATATGCTCAGTGATTAAGCATGCTTTGTGACTATTTGATTACAGATTACTGTGATTCCTACATGTTGGATTAGCTGTATTTGTAAATAGAAATGCTTCATTTTGATTCAGCTACGGAATATAGAGTTTAATTGTCAAGCTCTGTGATTAATTAACTTCAACTTAATATGTAATTAACTGTGCAGCCCTAGCGGCAAAAACCTTTTTAAGGCTAAATGGGGTATTTTATATGAGGGGTGAATTTTCTTTATCTTTAACCATATGCATGAAGAATAAGTCTGATTGACATTTATATCTACAACTGGGTGCAAATCAGTGTAGTCTGATATATTGAGTAGAAATTTAAGCAACAGTTAGAGTATTACAAACAAACACACAATGTCTACCTTGGAAAATGTGCCCTAACAAGAACTTCTGGCTGTGTCACAGTTTTCCCAATTAGTTTTGATTGCTCTAAAGTCCAGTGGAGCAGAAAAATCACTCACCATTAACGCCTGAATGTGACAAAACAATGCATTTATTAATTTGTAAACATTCATAAGAATTATTTTTTCCTGCTCAGTTTCACATCAACTATTGCAGGGAAAACATGAGATATTTTATCCTATATGGTATCGCCTCTTTTTTATAAACAGTGGCCACATATTTTAAATGATCATGCACTGTAAATATCGAATTATATTGTTGTGATGCTGGTTTTTAAAATATTTTATATATATATATATACACATACACACACACACACACACACACACACATATATATATATATATATATATATATATATATATATATATAAATAAAATCTCACTGGAAGCAGCTGATGTAATTTTAAAATT
>CM074961.1:13227596-13252211 GCA_037577455.1 Pangasius macronema
CTCTGTGTGCCTCGGGATGGGTAGAAGATGGGAAACAAGTAGAAAGGAATTAGCATAGCTGCTGTTCATAATATTAGTATGCACTAAATCATAATGTATGTATTAATTCTATGCCTGGCTAAAGATATATGTCTTTAACCTATGCTTGAACTGGGAGACTGTGTCTGAACCCCGAACACTGTCAGGAAGGCTATTCCAGAGTTTAGGTTTAGTATAACAGATGCTGAAGTTGATATTATTTATAGGCATCACATCTAGTTCCACCCCATGTTGCTCCACCACTCATCCAATCCACTCCACCGTATATTCCTGCCCAGACATTACACCATTCCCATTCACCTGCCTACTAATCTCACCTCCCTCTCATTTCCTGCTCACAAGCCTGTTTTTTGTCTTTGACCTGTACATTTGGATTTGTTATTCAAAGGAATTCACTCCCACCATTCTCTCTGATTCCATTTGGGGGCAAAAAAAATAGGCCTACTTAGAATTCATTTGTTGACCAGTCCGACAGGCTGATAATAGATTTAGGAATGCAATAGTAAATATAACTTTTGTGTAAATTTGAATAGGATTGCTTTTCAGCATTGTAGCAAAACACAGTGCCCTGATGGTCCTGGACTCCACTTTGAGAACCGCTGTTTTAAAGACACCCTCCATTTATTTATTTATTTAACATTTTTACAAATAAGATTCACTTTTATCAGTCAAAGCTCAAATGTTGTATTGTGGTCTGAAGTCATGTATTAACCATTCCCAGTTAAGTCTGACTAAAACAAACTAACAAACTGTACTAATGTCATTCTTGTGACCCATTAATGGTGCTGCATAACTACAATCTGATTAACTTTGCCTGCAGGCATCTCTGGTTATCATCATCCTGATATATCCTGATGAGCATATGAGTAATAATATTCCATCACTTCCCAGTCTGTGTACTCGCTGTGCGTGTGTCTGTGTGTGTGTGTGTTCATACCTGGACCAATGGACTGGCTGGCTCTAGCGCCCCATTGCTTCACGGTGAGTACTCATTTTCACAAACTAATGAATGACTCATCTGGTACATGGCTGTCAAATAAAACCCAAAATAATAGATTTACATCTTCACAAATGGGAAAAACACAGTGTGCTCGTCCTTCAATTGGTTATGCAGTTCACCGGGGCACCAATTAGTCTTGATGGAAAGCATTTTTTTGTGGAGTGGAAAAGGCTGGCTGTGCTGTTTCGCCTGATATGTGATTGATTGGAATATTCCCCCTCTGGTTTGGGGTTAGCTGGGAGTCATTCGAAAGAGTTCCTCACTGAGTGCACAGCATATCTGTTTATGATTCAACAGTTTGCCCTGCTGCCTATTCAATGAGAGAGAATGGGAAAAAAAATACACTGAGAAATTGAGTTCTGATCTGGATCTAAGCCAACTGAGTTTGTCAGACTTCTTCTGTATCCATATCTAAACATTGTTCACTGAAAGTATATTTGCTATGGAATTGAGGTACCAGTGATAAGCTGCATGCCAAAAATATTAGATATAGCCAACAGAGACTTGAGAAATCTACCTCAACTTGTTTGTTCACAATTCAGTCCAGTCCTGTTTATTCTTGATTAGTAGTTTAATGAATGTTATTAAATCCAGTTCCATGTTCTAATTACAAAATTCCAGGCTCATACATCATTTTAATTGATATCCACCTTGTGCCACATGTGCTGCCAATATTTAATGAGAACAATCTCACCTGATGCCGTCGATAAGTGATAGTGGTTCTGTTTCATTGTCTGTGGACGCGGTTCAACTCACTCGGCTCCTCTGATCTCATTAGTGCATGCTTTCACTGGGAACTGTTCTTATAAAGGGACTGTTATAAGACATATCTGACACATCTGATAACACATACTCTGTAATAAGTGAGCTGAAGTCATCTGTTATCTATTTGTACCCATTATAGATAACCAAACTATGCACTGTTACAAGAACCTTATGTGTTCTTTAGTAGAGTTGATAAGAGTTGGCTATAATTTACTTTAATCTCTATAACACTTATACTTTGATTTCCACAGTACAATGAATACTTAGCATCATATAATCATTCCCATGTTTCAAGTCCATGATGCCATTCTAGGTTCATGCCGTGTTTCTTCCCAATACCAAACATGGTAAACAGAAAAGCTATAACTCTTTCACTTAAAAAAAAACTAACTATACCAAAAAAACCCTAAACATACAATTCTGTCTTCTGTCCTTTTGTGGAATTTGTGCTTTGATTGGATGATGCGTGTTTAGTCTAATCTAATTTTAGTTTCTCCTCCAAATACATTTTGCTGAAAAAAAAGAGGATAAAGTAAATCACAGTGATGATGCTCTCAGTCAAGCTGATGACAGCATGGCCTGAAAATATCAGTTCAAACCAAGATCTAATCAAGGGGGCGTTTCACTCTGTGTAATGAGCTGGCACGACTATCACGATGGCCTGTATGAACCTACAGCCTGAGCAAGAATGAAATCAGCCCCTTCCTCACATCTTCATACCATTCTGTGTATGTATCTTACAACCATTTGCAGTGGTGTTGCACTTTGCTCCACAAACATCCAAAATAATCTGCTTTAACAGCAAATAATGTGAGGTGGAGTGCAAAAACAAAACCTTATATTGATGGTTTTGTTATGTTGGGGTGGGGGTGGGGGTGGGGGGGGGGGGTGCTAGTTCATTGAGCCAGCCACTCCTGATTCACTAGCTATTTAATTTAACAGTAAAATACTGCAACTGTTTTATATACTGTTTCATAAATTGCAATTTCAGAACAACAGAGTAAATTAATGTAGGTTCATAGTGCAATACTTATTTCAGTTAACTGCATTAACATGTACTTGTCCTGCACTTGTGCAATTCGTTAGCCCTACTATTCATACATCCTGTATCTTTGCTGTTTTTTTTTTTTATGAAATTATTTAACCTTTTTGAACCAGCTATCAAAAAGTGTGTGTAATTTCCAACATTTCTGAGCTACTGTGTATATTTGGCTACCATCATATGGGTTTTCTCCAGACTCTCTAGTTTCCTCCCACTGTCGAAAAACATGCAGGTCGGCTGATTGGCTATGCTAAATTGCCTCAGGTGTGAATGATTGTGTGAATATGTATGTGAATCCTCCCACCATATGCCCAGTGAGCTCCAGATGCACCTGACAGAGACAAAGCAGTTAAAACAGCTTTTTGGGGAAAACACAATTCCAGAAACTATTCTATATAACTAATTCGTATATTAATATAAACACATGCATTGGATTTGTATATATATTTTATACTTGTATATATGAAACTCCTAGAAACCCCTAGACCTGTCCAAACAATGCTGTGCACAATTCTGTTGCTCCATTTCAAAACACTTGAATGACCATTTGGTGCAATGTGTGACTGAACCTGTGAAGAAAAGCAAGGGAACATTTGATTCCATTTATGGTCAATAAAAGAGCAGGAAATCCCATCTCACATTCACTGCAGCTATGGCAGTAAAGTACAAGGCAGAAATCCTCAACAGTGCAGAAATCATCAATAATTTTACAATGGCTCACTCTTATTTGTTTCTCTTGTTTACAATCTGTCATGACATTTGGAAGATTTTACTTTAGCCCATGTGACACATTCTGACAAAGTATTGGCAATGCAATGGAATGGAACACATTGCAAATGGTCTTGTTTATGAATTTATTTGTATTGGTTTTCTTTCCTGTTGCATATAACTAGCCAGGGATGTATGTAGAGCCTGAGACGAGGATTAGATGGAGGATTAGAGAAAGCGAGAGAGAATGTGAATGATGTCTGCAAGGTAAAAGCTGCTGCAATTCTTTCCTCCACTCCCCATTTTCCATCTTCCCTCCACACTAAATTGGCTCATTAGCCTGTTTAAATGTTTGAACATTCCTGAGATGACAAAGAGAGAAAGAGACAACGTTCATTACACAGAGTAAAGGGGCAGCAAACCCTCTTGTGGTGCTGGCTTCGTTAACCTATATTTGCTTAACGAGCCACTGCTGTTTTCAGTCTGGCAATTAGTGAGCCTTCCCTGACCTGTCGCATCCCCTCCCAGCCTGGTCGAGCCTGCCCTTGGTTAATATGCGTGAGAGAGAACAGCCTTCTGCCACTCACTGTCTCAGCAGGGGCATCAGTGCCCTCACCGTCCCCCTCCACTCTGTGGCTTTGCAGCACTGACAGGTGGGCTCAGCATCGCTCCAGGCTCGCCACAGGCAGTCTTTCCACAGTGACTGTGCAAGACAATGAATTTCACACTGGCCCCCAGACAAAATGTTTAAAAATGACACAGTGTAAGGATCGAACCCAAAGACAGACCTGACAAGTGTATTAGGTGCCATGCACAGACATAAAGTGTTGAAGCATTTCTCTGGATAATGCTCTATAGAGCAGGATCAGTGATGTATTATTTTATGTTTGGTGGGGTCAGNGTCAGAACACTTTTTTTCTAATATTTGGTAAAGCTCTCATCACATTACAGCAGATGTTCATAGTAAAAAGCCCTGGCTCTGTAACTTATAAAAATATGTAGACCATTTTCAATCACTCTCGACCTTTTTTCTCTTAGACTAGCATTCACAGGTTCTAGCCTAGTCAGCTTACTGTGTGCATGTTTTAGGAACACTGAAGGAAGGAACTTCAGTTTCAAAACTGCTTAACTTCTACCAGCTATTAACTGGGGTAGACTGCAATAAACAGATACAGTCGCAGTTGGAGTGGTGTTAAATACAAGGGTTCAGAGACGTCCAGTCTAGACTGTGAATAATTAACCAATGTGTTCAATAAAGACAAGAAAAATACACATCTTTGTGTGTTTTTAATTTAGACAGAAGGTCTGTTATGTCTGTTATGTGTCTGTTGTTATGACTTGGATGAACACCATATTTAAAACTACAGTGTCTAGGATTTTTTTATTAAAGTGTCAGAGGACAAAAATACTGTGATAATCAATTACAGTCAAACGTCATCATGCCCCAGCTTTAGGCATGAAAGAGGTCTGACTTCATGGTGACTGGCAGGAAATAAGGGAAGAGAAAGAATAAGAGAGTGATAGTGAAAACATGCAAACAAAGCTGTGAGAGAATTTTTAAATAATCCGATAATACACTAGCAGAGAAAAAAACGATTGAGGACTGATGGAGTTTTTTTTTGCTGGAATTTTCTCGAATTTGATGGGAAGCTAGTGAATACTAGATGACAGTAGATGATTTATCCTCACTACCCAGTTGAGAAGACGTTCTGCTATGGAACTCGTGATAGCTGGTAGAGGATAGCAGGAGGTGTTTTTGTGTTTCTCTGTATTTTTATATTTCAAACTTGATTATATCAGTTGACTGTGACTTATCTGGGGTGTTTGCTCATCCTATGTGTAAAAGCTATATTTTGTTGTGTGTTTTGGGTAGTGTGCTACCACTATCTGCTTCATTCATTAATTCATTGAAGAATTTAACATGAATGAATTTAACATAAATTGATCAATGTGTTTAACAAGCTAGAGAACAAAATCTAGACATTAGACAAATAGGATACATTGGGAATATGGATTTGGTAATACAAATACACACACTGGAAGTGACCAGAGGTGATAGTCTTGTTCTCTATACCATACTTTAGCTAGCCATCTTAATAGTTAATAGTTTATTGGGCTTGATGGGAGACAACACAGCAACGCAGTGTGACATTATACCACAGCAACAGAATGTTCTTGCTCTTCACCTGATACTCGTAACTGTGACAGTACATTGATGTACATAATCAAGTTATTTATTCTTATAATGCTTCTGTTATACAGAGGAAATGTCAGCATTTAGTTATATCACAATATATCATATAGTGTCACAAACATGTGGGTCATACCTCAAACCGCATACTAGGGTACAAATAGTGTGTCACAAAACCACTTAATGCGTAGTATGCAGTTTGAGATGCAGCCCTGAATTCTCTCTGAATTACACTCAAACCCATGATATCAATCTGTTCCATGGAAAACAATGCAGCATAACCCATGTTTGTTCTTCTGCAAGTAGCTTGCAATAGCATTTTTCTACCAGTCACGGCCCAAATCCAAAATCATATATTCTGGAGCTATAATACTTAACACAGAAATCCAAATAGTTATAAATGATTCAGTTTTCAGTTTTCAGTCTTACTTAAAACTGCAACCACTTGAAAACTCAGAATGAACACGAACTATTCCCTTGTGTCTGAGCACAGCGTATGAACTGATTGAAACATCACCGGCAGAGGCTTGAGACTGACCTCCCAAAAGGCCATTGTAAAAAGGTTTAGTCCAACACTGTCCTCACTCCTCTACAAGGGCCACAGGGACAGCCTGTCCACCTACAGACTGACATTTGCTTTGTGTAGTCTACACATTTACTTGGGCAGATGCCTTACAGCTCTTCTTCACACACACACACACACACACACACACACACACACACACACACACACACACACACACACACACACACACACACATTTTCTCTATTTCCTCTTCTTATGTTGTTTTGTTGTTTCCTAACTCTGTCCCTCCCATTCCTCCCCTATCCCTTCCTTGACCTCGCTTGAAAAGTCCTTGAAGTGTTGCCTGTCTATATCTCCCAAGTTGTTCCATTAGAATTTTATTCCTCTATCGTAGCACCTTGACCTGCTTTTCACTTTGAGGTCAGTTCTTCAATGCTGTGTGCATGTAATGGATTCAAAATGTGGTAAAGAAAGAAATATATTGAACTCTGATAAGCATTTAAAGATTCTAAGCTAACCAGGTTCTAAAAAATCTTCTATCTCACACTCTTAAGGATTTATCCATTTGTCCCTTTGGGGAACTCTTAAGGAACAGAGAATCCTTCCAAAAAAAGTCCATGTAGAACTGCTTTAGAGAGCTAGAATGGTTAAACTTCCAAAATTCCCAGAGGAACTGTTTGGATGGAGCTTTTGGAGATCAGAAGACTCAAAGAGAGTCAATGGACTTATCTTGACATTAATTTAGTTCATTTGGTCAGTTCTGTGGAAGAACAAGCATCATTTTCAGGAAAGAATGTAGAACAGACAGGTATTGCTGTGCTCTCTCAAAACTTGTCCTAAAGCCAATAAAGAATCTCTTGTTCTGGCTGCTGACCAAAGCTGTCAGTTCAGTGTGGCTGGGAACCAACCTGGGATTCAGCTTCCTCAGCACTGATGAGCATCACGCTCCAACTGTAAGTGTCAATGTGTATAGATAATGTGGTCTAAACAGAGCCAAATACAGATATGAATATTTTTCTATTGTTTTTTTAGAAAGCTTGTCAGTTTGAGACTAGTGTTATGGACTGGGATCCTGCAGGATGCATCAAAAAATGTATGTGAGTAGGAGGATTACTTTCATGTGAGTAAGTGGTAAGATATGATGCTTGCAGGACAAAGAAAGACTATGTTTATTAACATGAATGCCAGCGTTCATTCATCCTAAGAGCCTGCCTGGGCAGGGTTGTTTTTATTTTGGGAAATTGAACTGTTTCTGAATAAATATTAATTAAAATATTGCAGGTAGGTACAAACAAAAATAATAATTGCACAAGTGGGATTTAAAAAAAAAACAGTCAATATTTGAGGCCAATTATGACCTCAAGTGATGTAGCTGAGGTTGAGGAACTGTTAGAGCCAGAATTCATACACCATGCTGACAGTGTTGCCATTTCTACATCTAAGGGTTTTTCCAGTGTTCCGGATGGATAATGGTTGGGTTCATATCGAATAAAAAAACAAACGTCCAGTTTAAGCCACACCCACTTTGAGTTTAAATTCAAATACAGGTACAGATATAGGTGCACTTTGAGCAATTGTTCCTACATAGATCAGTGCCAAATGATGGCATAAAAATGATGATGTGCCTTCTAATCAAAAACGTGTGAGGTAAATTACAATGCTGCTGAAAGCAAGCAGAAACGTGGGAATTTTCTTGACAAACATACCAGCGGTTTGATTAAATTAAATTTGTAAGAGCAGGCACATTCAAATATTGCAATCGTTTGTTTTAACACCATTACATTTTAATTACCGTATGTGCTCCAGGATTCTCAGGACACTTTAAACTCACTATAGGAATCCTGGATTTAGCTTGATAGTTAATAAATCCCAGGTGGAGTAGATGGTTTAGGGCTGATGAAAAGAAAAGAAGCTTGGCATATTCGCCTGTGTGCCTCTCATGTTGTCAGACCTCATCAGTTGAAGCTGGTGTCTGCAGCTCCTGTGTGTGTGTGTCAAACAGGAACAAGCCATTTGGACTGCTGAGTGGATTGGGGGATGAAGAGCCAAGACTGAGGGACAGTCTGCACCTAACCTAGCAGCAGCTGATTACTGTGGGAAGAGACAGATGCCTTGCTGTGTGGAGGAGATCTCAGGGCAGCATGGACTTCAGAGAGCATTTGTTTGTGCACAGATGGCATGTTAAACAAGTTGTATTATTTCAACTTTTTTTGCACATACTATTTTTTCTGGCAGTTATGACAAATATTCATAATATAGTAAAAATACAATAAAAAAGAACACATATAAACACCACTTAATGCCATATAAATGCATGTAGGCTAATAGATACACCTACATCAGGTCAATTAAAAAAGGATTTAAAAAAGGATTTAAAAAAGGCTTTTGAAATTCATCTATCTTGTGTATTTTTTTTTCTTCAGGTGGCTCTCATATGATTGATGATGTGATAAATCAGAATACGGCAAGTGATAAATCAGAACGTGGCCAGGAGTTTGTAAATAATCAATGCAGTCTAAAAGTAATAAAAAAGAAATTCGAACAAATCGATACACCTATGGGTTCATCATGTGCCCTCCCCCCACTAATTCGAGCAGCATGAGCAGTGATTATATCGCTGGATGGCGCAGCTTTAGGAGCCGGTGGCTGCAGCAGCGCGGCGCAGGAGACACGGAGCGCTCAGCTTTCGGACTGCTCTCTGCGCCTTCTCTGCATTATTCCCCTTCACTACAACCACTCAGGCTTTCTGTTATTTGAAGAGGAGAATTAGGGTTCTTTAGGAAACATCCCTGAGAAAGCGTTAAACACTTTTCCCCCCCTGTTTATTTAAAAAAGGCGCTTTGCGCATTTGCGGCTCCTCCGCGCCCGTTAGTGCGCACCGGCACGCGGGACAGACACGGAGACACAGCACCGGCATGGAGGAAGACACTTCTTCCTGAAAGAGGACGAGGTGAGCGTCTGCACACTGAAAAACAATAAGGTGAGTCCCATTTACTGAATTATGTTAACTGCGCGTTCACGCATTGGCATTTTGGACAGCTTTGGGATGGTGAGAAAAGTTTGAAAACTGACCAGGAATGACTCTTAGAAAATATACAGGTAAATATTAAACTAGTCAGGTGCACTGATGATGCCTCACTGACCCATTTGAAATGTATCACTCATGCCTGGACTAGAGCAGAGATCCCAACCTCCCAAGCCTCATCAGCAATTTAGTTTGAAGCCTAATATATTACATCTGATCTCATTCCTAATCCCTGATTCTGTTCACAAGAGCTTGATCAGTTAAATGGGGTTAGTTTTTAAGAGGAGAGCCTGTGAGAAAGTGGGGGAGAGTGGTCTAGATGGATAGATATAGCCTAATGCCTAATGCTGCGCTTATTTGACTGCTCAGGCAATTGAACTTTTAGTTTAGTTTGAGTTAAATTCTGTACAGCATGTTAAATGAACATACAGTTTTGTCAATGGAAATAAACTTTATTCTGACATAAAAGATTCTCTCTCTCTCTCTCTCTCTCTCTCTCTCTCTCTCTCTCTCTCTCTCTCTCTCTCTCTGCTGAGGTTATATCCAATAAGACATGGTCAGCACATTTTTTTTTTAAAATTCATTGTTTGACCAAATTGATTTGCTATTGATTTTTGCTGAAGTGTGCTTGAGTAATGCTTGTCTGTACTTCGGGGATCCTCTGTGAAAAGCGTTTAGAGTTGATCTGTCTCAAGGGAGCAGCATCTCCATTCCTTGAATGTAAATGTAATTTGACAGTTGTGGCCTGATCACTCTGCTAA
Organism: Pangasius macronema; assembly: GCA_037577455.1. Lineage (NCBI taxonomy): Eukaryota > Metazoa > Chordata > Actinopteri > Siluriformes > Pangasiidae > Pangasius > Pangasius macronema. Next base: position 13,237,654 of record CM074961.1, read on the forward strand.
TGTAACTGCATTCCTGAGCTTCCTCTGGAATCATTAAGCCTCTGTATGTCGTCATCTCGGGCTGATCTCCATGAGAACCCCTCGTGATGATATGCATCATTTTTAAACTATTTTGGAGAATAAGGGCTCACAGGGACGACTCATCACCGAGCTTTGGTCCCAGTTTAACATTTTGTACCACATGGAATTGCAGAAAACAAATATCAAGCTCCAATGGCTAGGTTGGCATCACAACGTATTTGCATTAATAAATAAATAAATAAATTATTAAATAATTAAAAAAAAACTGGACTGTTTTCTTCCCAGTGGGTAAATGTATAATCACACTGGTCTGGGCAGGATTAGGGTGCAATTTGTGCTGTCTTTGTGGAGTATTCTTTATTTCTATAGTTCTATCATAAATAAATCATATGATTTTGGCAAAATTGCAATTTGAGGGCTGTCAGTAGCTAACTAGAAGCCATAATTGGGTGGGACGCAATATATCTGACAAACTGTCAACCTGCAGATTTGTCATTTAGCAATTTAGTACTTACACAAAATATTTATCCTCACCCATCAAAACAAATCTGCAAAGACATGCCCACTTTTCATAAGCCAATCAAATTCTGATGAAATCCTGCTCACCCAAATATACTGTTTTATTCTGAAATAAATCACACGCTGAAGCAAAATGTGTTTAAATTTCCATTTCTGTTTGTTTTCAATCTGAATTTACACTGTTCACATTGCGTGAGTAACCAAATCTGATTTGTTTGTTCAAACAGTAGTCATGTTTGCTCATATATCCGCATTGTTTGTCATAGTAATGAAACAGGCATGCACACAATGACTAATGCAGAGCAGGCAAAACATAAATTGTTAACAAGATGGAAGTTTTACATAAGAGTAATGCCTGGTCAGTGCAGAAACCTGGTGAGCATACACCATGAAAAGGGTGGCATACACCATTTTTGTTGCTTTTGTCACCATTCCAACTGAATTTAACCAGTTATTTAGCAATAATTGCAATACTGACATACTGCATTCAGTGCAACATTGGCTTTACCTAGGTAACTTAACCAACAGTGTTTGCTGTAGGCCTTCTATATGTGTTTTTCATTACAATCTACAGCTCCTTAAATCAATGTGCTGGATCTATAGGGCAATGGCTTCTTTTTTTCCAAATGGCAAATGAACAGTCAGATCACCCTTATGCTCCAAATGCTCCAACAATTAGATCGCCCTTATGAGTCAAAATAGCCCATTTTAAATTTGAATGCAACCATTTAAAAAAATAACCTTCCAATATGAATCTTAATGGATTCGATTTATTGTTTGTTTTGGAGAAATCATATCTGTATCACTATGACCTGAGAGTAATAAGGTGAATTTAGTGTAAATACGACTTTAAAAAGTGATCTTAGTCCCTGTCACATTTCCTTCATCTCGACTGGGCACATGCCTCCCAGCTGGACAATGTTCCAGAAAAGATATGGCCTATTTTCACAAATCTTGTTTATATTGTGATAGAATTTGATTAGGAAAAAGGAACAATGCTTCTGCGAGCAGTAATACCAGTGCAGCCATTAATTCCAAAGCAAAATTCGGAAGGTTGAATCTTAAACTGATTATCCCAGTATCGAGATGTGTTAAATCTGTCACATAATTCCATATTATACAGATTATACAAATCATAATCATTTATTTTACAGATACGTGTACTGCTTTTGACTCTTTTTATTTATTTATTTATTTATTTATTTATTTTGCTTGGTGACCAAATCTGCTGTACGAAATTCGGTAAAAGAAGCCAGTGGACACTATGGCATGTACTTCATTAATATTCCTCAGAGACGTCTGCTTCCTCTGCTCTTTAATTCTCTGTGATAAGAGGGTGTGTGTTTTTTCCTTACTCCACACTGTTAATTCTGTCTGTGTGCCCCTACAATCCTTCACAGTTGGATACTGAGTAACACTTCCTACATCCTTTTTATCACACCACAAAACCTCTTAGAGGCCTGATTTATCTAGTGACAAGTGAAATTGCTTTTCAGAGTAAACTTGGCTATAGTTCTCACCCTTAAAGGTTTATAAGTTATTTCCCAGTATGTCGTTTACTTTGTTTCCATGCAATTGTTCGTTAAATGGAAAAGCATCTGTTGAACGCATACACTCGCTGGCCAGTTTATTAAGAACACCAGTACACCTGCTCATTCATTAAATTTATCCAAATGACCAGGTGAGATTTTTCCAATCTTGGAACTGTCCAGATTTGGTGAGCCTGTGCCCACTGTAGTCTCTGTTCCTGGCTGACAGGAGATGAACCCAGTCTTCTGTTGTTGTAGCCCATCTGCTTCAAGGTTTGAGGTGTTGTGCATTCTGAGATGCTTTTCTGCTCACCATGGTTGTAAAGAGTGGTTATTTGAGTTAGGACCAGTTTGGCCATTGTCCTCTAACCTCGCTCATTAATAACATGGCATTTCTAAACACAATACTGCACCGCACTGGATTTTATTTATTTATTTATTTATTTATTTATTTTGCATCATTCTATATTAATTCTGAAGACTTTGTACAAACATCCCAGGAGATTCTGAACATCCCAGGAGATTCATCCTAATAGTTTCTGAAATAATAAACTAGCCTCTCTAGCACCAACAACCACGGTCACAACACAGAAATCACTTTTTTTTCCCCCAATGTGATGTCTGATGTGACCTGAAGCAAGGGCCACTGCAACAGTCATCTGAATATGTGGATACACTTGAAACAATCTTCCTCCATGTGAATAAAGGATTGCATTGAATTTCAATAATATGCGAGTATGCATTATTGATGGCACTATAATACAATTTGTTGTTGCTTGTAGAGGCGAGGTTGTACTCTGTAATGATTGCAGGAGAAGCCTTTGACAGGGCATGAAAGTGTTGCCTCAGACCGGTCATTTAATTACAGTATTGACTGACAGGGGTTATGGTGATGTTTCACCTCTCTTATGCATATTTCACTACAAATGTGCATCTTTGTTACTACTGATTATCTGTCTTAAATATGCACTACCGTACAAAACATCTAATTACAGCACATTAGAGAATATTAATAGAAAGGATAAAACGGAAAGATGGAAGTAACTAATTGCTAAGAGTGTCTGAAAATTGTATGTGATACTTTCACTTGAAATGCTGCCTGATATGTGTCTCATTTTCAGTTTGAGCAAGACAGAGCCGGCATTACTGACTGGCCAATTAGATGAGAGATCAGAGAGTGATGAAAAGGGGGGAAAAATATATTTATAGACTATAAAATATATTTTTTCTTTTTATTCACTGAAATGATATCAGTGAAAGCAATACAGTATGTGGAAAAATATGTTGTGTGTTTGAGATAGCGAGTAGATATGTGTGTTTTTGCTCCCTTGATTCTGCTGCTATATTTTAAGCAGCTGTGAGATATTTCCCAAGAGAGACTCATCTGTCTCAGACTCTCTGTTCCCGTCTGTGGGATTTGCTTCATAGAGTTTCTCTTTCTTTATTGAATATTGCACATTCTCACAATCAAAATGCTCCCTTATGATGAAAGCCTGTGTATTCCAACTAACTGGAGTAGCCGGCTTTGGTGCCGAGGTAAATATGATTTAAATGCATGAAGGCTGTATATTTGACGGAAAAAAATGTCTTTCTTTTCAGTCAGATTCAGTTTGAAAGATGAAGAGTTGTCAAAATCAAAGTAGAAATGCACAAGATATTTTGGACAGATTGCTGGTTTTAACACAAATATTGAAACACTGGCACAGGCTCCATTTTACTCATCTATTGTTACAAGATGACATTCCATCTGTCTTTGCGCTTGCAGGCAGGTAGGACCAAAACGAATGGTGCTTGATCTCTGGAATTGCTCGTAATCAACAATGTGGTTTCCCAGTCAATATCACGCCTCTTCCAGGTGTTTGTCTCTTATCATTTATCACTAAGTTTGTACACATGTTCCAAGCGATGGATGCTCTGTGTAATGACCTGCATCCAATAGATGGACTCTGGTCACTTTTATGGCCGAAAGGAATAAGTTGTAATTCATGGCCCCAAAAATCATAGGTCGCCTTTAGGCAATCAATGCCAGCAGACATCCATCGTGGAGATCCCACCTTATCACTGTCGCAGCCATTCTTGTAATGTCAGCCACTTGGTGAGTCGTTTTGCCCTTAATGTCTTGTAATGACAGCTGCACCTTTTATTTCCCCCCTGTTGATTGAGTGCCTTTTTATTGAATTTCCATTGAAGTGATCGTTTCTTTACACCGACCCACCGTATTTAATTTCACACCAGAGAGACACTTTCTGCACTGCTGGTCAGGGTGCCAGTGACGGATAGAACTTCACTGAGGCTGAGTTCAGACAGAGATGATTGCACCACAACCCAAATATGCAGATTACAGAGGGCAGTGGTAGCTCAGTGGTTAAAACGTTGGACTACTGATTGGAAGGTCATGAGTTCAATCCTCTTGAGCAAGACCCTTCACCCACAACCGCTCAGTTGTATAAATGAGAGAAATGTAAGTCGCCCTGGATAAGGGTGTCTGCCAAATGCCATAAATGTAAAATGTAAAAGACACTTTAGTAAAAGGTAATTTAGCATAGCCAATCCTCCAAGCAGCATGTTTTTGGGATGTGGGAGGAAACCGGAGAACCCAAAGGAAAGTTACATGCACAAAAAACACCTCACAGGCAGTAAGCCGAGCTCAGGAGCGAACCTGGAGCTGTGAGGTGGCAACTCTACCTACTTTGCCACCATGTTTGGTTCAGTTATTCTGTTGTTGATAATTTCAGGAAGTTTTAGATCATTTTCTGATTTTTGATTCCCAATTTGAAACTGCTGTGAATTATTGCATGTAACGTTCATTGTCATGATGGACAGTATGCATCTTATACTTCACATATATACACAAGGATTGTGTCCTAATAGTGAACGCTGATGTTACATGGTATTGCACCCATTTGGCCACAATAGAGTTGGAGGTCAAAGATCATCAGTGTGCATTCGGAGCTAGACATCATTAGTTAGCCTGGCTGGCAGAGGCCCATTCGCCTTCAGCTCTCGCGGTTGTCCATCATGCTCTCCAGCAGGCTTCTGTGCTTCCTCCATCTCTCTGATAGTTCTCATAACTGCTGTCATGCTCTATCAGTTCCTCTAATATCGCTGGAGCATCTGTGGGCCATGGCACCATCTATCTCCCCGATTGTCACAGGCGAGTAAACGCTATTATTCACTGCCGGAAGTCGCTCTACTGTCTGTAAGACTAAATAGAGTGTCTTTCACAGGGTTATGGTCTTACCAAGTAAGCTGAATTTTTTTGTTTACTGCTCCATCAAAGTTCCTCATATAAATAGATCAAAGTTTAATCATCAACTATGTGAAAAATCCTCTGAAGCCATCTTTAAGTCAGTTCACTAACTGAAACCTTTCTCTCTGTTAGTTTATGGTGGGACAGACTCCATTATTTTATCCCTGTGATTCTTCTTTAAAAAATGGATTTGTTTCATCAGATAAAGAGAGCAGAATGACTATGAAAGACTTCAGAAATAGATCAGACCTTTAGTGTCTCTCATTATGGAACCCAAAAAATGGGTAATCTTCAGGAGTATTTTTTTAAACCTACCATTCAACTAATATATCTTAACTTATATACCTTAATCAACTACCAAATAATATACCTTAATCAGATACTTTTACAACTGTATATACCATTAGGTAGCATGGTTTATTGTAGATGGTAGGCTATTGCACATGGAGATCCTGGATTCACTGCAGGACTCAGGATACGGTAGTCAAATGAGAATGTGTCCATTGACTCCTGTGAACAATTCATTCATTCATTTATTCATTCATCAGTAACCTTGTCTCAAGAACACTGAGTCTAAAGCAGGAACACACCTTGGATTGGACGCCAGTCCATCACAAGGCACTACACACTCTCTCCTACACCCTAGGGCCAGTGAAAAGTAGACGATACAAGTGCAGTGATTCTGGGAGGTGTGAGGAAACTGAAGTATGCAGAGAACCCATGTGAACAAAGAAGAAGAACATCCAAAACTCTGTACTAATGGTATAATGCAATGCCACTATCTGTCTGGTGACACAATATATATATNAAGTGTCATTCAACTGAATTCATGTTGAGTTCAAGGGTAGAGGTAAATATGACTCTCTCCACCAGTGACTAATCCATTCTTTTCTCCATTTCTCTTTCTACCCTGCTTTCCTTTGCCTGCCTGGATGGATGACCTCTCTTGTTTGTCCTTCCATAAGCCCAGCAGTCTCTCCTATTATTATCCTGCATGCTGGTCAAAGCTTATCAGGTTCATGTCTGGGGGGGTCAGTGGGTGGAGCATAGGGTCAGGCCATGTGACTGCATGTGGTAAACATGGGGTTCCTGGGGGACCACAGACTTGATTTCGGATGCAGCACAGCATCCACTGATGCCAATAATCAATGATGTGCCCTCTGCTCCTTGTGACAGTCTGACTCCAGGTTAAAGGGACAACACATTTTTGAACAAGCTCTTGTTAACAAGTTGTTTTACATGCAAACCAACTGCTCATTCTGACAGGAAGTTTGTCTTCATCATGTAGTTTTTGCTCACTCTGCGTAGCATTGTGTATATGCTCCACTGTAAGTGAACCATCATGATTCTATACAAGCCATCTTTTCATATATCCACAAGTGTGTCTGTCTCTCTTCAAAAGAGTTTCATAGTTTGTTATTTGTTTGTGACCCCTTGTACTCCACCTGAGGAGCCTCGATAATGTAGGCACATGTCCCTCTCCGATTTATCTCCACATCTGAACATGGTATTAGCAGTACACACTTCATATTCAAACACTCAGCTCCCTAGTGCTGTCCATAATAAGCCATTTCACACAGATTTAACTCTGAAGCACCAGGAGGCAGTTAATGCTGTCAATCAACAGACCATTATGGCGACCGTAAACATGATTGATTTTTGGCCCTGATTACTGAAGTTGATGATTTCTTTTTGTTGACAGGTGTCCCTTATCAAGACCCTGATAAGTGTATTGTTTGCATTTAAAGTGTTTTTTTTTTTTTAAAGACGTATGAGTTTTTTGGTGCAAACAAGAGGCTATTTCGTTGAGTGGAGTCTTTTAAGCAAGAATTTTGAATATGTGCCAGAAATAAATTTTAAAAAAAAATCAAAAACCGAAACAACAAGGTGGCCAAAGTGGAAATGTCAGCATACTGCTGAAGAGAAGATGAAATAATGGGCAACGAGAGACAATTTTAATAAATTATGACATTGCAAGTGTGTATTCCAGCATTTGTCTGGTGCTCTTTTCTTTCTTTTTCTGTTCTTTTCTTGGCTGGAAGATTTTCTTTTGCCAACAATTTAAAAAAGCATTGACAATTTGCACAACACTTTGATGGAAACATGGCTACTATTGAGTCTGACTGGTTCCAGACACCACACAGAGAATCTCATTTAATTTCATTTTTCTGCTACTTAATTTTTAATTAACTTGAGACAAACGATTCTACAGACACCAGCATACCTTTTGATACACAAAGGAACGCTATGCTATATTGAATATTTAAATATTTCCTGCATAAATGTTTACCAATGTACGAAATAAGAATAGGATGTGAAATTCTGAAGTAAATGTCAAATATTCATATAGAATATAGGTAATTGGTAATCAGTTTATTACAGTGGCAAACTACCTAACTGCAGCTTAAGTGTTATTTCATTCTTATGTAGAACCTTACAAAAGAGTGTTTCTCTCCCAGAGAGGCTTCCCAGTGGAACCTTTTTAGGAAGCTAAGAACACTTAAGAGGTCTTGAAACTCTAAAAGTGTGGTGAAACAATAAACAAACTTATCTTTTGGACAAAAAGTGTCATATAAAGACTATTTTGGAAATGGATATCTCACCTCCTTTGCATCTTACTGTTTTTTTCATTGATGGCCTGGTGCCACTTGCCACAAGGATTAGGAGAATGTAGGTAATTGTGTCTTTGGACCAATCCTGCCGGGGCATTTAGAGGCCAAACCACAACTCTGATGGCGCCATGGACAATGAGTGACACTTCAGAGTCTGCGCCTCCTATTTACCAAACAGCTCTTCACACTGAGTGCCACTGATCACAGTTAGAGTAATGACTGGGGATTGTTCAGAGGATAATACCTGTCACTGTGGTGCTGCAGGGCCCAGTGATCATGCCAAACTCTCTTTCTATCACTTGCTTTTCCTTCTCTTTTATACACTGCCAATACAGAGGTGTTTTTAAATCTAAGAGAGAAAGATTGGGGAGGAGTGAGACAGAGAGAGAGGAAGTAAAGAATAGAAAAAGTAACAAAGTGGGAAATCTGATTTAGTTATGCTTCACACTCGAAGACCCTTGTGTGTTCTAAGGCTCTTCCATCATACATCTATATCTGCTCCCATATTGGCATATCTGTTAAAGGGGGAAAAGAATTGACAGAGTCTCTTCCTGTCAGAAGAAGCCCTGAAGGGCAATCAGCTGCCCTTTTTACTGCCTACGTAGACTTTTCATTATTGAATGGCATGTCTCACATTTGTATAAGAGAAGAGGACTTCATTTCAGTCTGAGTGTCACTGTGCATCATTCAGCATCCTTTTTATTTATTTATTTATTTAAAATAAATTCTTAATGAGCATTTCACTAAGGTTAGCTTTTTTCTTTTTTAATTACTGTAAATGTCTTTATGCCCTGTGATGGACTGGCATCCCATCCAAGGTGCATTCCTGTCTTGGACAGACTCCAGGTCCACCTTGATCCTAACAAGTTTCTCAGCATGAATGAATCAATGCTTTCAGACAAGACAAGTCAGTTGAAGCATTTCTGAATCAGTATTCACATACATTGTGCAAGCATTGTCTCTGGTCACTTCTCTTTACATCTCAGAGAAGTATAGTATTTTGCTGCCCTACCCCTTATTCTTTACAAACCGCAGAATACGTTATAGGAACTCCCCCATTGGTAAATCATTGAAACACCATCATACTGCAGTGTGGAATGCACTGATAATCTAGATTTACATGATTCATAAAATGGAAACTAAAACTCTCTAAGTAGTGCACTAAATAATGAATGGTTAGCTGTGGATATGCAGATACTCTTCACTGCTCAGCATCTCCGACCTACTAACTACCAGCTCCTTTCTCTCTCCTGGCTTAGTCACCTGATCTATGTCTCATTATGGATTTGCTAAATGTTAAATGTCAGTTACATATGCGGGTTGCACAGAGCCTAGAATTCTGGGGAAAAGGCAATGCCTGAGTAGGAATTCCCACTCAGAAACTCTCTTGAGATCCACCTTTTAGTTCACTGATATAAACACCCCTGACAACACACTCCGTGTACAGATGCTGAGTAAAAATTAAGCTTTACTCTGTTTGCTTAGTCATAATTCATGATTTATTTATTTATTCATTGATTGGTTGATTGAAAATGTGTTTTTGGCTTCCATTTGTGTGCTTTGGAGCATACTAAATAGTATTGTCATTTTATCCCCATGCGTTAGCCTACAAGTCCCTTTACTAACATTTCTAGAGAATCACAAGAGGACAAAAGCTGTTACATTAGAGGGAGACTTTTGTGGACGCATGTTCTATGTGGACAAATAAATGGTTTAAAGTAAATGAAAATGTCAAACATTGCTTCTGGTGCTGTTGTTTTTCCATGATTTACTATACAGACACCAGGTTGCTGCGGGTGTCCACGTTTCCCCAAGCAGAACCAATGGAATGCATTTATATTGGAAGACGGGAGTTATTAAAGCAGCTTGTGGTTTAAAAAATTTTTTAAAAATTAATTAAAAAAACAGGCAGGGGTTGAACGTCAAAATCAAAATCAAAATCAAACTGAAGTGCGGAATCAAGAAGACACCGGAATATCGAACAAAATCTTTCCCTGGAATGGCAAATCCTCACAAATTTGCAAAACCTCGCAAAGCTGGTAAATGAAGCTGGTAGAAACAGGAAACTGGATTGTGGATTCATGGTGGCTCCTGGATCAATGGTGGATTTGGATGTGATAGGATTATCATGCGGTAAATATGACTTCTGAGTACAATGGAATGCAACATTATACCCTGGAGTTGGTGCAAATGTGAGTGTTTCTGGATTATCAGTATTTTAATTTATGGTATTATATTTTAATCAGTAATTCTCTACATTTGTCCTTTTGCTCTGTTTTAATGGTTTTGTACTACTGACCTACTTCACTTTGTTCATTAACAATCCTGCTTCTGCATTTTTTTTTTACATAATTCAAATTCAGATTGTTTGCTTACAATTGAAAGAGAACACCTAGTAAGTGGGACTTTCAGAACTCATCCATTACATTTATAGTTGGCATACCTATCATTGATGCATACTACATAGTAATGAAATGTATTTCTAAAGCACATTTAAATCAATGTGCTGTACATTCAGTTGCAAGAAGCATAAAACGAGAGCATAAAACAAACACAATATGCATGGCATCCACTTTGAATAATCAAAAAAACTAATGCACACTGGGACAGGGATTCTAAAACATGTTTTGAGACTTGATTTAAAAAAAAAAAAAAAAGGCAACAGTGGAGGCAAACCTCATGTTCCACAGCTTCCACAGCTGGAAGTACTGCGATGTACAAACCTTGATTGAAATTTTTTTTTTTTTTCATGATGGCCAATCACAAGGCCAATCTTCATGAGACAGGCATAGAATAGAATGCTGTGTCCTCTACATATCTAATTTTTAAATTACTACAGCACTTCATCAGTCAAACTTTGTGGCTTTTATAGCTACTGTCAGTTTAATGACTGGTTCATAAGAGCTCAAACATATTTTCTCTTAATCAGACTCAACCCCTGTTTCTATTTCGAGTTTTCTCGCTGTCTCCATGACAATCTGCAGTGCTGTAACTGCTCACTCAGTCTAACCATATGCTTTTATTCTCTCCACTGCCACGTTCTGGGTCAACAAACACACTGAGGTAATATCACTGATATATTTAGCATCCATATGTATGTGTTTGCGCATTTAAGTGTGTTGGTGTAGCAGCTGCAGTGAAAAGACTCGATTTATAGTAATCAATGTTGTGTGAAGGAGGGTTAATCCTCTTTTTGTAAAGAGATAGTCTGGGTAATGTTGAGTGTGCCTTATTCATTGGAGGTCTAAGAAAAAAGAGACGACCATGCATTATTTATAAATAGCTTTCATCGGCTCTTATGGTTTTACAATAAAAGGCTTCATGATTAATTTGAACAGAGCCCTAAAATTTCCTCAACCTACCCATTCATTCAATTTGTGTAAAAGAAAAGCAAATGGATGATACAAATTCAGTCCTTTTCAGTGTTATGCTTGAGTGTTACCTTAATCATGGGCTTTCATCCACTGCACTACATTATACACTTACCGGCCACTTTAACAGGGACACCTGTACACTGCTTATTCATGCAATTATCCTATATTAGCCAATCATGTGGCAGCAGCACAATGCATAAAATCATGTAGATACAGCTCATCAAAACGCGACAGCTGAAGATTGGAAAAAGACCAGGCAATGATTTCTTCACCACTCAGATTCCTGTTCTTGGCTGACAGGAGTGGAACCTGATGTGGTCTTCTGCCATTATAGTTCATCCACTTCAAGGTTCAGTATGTTGTGTGTGCTGAGATGCATTTCTTCTCACTGCAGTTGTAAAGAGTGGTTAGTAGAGTTACTGTAGACTTCCTGTCAGCTCAAACCAGTCTGACCATTCTCCTCTGACCTCTCTCATAAACAAGGCATTTTTGCCTACAAAATCAGCACTCGTTGGATGTTTTTTTTTTTTTTTCACTACTTTGTGTAAAACCTAGAGGCTCTTGTGAATTCAGCAGTTTTTGGTACTCAAACCAGCCCAGTCTGGCACCAACAACCACAGCACAGCAAAAGACACTGAGATCTCATTTATCCCCATTCTGTTGTTTCATGTGAACATTAACTGAAGATCTTGATTTGTTTGCATATAATTTATGCATTGCACTGTTGCCACTTCATTAAAGTATCTGGTGAGTGTATAATGTACACTATGTTGCACTGTGGAAAAGTTGAGAGAAAAACTGTTAGTGTTTCATATTATATTGAGGCCAGAGCTTCTTCACACAGATCCCTCATGTGTCTTTGTAGAAGAGGTTGTGTGGATCACAACACAAGTAGGTTACATGAATCTGCTGAGAGAGACTATTTCTGTTGCAACTCCATCCCCTAGGTTAGTAAACTAGCAAACTATAAAGTATTCCTTACCTTTCCCCCTGTCTTTTTCTGAGGCCAGTCTTCTGAGAGAATAAAGAAGTAGGGGGGACACAGAAACAGAAGGTAGAAAGAAAAAAACATACCAAGCAGGGAAAGCTAAGCTGAAAATAATGCACTGGGTGATTTAGCTCATCAAACTGTGCTTGGGTAAAGTCCAGGCAGGTGTTTACTCTAGTAGGAAATAAGCAAAAATAGTCTTTCTGTTTCAACACAGAGGGAAGTACTGGATAAATCAAAGCAAGGGAAGGATTAAGGGACTAAAGAGAGCTACACTCTGAGACTGTAGCTCTGAGTCCTAATCAAAGCCCTGCACCACAAGCAGGTGCTGCATAGTGCTAATTACGCTCAGTTACTCTGCATTCATAATGCTGACGAGAACACAAAGTTTCTTCAATATTTATGGGCTGATTTCCCAGACACAGAAGGATACTTAGTTCTCACCATCAAATAAATAAATAAATAAATAAATAAATAAAATGAGAGACAACCGAGAAACACTTTTGATTTCATATTTAACTCCAAAGCTTAGTTTCATCTGTTTCATAGAAAGCTTTGCTTTTTATCCATGTTACATTCATACATTGGTTTTACACCTTTATGATGACCAATTCATATTTTATTAACTATGCCTTGCTTTTTTCATCACACCATAAGTGTAGGACTAAAGTATTGGCATAAATTACACTGCAAGTGGGGATTTTCCACTGGAAAAAATGCTTTAATTAAGTGTGTATGTGTGTCCAGAAAACCAACTATAAATATTCTCTACCACACAGTATTTGAGCTGCCTGTTTTAATATATGGCACCTATAAAGCAGCATGAAGACAGGCCTTAAAAAGCAATTGAGAGTCTTTTATTCCTCTCAATTCCTTGCTCTTTGGAGACCTAAAAGAAATAGGAGTATATTTTCTGTTTACAGACATTTTAAGATTCTAGTTCACAAGAATAATATTTTGGGTCATTGGACCTAAATGCAACATAATGCAAAGTTGAAATCCACTTTGTTCTCATATTCATTGTGAATTAAGTATCATTTCCATGGGTTACAGTGTTATATGATATGATTATATGTCCTTGAGCCATGGACAATTATTAAAGGTGTAGTGTGCAATTTTTAAAAGTGTTTTTAGACTTGTAATGAGCATATAATTTGAAAGGTATCTTAGAACAAACAATGAGTCACAATATTGCCATGTAATGGATCTGCCTATTTTTATTTTATTTTATTTTATTTTGTGTTATTTTTGTGCTGGCCTGGAAATTCAAATTTAAAAAAGTGTTTTCATAATCAAATATTTCATCCATATTGGTGGTGTTACACTGTCTTAAAAAGTTTTTTTTTTTTATCAACACTAATACTAACACTAATTCTAAGATGCCTATAATTGGGCATACACCTATAGCAGATGTCATCTGAGCCAAGAAATGAGACTATATTAAACCTGAGTACATACAACACAATGAAAAAGTTGCTTGGCTATTGCCAACTATTACCACACACACACACACACACACATTTTATATATATAAAATCAGTGCCATCATATTTAACAAATGATTTAGTTTAATGACTCAATGACCAGGTCAGTGTTACTGCAGTGAATTCAAAGTACTTTCCAGGCTTGCACTTAACAATCAGGGGATTTTCACAAGATTGTAGACACTTGTGCTGGTTTGCTGGGGTACTGAGCTTGGGGTACTGTCTGTCTGTTTGGAGCGTCGCATCGGTTCTGTGGTTTCTTCCCACCTCCCAAAAACATGAGTAGATAGAATGGCTATCTCATCTACTCATCTAAAATATTTTCAACAACACTAAAGTGCCAAAAGGCAGTTTTCTCTGCCCCTTAGGAATGTCTTTTTGGTGGTCAAAAACACTGTTTAATTTGGACATGAGACCAAAGCGGAAAAAAATGGATACATTTTTAAATGTATTTGCATTGCATTTGCATAATATGGGCAATGCCATAGTGAAGCCTAGTTTTCTGTGAGCATTCTGGGCTCTGTATGCTGTAGAACGTCCCTAGGTTACGTATGTTATCATGGTTCCCCAAGGGAACGAGATGCTGCGTCAAACAATGCTTTGGAAACACCTCTGCGTGACCACGCTCTGAATCACATGTGTAATCCGTCCACAGAATCGCGTGGCGTCATCGGCAGAATGATGTAGCGACCTGGAAGTATAAAGACACATGCGGTGGAGCCGGCGCCAGCTTCAGGAGAGTGAAGGAAGTGCTTGCAGGGATGCAGTGTCTCGTTCCCTC